>PVIJ01001306.1:0-13344 GCA_004024925.1 Scalopus aquaticus
GAGAGAGAGAGAGAGAGAGAGAGAGAGAGAGAGAGAGAGAGGATTGACTAGAGAAAGAATGGGGGGCAGAACAGGCAGATTTACTGAAATGCACTGCTGAGAGGAGCAGTGGGTGAGAGAGGAGAGGTCTGCTGCGCTATGTGGGTCAGCTCCCTGACCTGGCCTGGGAAGGGACAGTTACTGTGATGAGAGCACTGAGACTTAGCCCATAGGCCACCAGGGAAGCCCTACCCAGCATTTTAATATCTGTCACAAATAACATGTATTTCATATTTCCTGAACTCCTTAGTAGGGGATGGTAAATTATGGTAAATCTTGCTTGTCCAACATAAGGCTGTTAAAGTAAGTATCAACTGAGTATGAGACAAATGAGGTTCCCATTGTCAGTGATTATTCTAGCCTAGTGATTACAATATTTAAATATATTAATATTTCACCCAACCTTTCTCCAACTCTGACAGAGAAAATAAAGAATTTATGTTATTTCTGCTCTATTATACTGCATCATACTTAAAATCCTTTTTTAGAAAATCTATTACTAGTACTTCTTAATACTGGCTATTGTACTTTAAAATGTTCAAAGTAACTTGTCTTTTGATTTTTGTTATGATCATTTTAATATCAAGCTGAATTTATAGAGACAGTATTATAGTGTTTTATAATCAATATAATAAATTATGAAATAGTTAACAACTTGAAGATTGAGAAAACATATGCTATTAATAGATTTTGGAATCCTATGTAAATGTGGAACACAAATGAGTTGGGGAAAATTCTCAAATTATGATTTTTCTTAAGTTAAACTTATACAATTAAACATTCTGCAACTACTCCTTAAGTGTACAATTTATGATATATTTATATATCACAGTCAATTGATTTGAATATATAGTTCTTGTCATACATTAATATTTTATATAGTTTAACTTCACTTGATAAAGCTACATTATTTAAATTTCAAATATATGAATTTTTAAAAAGTCTTATGAATAATATAAACAGGAAATTAAATTTAGAAGTACTTTAAGTAAAATACTATACATATACTCATCTATAAACTTTCCATTTGTGGATCACATTCTTGATTTAGTCATTCAGAATGCAAGGTAGGAATGCACTTCATGAGCAATCATTCTGATTTTATCTTGTGGAAGTAATCATTTAACAAAGGTATGATGATTAACTCCAATTAGACTTTTATTCATGAAAATTCATATAGCAATTACCTTGAATTATTTTGTTTCTCAAGAGTACCTAAAATAAATTAAATGGGGTATATTTCTCATGAAAAACTAGCTCCATATTTTTAGAGGAAACATGATATATTTTGACATGGTAGTTATCTTTTATCTTCTTTCCTAAGGAACTGAACAGACACCAATGGCCTTGTCCCAAGCTTCCTCTTACCACATCCATGAATTTTTAATGATTCTCTTTTTATTGTAAATTCTGTTTGAAAATATGTGAAAGGGTTTTGGACTGACCAAAAACAGTGTTACCTTTCAAAATCAGAATCTGCAGTTTATTTAGGACCTAAAAAGGGCACACCTGCGCAACAAAATATACTTCAAAATATCTCTACAAATTTGTCCTACATTAGAATCATTTCATCCACAATTTGTATTTAAATCATCTTTGGTTCTGACTTTGATATATCAATTCATCATTATAATTGCAAACTACATGAAACAAAAGATGATTATATGAATCCCTCGAGTTTGAGGTGACACAATAATGGTAAGAGCCTTAAAAATCGGTAATGGAAGGCAGGGAGAGTGGGAGATTTATTTGTCGGTGTATTTATTTGTAGGCCTATTTTAAGACTTATTTTGACAGAGAATGGTAAGTTTCCCAGGTATTTTGAAAAATTCAAGAAAAACATATTATGAAGTGGAGGCAGCTGACGAAGCATAGGCCCCAAGGATCTACCTCACAGGCCAAAGCGTGACAGAACCAAACAAAGTTGAGCCAAAATAAATTCAGCTTAAGAAGAAGTCAGCAAAGAAAAATGATTCAGCTGCTTCTTATATCCTGCTAGGCCTTCAAATTTGGGTCCCTGACACTCAGAGGTGCCAAGGAAGGTAAGAGGGACTCTGCACAAAAACACACCAAAATAAACCTCTTCACACAGTTTCTTGACAGCAGTGCCCAGAGCAAGGTCTGTCCAACAACAAGCAACTCAGACTCCTGAGAAATTCAGACAAGAGAACATTGTTTTTCTTATAACTCAGATGTAAACAAACCAAGGAAGAAAAATACCAAAACTAGACCTCTGTGAATGCATATCTAGAAAATAAACATTTTGTCATTTAAAAATGTTTTGCTATTGAAATTTTTGAAGCTTGGAACAAATAGTAAATTTGAAGGTATATAAAACAAAGAAAGATATCTAGCCTCAGAAAATTTTGTGTTAAGTGATAAAATAGAATTATTTTACACAGGTGATTAAGCTTTCAGATATTATCCTCTATTATCAGGGAAGGAGGAAGCAGAAGGAAGGGAGGAAGAAGAGGGAAAAGAGGGAGGGAAGGAAAAAGGAGGAAGAGAAAGAGGAAAAAGAGAAGGAAAAAATAAAAAGGAGGAAAGAAAAGAACAACCTCTATAACACAATCAAAAGCATTCTAAATAAAGCTCACAGTCACAAGATAATCACACAAAACTTAGTAGCAATAAACATCAGTGTGACTAGACATTTTTCAGATATGAGAATAGTACAAAAGAGACTCAGTTATACTCATGAACTGGATTCTTCATAAACCTTTATATGTGATAATATCAAATCTAATAAACCTTATAAAATGTTGTTGATCATTTTTCTTACCTAAGGGTGAGCATATTGTCAAAATACTTCAGTATTTACAGCAATTAGAGAACGATCAAAAACACTTTAATTTTAGACATAAATAACAGTTCTTAAAAATGCTTTATATTTTTATATAGAGGGAAAATGTACAAACTTGTATCAATGCATATAATAAATATCAAGGGCTGTGAAAAAATGAGAAAATACTTTATATTCTGATATAATATTTCCCATATTATAAAGGAAAAAAATGTGGCTCATCAAAGATTGTATATCTGTGGACATATTTACATATAAAAACATGAATTATCTTGAAAAGATGACATGGGTAGCTGGGAGAAATTTAGGAGAGAGCTATTTTTCAGTATGCTTTTTTATATATATTTAGAACCATATTTAGATATTAGCTATAAAACATTAATAAAAATGTTGATAATTCTCCTAAATTTTTATTCTGTTATTCTCATTGTAGTTTTAGCATGTACTTACTAATCCATAAATCAAGGGTTTTGCTTTGAATTTTTGATGTTCATTAAATGATGTGCTAGAAAGTGCTAGGTGTTCCCTTCTTTCTTTTCAACCCTCAACGCCATATGTATACACAGCACACTTTATTGAGTACCAATAATCACAAAGACCTTATTTGTGATTCTCCCTTATAGCTACCAATGACCATGGAACTAGTTTCTCCCCAGTGAAGTCTCACTGAATTGGTGTGTGATTTACAAGACTACTTAAGACCACTTAAGATATTGTACTTTGTTTTTTTCTGGATGAGAAAAAGAATCAACTATGCTATTTCTCAGTGACCCACTGTTATATTTCAACTGTTCTAATAATGAATAAATCACAGTGAAATTTTGCCCTTAGCGGTATTGGGCCACAGGGGAAAAATCCCTGCCCCCTCTTCCCCCTACACACAGTGGGCTTTTTGAAGACTGGATGGAAAAAGAAAAAAACATCAGATAGATTAGGAGAAAAGGCCAAAATTTAGTAACACATATTGGGGAATTTACATGGCTATAAATTCTAAAGAATAAAGGAGCAGATCAGGGATATTAATTCTGTGTCCAAACAAAACCAAATTCATTGCATCAAGGAGAGAAGATATAACTTGACAGAGAATCTCTACTCAGAAGAAAGATGAGCTGCTTAGATACAAAGGATAAATTCACTGATAAACCTACACCTGAATAATAACCTGATTTAGAGAATTAAGTTCCGAAGGGACTCCACCCTATCACCATTCATGAGACCTCATATGCTGAGAATTATAACTCCCACTATGGGAAGAACCTGCCACCCTGAATGGGTGGCCACTGGAACTAAGGGAAGAGAAGTTAAGTCAGATAGGGCATTTAGCAGGGAAAACAAAGGTAGTTTTCTTGTGACTTCTGCATGGAAAAGCCATAAGGGAATTGGGTTTTCCTGGACTAGACCCTTCCAAAGAGAAGATACAAATCAAATTTCACCCAGTCTTCAGAGTCTCTCCCATGTAATAAACTTCTTGAGAAAGACCTATTGGGATGGGAGATTTTGACTACCATATAGCGCCTCAATGTGTCCAAATCAAATTCCGCTGGTAATTTGCTCTAAAGGTGAAACAGAATCACAGGTCAGGAGGAGAGTATTTGCTATCCTCAAATGGGAAAATTAATGGTAATTAAAATGTAACTTTTAAAAAATTAAATATGAACTCCTTGCAAAAGTTCATAGTCCAAGTCAGATGAACAAACTGATTACTTTCACTGATAAAATACATAGGCATCTTTCATCATTAAGGGAATTTTCCTTACCTAAAGAGTACTCATAATGGATAGATCTGTTTCAGGACTATATTTAATGGTAGTTTTTTTTAACATAGTTTCTATTTATAACTGGAGGGGTAGGATCTATATAGGTGATTTCAAAGAGGTCTGTAAAATCTTATATAGGCATGCACCTCCTATTCATGTATATGCCCAGGTGCATCCTTGGAGCATATGATCTGCAGTAAGCTTCATATTTCCTATATTCTTAATTATCTGTCTGTTCACAAACTCTTGTATTTACTAGGGATGTAAATAAATAAAGGAAAATTTAGTTTAAGGAAAGTGAAGAGCTACAATGAATTTTCTTTAATAAAACTTCTGCACAAATATCCATTGGCAAAGAAAATTATTTCTGGTATTTTTATGCATCCCAAAATAGCCTTTTATGTTAATTTATGACATTTCATTATGTAAATGAAAGCATAAACTTATGGAGATATCATGTTTTGCTGATCATTTAGAAGCTATTTACCAAATAAATAAAAGAAGTTCATTTCAAACAGATTCAATAAAATATATTCTTCCCATTATCCTATTAGACAGCAGTCAATAAAGTAAATGTCTTTTGTCATAAGAGAATTAACTATCCAGTCTTTTTTCTCTACTTTGTTTCAACGAACAAGCCAGAACTTGGAGATTCCTTGTGACCTTTAAAATACTAATCTATTTCAAAGCAGGAAACAGGAAAAAAGGTCATAGATGAGCGTAGGGACACCCACATATATACACACTTTCTGTATACACACTATAAATACACAATGTTTTCCAAACTAAAAATACAAATGTTTTTCTACAAAAATGTAATGTTATTTGTGTTGGAGCAGCCTGGGGCAAAGGAGGAGATAAACTCTGTCCCCTGCCATAAGGCCACAGCCCAAGCAAGCAGGGATGGCTCCTGTCTGTGCCTGACTACGGAGCCACAGGGCTACTGGTGAGGGGGCAGGAGCTGAGTGGCTTTCAAAGGAGTTAGACTTGCTCTTTTTTCTTGGAGTTGATGTGGAAGGCAGCCACCGACTGGGCAGGGAGAATTTACACCCCACCCCTTTGCCCATCGAGCAGGGACACCTCTTGAGCAGGGACACCTCCTGACGGCAGCAGATCGCTGCCGCACCTGCCAGCTCCTGCAGCTACAAGGGCACCTCATCCATGGAGCAGCTGCTCTACCTCCTCCCTACCCGCTAACCTGTGAGTTCTCTGCCTCCCTCTGCCCTGTTGTTTATTTTTTCCCTGCACCAAAGATCTTTTGGTTTGCATTTGTGGCAGCAGGTGGCTGGAGTCTGAACTACTAAGGTAGGTTCTAATACAGTGAAGTGTTTTTATATCCTTTGCCTGGTAAGATTTGTACTCTGGGACTGTTTACAAGGACAGACATTAATATTTATCAGTGAGCAAGTGAAAAGAAAAGAGATGTACTCATTCCTTCTTTACTTGTTCTTATACACAAACTGTCTTTTCTACTTATTTCCTATTACTGACATTTTTCTCCCTTCTTTTAAGGTCAGAGACTAGTGGAGAAACTATCTTAAAACTAGGTAATGACAAAATTGGGTAACTGCTGTCAAAGAAACATGGCAAGGAAACCTGTTTAGTGGCTAGATATTTTCATCTTTCTATCACTCTAGTTGTATTTGACATGCAAAGAGGAAGCAAGAGCGATATTACCTGTACAAATAACCAGGACTGTTAAGGATTCATTGACAGAGAATGATCGGAATAATTTATTCTCCACCTTCAAAGGAATTTTTCTGTCCTGATCTGCATTCTAAGTCAGAAAAGAATGCAATTATTTGTAGTAAATATTTTTGCATCAATATTATTTTATTCTAACATAAAATAATTTTAAAATAATTTGTACTTTCTACCTCAATACTCTTTATGGTACCTAGTGATCAAATTAGCTTTTTTGAATAAAGATCAAAAGATATGCATTCTTCTCAATAGCTAATTTGTCCAAGAAGACTACAAGCTGATCAAGAAAATGGGGTTACAAATGGTTTACTGCACTTAATGAGTTAAAAACCCAGCTTCCCCCAATATATTATATGCATAAAGAAAAATGATCAATTTACCAACAATTTTGATTCAAAATGACTACTGGCAATACTAGTTTTTTTCTTCACAATTACTGTGTTACAATAAATAAGCCAAATTGGTGCAATGATGTTACTAGGTAGAAAGTATATTCATAAAGTGTAAAAGATATATACAATTAGAATATCTGGCGGCACTGAATGGTAATGCAAATTACATTGTTTAGTTTAAGTCATAAACATTCAACAGAAAGATGATCTTTTTTTTTAAGATTTATTTTTATTTATACATACAAGCTGGGGTACAGGCCAGAGGCGTGGGGCGGCGAGAGGGTTCACCAGAGACAGAGCGGGTAGCAGAACAGGCAGATCAGAAATACACTGCTGAGGGGAGCAGCGGGTGAGGCAGGAGAGGTCTGCCCACCATGTGGGATTCTCCACGGCCAGGCTTTGAACTCGCATTGCCACTGCTGACCATTCCACAGTGCAGCACTCAACCGCTGCGCCACCACGGAGACCCAGAAAGATGATTAATTTTACCAAGTCAGGCAAAATTACTATTCATCTAGAAAAGCACTAATTTATAACACTAAACCATTTGTTCTAAAATTTTGCAGCAGGTTTTTATGAACTTTGTTCATTTAAATTTTCTACACAATAGCAAATGTGTAGCTTACCAATTTTGGAAAAGCATAAAACAGAGCCACATTTTACTTTAAAATTAATTCTAAATTATTATAATCTTAATCTCAGCAATGAGCAAATATTGAACTCAGAAGGGTTCTTTCACATAGGAGTGCTGAAATGAATCAAATCTGTTCAATGTGCTAGAACTCTTAAGCACTTGTGGTAGATTGTTATTTGCTGGATGAAATTAAAGGACTCCATCTGTTGAGATTTATGTGCAGATTTTGTAAATCACATTGTGGGATATAACAATGTGAGATGAAATAGATATAATAGCAAATAATATTGTCTCAAGAGAATATCTATTATATAATGTGCTTAAATGTAAGATTGATAGTTCATAGCAACATACTCAAAGTAGGTTGTTAAAGTTTCTTCCTGATAGGTGCCATACCTGGTCTACTGGTGCTTACCACAACAAAGTGCAGAGCACGTAGGAAGAAAACAAAAGTTTTGATGATTTAAAAACACATGTTTAAATTAAAACACACTATTTCATCTGCTTGACACTCTCATTTTTTCAAAAAAAAAATGGTGGAATAAAACAGGTAATCAATTATAATGGTAGCTTGACAATTATACCTGTCTATACCTATCTGAGATAAAGAGAAAGCCTAATTTTTATTTTCAGTCTGAATCACCTAATGCCATTTGTCCATGGTTCTTGGACAAGTAAGGTGATTCATTTAACCAGTAATCAAAATGCTAAATTATATCATAGCAGTACATTCAAATAAATGTACTGAGTAACTCACACATTACAATGGTATAATGGAATACATTACAATACCATGCCACTTTTTTTAAGATTTATTTACTTTGCATACAAGCTGGGGTGCAGGCCAGAGCTGTGGGGTGGTGAAAGGATTCACCAGAGACAGAATGGGGAGCAGAACAGGCAGATCAACTGAAATACACTACTGAGGGGAGCAGCGGGCGAGGCAGGAGAGGTCTGCTGCACCAATTACTGTGCCACTTTTTAAAGGAGGTGTTTTTAATCTGAGTACCCACTGTAGGATGTGCTCTCAAAGAAACTTGTGGTTACTATTCCACTATTCCATATCCTTCCTAATCCTTTAACTACATCACTCTCAGACTTCCTCATTAGTAATTTCCTGACATGGGACAATGTCTATACTGCTCATTGATCTATCCGGATAATTACAATTATCTCCTGATGATTATATTGCAGTACCATATAAATATACATCAAAAGTTAGTGGTGTGCATATTAAACACAGGGAAATTAGAGTCAACTGACTATAATTAGAGAATAGTTTATATAAATGTTCAAAAAGAATAAAGTTTCTTGCCTAGTGGCATGTTTTTAAACCATTTGCTGATTGCTAGACATTTTGTAATGTGAAACAGAATTTGAGAAATATAGGCATTTAGTGTAAGAACTTCCTTTAAATTGGATGGGAATTGGTTGTTTTAATGCTTGCCATAGATATAGTGCTTCCAATATCTCTTGTGTACTTATTTTTGTTTTTTTCTCCTTTGGATTTTTCTGCACTGTTCCTTAGAGATAATTGGTTCTAGTTTTTCACCTATAATCCACCGTTCCTGCAGCTTTGTTGGTGTGGTAATACAATACAAAGAAAGAACATTCCACAATCTTCTAAAGGAGCCTTGTAATTTTCCCACTTTTTTTTTTTTTTTTTAATCCCATGGCCCTTTTTGACTGGGTTTTCACTTCCTTATGTGAGACAGGCAGGCTGAAAGGACCAAGTGGAAAGGAATTTCAGATTTGCAGGAGATGGCTTGTTCTGCGGCCTCAGTTATGTTATGGGTCCAAGAAAGTCAGTGATTTTCAGCTTTTCCAGTCATTAATTTGTATGTAAGAAAAGGAATAATTTAAAAGATTTTTACATACTAGAATAGAAAGCCAAAGACTCTGTCAGTGTCATTTTGAATTACTTTTTCATGTTTCCGTAGAGAAAAACATCTTTATAAAGCGACTGGATATCTACTCTGACACACCTTCTTACTGGTGAGGGAGGGACGGAACTGTTTTACTTCTCTATTCCCTGGTTCACTTGATTCATTACAGAAACATCTGTGGGCAGCTGTTCTGATAACTATCATGGGATTCTGTTACCGTGACTTCTCCTGTATCTCAGGAGCAAATAAGACTAAACAGCAGAGAAGGTGATAAAAAAAAAAATCCCTATGCATACCTAAGTCATCTGTTCTGCTGAACACAATTACATCTTACATGTCACATGACTGTTCGTTGCCCTTATGGACTGATTTTGTGCTGTAGAGCTTGTCAGAGCTATAGCATACTTGGGAAAAGAGGATGGTGGGGTGGGGAGACTTAAGAAGTGTATTTCTTAAAATCAATCAATCAATTTCAACATATTTTTTCATATGACCTGCTCCACATGTCTTTACACTGCTCCTGGGGGGTGACAGAGAGAATGAAAATTCACTGTTTCAAATTAAGATTCAATAATACACTGTACAATGTTTGCGATTACTCAAATGTACCCTTGCTCTTAGGAGAAAAGCCTGTATATTACTATAGAAAAAGAAACACTTCTGATAAAAGTAAAAATATTTCTATAAACTTTTAGGATGTTGAATTGAACTAGAGAGATAAACAAATACAGTACAAGATAGACCTGTATTCTATACCCAGCACACATTGTGAACTGATTAGTGCTTTCTGAAATAATAAATGATAAAGATAATTTTGTTATGGAATCTTAAAGTATCTATAGAAAAATATTTACAGGATTTATATCTTTATTCCCCTGTGCATATGTGCATGTGTGTAAGTACAAACGTGCATCTGTGGCTAAAAGTATGTGTGTGTTGTATCAGGGAGTAAGGTATCAACATTGAAGAATGTGATTGAATCAAAGAATTCTGTGCTGACTCAAGATCATCATGAAGCAAGGTAACATTCTGATAACTTAAACCTACATATTTGGGGTCCTCCCTGGTGGTGCAAGGGGTTAAGTCTCAGCACTATGAAGCTATCCACAGCCGCTACAAGCATGAGTTTGATCCCCAACCAAGGAGCTTCCCACACGGTACAGCAGACCTCTCCTGTTTCACCCGCTGCTCCCCTCAGCAGTGTATTTCAGTAAATAGCCTGTTCTGCTCCCCACTCTGTCTCTGGTGAATCCTCTCACACACACCCCTCCCCCGCCACCATAACTCTGGCCTACACCCCAGCACTTCTAGGCATAAATAAATAAATCTTTAAAAAAATAAACCTGCCTATTTGAAGTGGTGTACCAATGAATTAGACAGCATATTTGTACTTGGGGGGATGTTATTTAGCAGAGGGGATACATGTGGCTCAACATGAGTTTTTCCCACTTAGTATTCCCCTACCTCTGTAAACAGAGCCTACCTGATAAAAAGAACAAACTTTACTGAGAGCTTAATATTTATGAGTAACTATGTTAAGTTACTGGAGACTGGACTACTAGCATCCCCATTTTAAAGATGAAATTATAGAAGCGTCAATGTTAGAGGGAATTGTTCAATACCACACACCTGAGTAGTAGAGGAACTGCGGGGTTTGCCTTGGGCAGCTGGTTCAGTTTTATTCCATTGTATTATTTTGCTATCTAATTATTACAAAAATAAGGTATTTCTTATTTTATGATTCTATCTATAGAATGTATCTTCAATAAGAGGCAGGTAAAGAGAAATTTAAAAAACATTTGAGGAGAGATGGAGATAGATATTATGACAGATCAGTCATATAACTGCTTAATCCTTAACTTATAACAACATTATTGAATAATCTTTCATCCATGGGGCTCTGTCAGTGGCTGACACTGGAAAAAAATGTATATATATGTAAGCACTTGTTTGATCCTTACATTAGTCTATAAAGGTACTAATGAATAAGCAAGGATCTCCTGGCCTCTGCTGTTGCATTGCCCAGTACCTCAAGGCTTTTTATGTAACGTAATCTCTAATTATAGTGAGTTTTTATTTGTTTTCATTATTTCAAAAGTTTATTCAACATACTTGAATGACAGTGACATGTTTAAAATCTGTCAGAAAGCTTCTCTTCAACTCTGGAAACTTTGTGGGTTGGTGCACTACAGTAACTACACCTGAAGTGGGGGTCCTATACTTCCAAAATACCAACACAATAAGGTATATCAATCTTATATAGATAAAAGAAATCCCCTGCAAGCACTTTTTTAAGTCCACTCTTTGACCTTAGATGTAAAGCAACAATTATGTAGGATTAAGATTATAAATTTTTAAATATACTTCAATAACTAGAGTGTAATTTCCTTATTCAGATGATTTATTGAAAGGTGTTCTATTTGGTATTTGCTCTTACAAAGCTATTAATTGTCTAAAGTCAACTTGTGGGAACCATCATATTGGTGTTATGACTTACATGCACATCTTTTCTCTATGGAATGGCACGCGTAATTTCTTACATTAATATTTTAAAAGCCTCAGTAAGAAAATAGCAAACAGCAACTACAGTACCATTTATTTAAACTGGCAAAACATCAATCAATTTAAATTTTTATTGTGGTCTACTTATTTCAAGCTATAGATCTTAGTCTTCATGTGGGTTTCAGCATTAAGAAATTTACCTAGACTTAATAATAGCTATATAACTGATAATTTCTATTTCTACTGTTTTCTACACTATAACAAATTATGTACCACATGCTTCTAATGCTCCAGAGTTATAACAGCAACTTATTTTAATGAAATGTGTTTTTTTAATTGACAAACTTCTCAATAGTGATAATTAAAAAATTTACATTTGGAGTACAAAATATTTTAACCTGGCATAAGCGTACATCTAAAATCATTATCATTAACACAGAGAATTATATATTCTAATATACAAACATAACTTATGTTTATTATAATTCACGTAGTTTATTATAATTCACACACTTGTACCCACTACAATTACTTTTCCGCACATAATACACACTCACTCCCACAAAAATTTTTACGTTTTAGAAATATCTGTTACCTCCTTCACCTAGTTGGATCAAGAACATATTTAACGTTTGAGAAAGAAGGTCTAAAACAAAACTATAAGAAAATTAATAGTAAAAGAGTAACAGTATTTTGCAAATTGATCTTCAAGTATTAAGATTACCCAAATAAAATGTAAGACTAATAACCTTATAATTGGTTAGCTATTTGAGAGATCCCCAGCCAGAAAAAAAATTTCCAAAAGTCATTTTGTTGAGAAGATATGTAACCAGTACTCACGGTAAATGCTATCCAATTGTGGTACAAACCAGATTGTTAACAAAGTATTTATACATGAGTTGGTGAGTCACAATTGGAATCCTACATTCACAGTAGTTGAGTGGTGGTGGTTATAAGTGGATGATTCCTCTATTTATTCACTTTGTCTTATTTCCCCTTCAATAAATTTTCCAAGGCATACAGATTATTAATGAGAATCTATCCAGTAAGTATTCATCTATAAACTCATTTAGAATGTTCTGATAAAAACTATGAAGAAAATAAAGAAAACACACACACCTAATTTAAGTAAATCTAACAACTTTACTAACAGTACAGTCTCTTCCAATGTCAATTTCTGAATTGTGATTCATATTTGAATTCATTTTTATATGTTTCTTTCTCTACTTTAACTCACATTGCTTGATAGGTATAAATATAAATAAAGAGCCATTTGGAATATATTACTTTAATAATCATTTATAAAGGTTTTCAAAAACACTTAAGAAAAATGCTCAATGTTTGAAAACAAACCAAAAAATTGAGGCTACTTTCCTGTTTCTATTCTATATAATTACAATAGAAATCACATTTAAAGTAAAATCTGCTAAGTATTTTATTTTTTAATTATATTATTTTTAAATCAAATATATCTGGATAAATAAATGTACAGGTGTGCAGAAGATAATGTATTTTATGGGATATAATCACAAAATATTTAGAATTTGTTTTAAATATCCCCCTTAAAAATTCAAGTTCAGGGCCTCCCTGGTGGCGCAGAGGTTAAGCGCTGTGCTGTGGAGCTGTC
>PVIJ01001306.1:13444-207480 GCA_004024925.1 Scalopus aquaticus
GCGGCGACGCGAGTTCGACGCCCGGCCGGGGAGAATCCCACATGGCGCGGCAGACCTCTCCTGCCTCGCCCGCTGCTCCCCTCAGCAGTGTATTTCTGATCTGCCTGTTCTGCTCCCCGCTCTGTCTCTGGTGAACCCTCTCGCCGCCCCACGCCTCTGGCCTGTACCCCAACTTGTATGTATAAATAAAAAAAAAAAATCAAGTTCAAGTATTTAAACTTGACTCTTCAGATAGCTCTTAAAAAATATCAATCACTAATTTCACTGTAAGTGGGCAAATACTTTTTAATATTAGGAATGTTTATGTCCAGTTCTATGACAGTAATCAAAACAGTCAACTTGATTTAATGTTAATACTTGCTACAGGAGTGGTGGTGGGAGTATGTATAGGGCTTTTTTCCTTCCACGTCCCCATAGAGTTTACACTCCCTGCGTGTAAACTAAGGATACTCAGCAGGTGGGTGTTTGGAGAAGTGGAAAGTTTTTATGCCCCTGGTTTTATTATAAGGCATATGTCTACTTTTAGAATAGTATTGTGTTTACAGCTTTGCAGATCTCTTCTCTGACATACACATCATTAAGAATTCTCACAGTTCTTTTAAATGGTCAAGGGAGCCAGGAGTGTGCTGGAACTAACATTCTCCAGCTTGTGAGAGATAATTATTAGAATAAAAACATAACACTTAAAATTATATTAGGGCCTCCCTGGTGGCGCAGTGGTTAAGCCTGCTCTGTAGAGCTGTTGGCAGCAGTAACGCCAGTTCGACACCCTGCCGGGGAGATTCCCACATGGCGGGGCAGACTTCTCCTGCCTCGCCCGCTGCTTCCCTCAGCAGTGTATTTCTGTCGATCTGCCTGTTCTGCTCCCCACTCTGTCTCTGGTGACCCTCTCATCGCCCATGCCTCTGGCCTGTCCCCCAGCTTGTATGCATAAATACATAAATCTTTCAAAAAATTATATTAAAAGGAAAGATAAGCAAGCCAACCGCTCATTCCATGCTACTTATTTTACTATCTTCTGCTATTTTACATGCCTTTGAATTTATTCGCAGCTATTATATCTGTGTGATAGAAACAAATAGTGGTAAATACTGTGGCTAGTCTGCCCTGGCAGCAGCCAGCAAGGTCAACTCAGTAGCTCAAACAGGGTGGGAGAATTTACACCACAGAAATCAGGAAACACTATAAATTAGGACTTTTTTATTGTTTATATTGAATGTAGTAATGGATGAAATAAAGATGCAGATAAAACTAAAAAAATATATATTACTTTGTGACTTACTCAGAATTGAAGAAATATAATTCAAGATTTAAAAAGTATTGTAATGCACAGCAAAACAAGTCATTCATTTGCATGTGAAACAAATGAAGCTTCGACATACATTGTTTCACCTTCATTTTACTTGCTAAATGAAAACCTCAACCAACATTCACATTGGGACTACACTATTTAATCAATTATAACTATCCTTTGGTTACAGATGCAAGAGTTAGGGGAAAATCAATGAAAATATCTTATGAGAATCGATATACTACATGTAATTTATAACAAATAATGTTTGCAAAATCAGCACTACATATCTTAGAGATCAGTATATTTATAATAAGCTTATGTGTATATATGCATGCAGATTTTTCCCTCAGCACATCAGTATGTATTTTTATGCATACTTTGGCTGATGATCTATCTATTCCCCCAGAATCTCCTTTCTCACTAGTGAGTTCTAAGGACTTAAGACAATGACTTAAGAAATCGTTTCTTACTGTGATCAATTATCTAACTCACTGGGAATACATAGATGGATCTTTTGAACCAAAAAAAATTCTAAAAATACAGGTGGATATTAATATTCCAGCAACTTCACCTCTACTATTGTCATTAAAGAGGATGAATGGTATGACTGTTAAGCTTTAGAGAAAGTAGCTCTTTCTTTCCCCATTAGAGAATGAACCACTTACTAAATATCCTAAGAATTTCCAGAAAGCTCACTAAACTTGAGAGCATTATAAGATGTTTTACATATATTCTAAATAACTTACCCCCAACAGTAATGACGTATTAGTACATTCTGTCATCAAAAATTTCCCAGTGTCATATCTAGGAATATATAATTTTAATCACTAAAGAAAAATTAAACTACCTGAGCCAGAAGTTGCACATAAAGAATATTGTAGAATTAACTTTCTAGGCAATTTGGAATATTTAAGTCATTTTCAGTATATACACACTATGTGCAGGCACTCATACACAGAGATTGTTTCAAGATTAAAGAGCAAAATAAATAAGGGTCAGCATTGTAAAATCCATGCAAACATTTAAAAGGGAAGCAATGTAAATCTTTTGAGTATTTCATGACAGTAGCTCAATTTCATCGCAACTGATTTTCTATCCAAAGGAGAGGGTTTATAGGAAAAAACACAGAAATACATACTGAACTGATACAGATTTAAAAGAGCTTAAAAAAAAAAAAAAGGAAACCTTGGAAGTTGTTCAATTCAATTTTCTTGTTTTACAGAATGAGGGAAACAAATAGAAGTCATTTTCACATTAGTTCTAAGTAGCAGGACCTGAAACTCTTGACTAATCTTAGAGCAGTTTCTCAAGTTTAATTTAGAATATGGCATCAATGTCATTATTTGTATATCAAGTCAACATAATTTTCATATACATCTACAAATGAAATTACTTATCAGTGGAAAATAAAAATTTAATGAATCATTTTAAACCTATCTTATGTTGAAGTATATTTATTTATTGCATTTTAATGTTATCTGATTTTATTTAAAATAATTCTAATAAATTGCAAGATGTAGTCTCAGAAACATTTTTCATGATTGATGCAAACTGCTGTGAATTTAAAACATATCTTACAAATCTTGTAACCAAAGGGTTTTAGAGTATAAATTCACAGTTTTTATAGTAATTCACTTGTATCCAAACCCAGGCTAATGACTAGAATTTGGGTAGTAAAAAAAGTTGAATTACACAATTGAGTTAAAAATGGCCACTTAGGCTTTTTAGTCTGTCTCCCTGAAAGCAGGAGAACAAATTTAATCAAACAGTGTGAAGAGAGTGACAGATGAAAAGCACATCAATCCCAGTAGGTCTGGCAAGACTTGAAAGACACAATCTATCACAATGAATTAAAAGCACAATGTGAAAGGGAAACAGACAGAAAGACTTGATTTACATGCTCGCTCTATCAGAGTAAGGATAAAGATTGCAGAAGTCATCTGCTGGAAGCACACTCTAGCTGCAGAGAAAGTGTCAGTTCACTGCAGTCCCCAATGACAAAGCAGTGGAAACTATGTCTGACTTTCAGTCATTAATTAAATCACTTAGAGTTTAGAACAATTTGTGAAGTATTTAACAAAAGAAAAGTTTAGCTACAGCATTTTATGCACCTAGCAAGCTTACACCATGTACTCTGCTACCTGGCTACGGGATTTTAAAGTTAAGAATTTTGTAGATTCTGGATAAATTTTAAATTTCCATGAGAAAATTATTGAAAATTACATAACCGAGGTACACAACTTAGAGAAACCATCTTAAATAATTATGTGTTTGACTTAGAATTTCTTAGCTCTACCTTGAATCTCTGAAATATCAGTAAATGATCATTCATTGCATATCAATTTTAGATACTTATTATACATAAGACATGTCCCATAAAATAAAATAAACAAACAAACAAAAAACCAATTTAGGTATACACAGAAAGTTGTTTGTATTTGAATTATACTTTCTGATGAGCTTTGACATTTTAATATACCGATGGTACCATCATCACAAACAAATAATAAACATACCCATGGTGTTCAAAATACTGCCTGTGCTCTTTTTCTCTGTGTGAACTTGCATCCTTTGCACTACTATCTTCTTAAATATGTACATGCAGCCATACCATATTGGTTTAGTACAGAATCTACATTGTACAGATCTCTAGAACTTATTTGTCTTTATAACAGCAACTTTATATACATTGAAAAATAACTACAACCCTTTCCTGGCTCGCCTGGGAAACACCATTCCATTCTTTGCTCCTATGAATTTAACTATTTCAGATAATTCATAAAAATAGAATCATGAAGAATTAATCTATCAATGACAGATTTATTTTAGAGTTCTATCTTCTAGTTCCATCCATATTGTTCCAAGTGGTAGCATTTATTTTTAAAAGATAAGCAATATTCTACTTTATGTATACATCATATTTTCTTTTTTCATTCATATGTCAGTGAACATTAGAATTGTATCCAAAACTTGGCTATTATGAAGAATGTTGTAATGAACATGGAAGTTCCTGCTGATATATTTTCAAAGTTCTGACAACTTTTTTAAAGATATCTATCCATGAGTGGATTGCTGGATCATAATAAAGTCCTATGTGTAGCATTTTGGGGAAACTCTACTATATTCCATACCAGCTTTGACATTATATATTCCCACCAACAATCTACCGGATTTCAATTTCTTCACTTTCTCACCAATAATATCATCATTTTTCTTATAATAGCCATTCTAACTGGTGTCATGTGATATCTCATTGTAGTTTTTATTCTGTTTCTCTGATGATTATTGATATTGAGCACATTTTCATATATCTGTTGGGCATACATGTATCTTCAGTTAAATATCTACTCAAGTTCTTTGCCTTTTAAAAAATGCCTTTATCCACCTTCATTGTGGAGAATCTCTATTTCTATTCTTCTCTTCTACCATCTGTTGTCTCACTGACATTTTCATGCTCTTTCAGACTTCACATCCTAAGTCATTCTTCTAAATTATGTAGCATTATTAGCCTGCAGTTAAATTTTCTAATGAACCCTTAAGAAATCAGTTAAATGTTTTTAGTAATTCTTAAGGTAACCTTCATTTATTTGATTTACTAGGGAAAAATATTTTTCAGGGAGTCCCCTTTTTCATTGATGTTGACCAAATGGTGCTAACTCTGCTTTGCAACAATGTGATAGTATTTAAGATTGGAATATTTCCATTGTTATTTTTTTTGCATTTCCTGAATAACTACCAATTAAGTTTTTTTCACAAATATGCAGATGTTCTGATAGTGGGTAAAGAAGAGGGAGTTTCTTTTGGAAAATCCACGTGTGTCTGGTTTCTTTAGATTTGCCACTTTATTGTTATAATAATAATGTAAAAATATTTGCAAGTAAATTTGATATTATATAAATTATGAAGAGTAATAAACTAATAAACATTTTTTAGTTTTCCAAGGAACTTCTAGCATTGTTAACTATTTCTAAGGTAATAAATTATTCAAGGTTCTTTTTGTTTAAAGAGAGTATGACCAATGGACACAAAAACACTAATCCGAAAGGATACATGCACCCGTATGTTCATTGCGGCACTGTTCACAATAGCAAAGTTATGGAAGCAACCCAGATGTCCAAAAATAGATGACTGGATCAAGAAGATGTGATACATATACACAATGGAGTACTATTCAGCATTCGAAGAAGATAAACACATGCAATTTGCAGCGACATGGATGGAACTAGAGGGGATCATACTCAGCGAAATAAGCCAGAAAGAAAGAAAAATATTGAATGGTTTCCCTTATAACAGGACTATAGGGAAGCCAAATAGGAGAGAGACACTCAGCGGGGGTAGGTTGGAGGGGGAGGATAAGGGCACAAAAGGGAGTAGAAAAGGACACAAGGGACCACAGAGATGGGTCATGGGTGAATTGGTGGTGGGTTACCCAAGAGGAACACAAAATGTAAAAGATATAAATAATAATAAATATATATTAAAAAATAAAATAGACAGTATGACAAGTCAGAAAGCAATACTTTACTACTGAAGACACATTGAAAAGTATAAATTTAGTTAAAAATAAATTATCACTTTGAAAATATCTCTTAAAATAATGAAATATAGATTCTGACTTCATGGAAAGAGCACATTGGAGATAAATTTTTAGGAAATACTTTAAAACAACTGTTTAGGGAAAAATTATTTCAAAGACTAAAATATTGAGATATGACTAGAGAATGAAAAAAGACCTTAAATGGTCACGCAAAAGGTGAAGGAAAGGCACCAAGGTTTCCCAAGGCTCTGAGCACTTTAAGTTTAGAAAATTAATAACACACACATTTCCAAATCCAGTGGCTCCTGTGGCTGGGGGGTGGGGGTGGGGGGAGAACGGGGGTTGCATGTTTTTCCCACTTTATAATATATTCCTTAACACTATATAGTCATAAGAGTTTAGAACAATTTACCTTTTCTTGTCCTTTCAAATATTGTATCAGCATTATTTATGGTGAAGTGATTCAAATAACAAAGAAAAAAAATGGATAAAATATTTTATATCTATAAAAGCACCATCAGTATATTCTCCACACTATATAGTCAAAAGTAATGTATCAGTTTCTAAGAGCAACCTTACTATTTTTCATTTCTTCATAAGTGATATATTTTTCAAAATGACTGGTCAACATTGGCTATAAAAATAATCTTTTTGGTTATTTCTGTCTGTTAAATGGCATCATATCTGTACTTTGAAAGCCATTGTGACTCTAAGGATAAACCAATTTTATGACTATTTGTCTTAATTTCTCACATTTATATGGCAATTTAAGTAGTCAACTACAAACCTTCCTCCCACCACAGAATTCTACTGAGTGATAAATGCTTGAAAAAAGATTAACCTCAAAAAGATGGTATCTGAGGTGAGTAGACACACAAGGAAAATAATTTTGATTATATAAATGTTGAATGAGAAATAGTCTATCATATTAATATAAGCGTATCTTCTCTGCATAAGTCAAGATCAGCATCCCTACAGTTGTTAGTACTATGCCTAGTTGTGGTCTTTAAACTTCATGAAAAGCTGCATTTTTTTCTTTTCTTTCTTTTTTTTTTTTTTTTTTACAATACTGTATAAGATTTAAAGTTATTGATTCACATCTCATCTGATATATGTTACCACACCATGCCCTCAAACAAAGCACCAGTAAGTTTACAGTGCTGGGAAGTGATGATTCTAAGAAACTGCACGCATTCCTCAGAGCTCCTGCCTCTAACTTACTCCATAAATCACCCTGACACCTTCAGCATGTGTCATTAACATTGTCAACCCTGCCTTCTGAATTGCCTCAACAGAGATTACATGGTCTATTTCATACCAGTATTGATAACAACATTATAGGAACAATTCTTAATCAACTGCCACTATTACTTCAAATAACAGGAATTGATAAAAATATTTAAAACAATATCTAATATATTAAACCTTAATCATAGCTGCACAATATTTAATCAGAAATGAAGGCTACACTATGTACTCAAATATGTTGTAGTTACTATTTCTTTACAAATTGTGAATGTCTAAATATACCAAACAATTTCCCAATAAATGGTTAATTTTTTGGCCTTAAATATTTTTTCACAGTCTTTTTCCAGGTGGCAGCAATAAAGGAAAATGTCAGTCAACATTTTTAGTTTTCTAAAATGTTAATGTAATGCTTAAGAATCCCTTATATGTCACATTTTGACAAAAAATAATTGACAAAATCCCAACAGCACAAAAATTTTTATTTTGCTGCAAAGGAAAGACTAGTCTGATAATTGTATTTCCAAGCCCTTATATCAATAGGAATGCAATAAAGTAAGACCACAATTATGTACTCTAAAATATACCTATATTTTATTCTAATATATGTTGCTTTACCAGCCATATAACACTGGACATGTTGCTTAAAATCTGAATCTCCAAGAATTTTAATAAAGGTAGTAAAAGTATCCATTATTCATTGAGGACATACATCCTTTTCCAGGAAAGACCATTTTAAGAGGATATATGATTATCATCATACATTTGCTAGATGAAGAAGCTAAGAGACCAAAGAATCAAAAATTTGTCTAGGATCACAAAATTTTCAAGTAATAAAGATATGACTCAAATTCAGCCACTTTGACTCTAAATTTCATGCTCAAAACCACAGTTGTATTGCCTCTTAATAAAGAGTGGTATAATTGTGGGGAGAATTAAATACAATAAATATTTAAGTCACATACAGCAATTGCTCAATGAATTTCAACAGGTATACTTTGTTATTATCAATTAGAATTCTAAATTATTAATATTCATATCATTTTTGTTTTAATGATGTGCTCCTTGAAATATTACTGTTCTCAGATTCATAGAATATTTCTAAGATAAAAATACTGATACCACCATTGTAAAACTTGTTTGACTTTTAAAACTTTAATGTATTATAGATTCTCTTAGAAAATGGTGCCAAACAAACTCTTGCCAAAGTTGAACTCAGAGTAGGGAATAGAGATTGAGGGAAGAAGGCAAAGTTGTGAGCTATCAATAAGTAAAGAGATCGGGTCAATGATGGACTGAAATAAAAATAAAGGAGGCTGAGGAGTTTGGGATATTCAGGGCTTCTGGATAGAGCATCAGGGCTCAGATGGGGACAACTGGATTAGCCAAGTGGCCTCTCTATCACCTGCACACAGTTTGGAAGCAGCACTCCTGCGTGACTGCATGAAGACAACGGCTCACATCACAAGGCAAGCCGGGGACACCTGGATAGCGAATGACTGATTCTGTGGCCATGGTCTGAGGTGATCTGGGAGTAGCTCAAAGATTTACATCAAGCACATTGCACTACTTACAGAGGAAGCCCACCCTATATGTGTGGCCACATGTCCCCTCCTGTTCCCCATAAAATTGATTACCCTTTGTCTTCCCTGGGCCCCTTCCTCCTGTTTTGTTGCATAATCAATCATGCTTGTTTGTTACTGCTAATAAATAGCAAGAGGGCCACTCACTAAGCAGCAGGCTTGCTTTGCAAGCACGCTCCATGACTCGTCGCATATTCCCACTACACGTTCTCTACACAAGTACTAACAGCTGAAAATGATGAGTTCAGATTTACACATCCCAAATATACTGCACCTATTGAATATATAAATGGAAGCAGTTTGGCAGCTACACAACTAAATTTAAAGGAGTCTGGAAAGTATAATTTTATGAGTAAGCTATGTATTACAGGGTATTTTAATTGGAACAAAACTAATCCCACTTTGAGACCAAAGACTTTCTGCCACAGGATAGCTGAAGATAAACAATTGTCCTAACTTACGTGCCCATAAATTATGAGCTAGAGAAGGGATGTGGGTTCAATTTAATCCATCTCCAGATGTGGGGTACAGACATACATACACAGTAGAAACCTGGTAGAATGATATAATTCAGGTTATAAAGAGAAACAAATTTAAAAAAGCAAAGGGAGAAAGAAAAATAAATGGCATAAACCTAGGTTTATGGCCAGAGAGGAAGCAGTCTATATGAATCTTTAAAAGAACACATAGAACAAACCATAGATCAGTGATGGAATTACAATGGATTTAAAATTTTGAGAATTTTATTAATTCTCTACATGTATTTTTTTCATGGACTATCCATTTCTTTTAAAATTAGTAAAACTCTTAAGAATATTTGTGGGCAGACACACTGCCTTATTATAAAGGCGTATTTCAGAAGCTTTTTTACTTCAGAGATCATTTTGAGGGGAAAAAGAGCTTAAAGAAAAAGCAAATACTAGAAAATTGCAGTTTTAAAAGGGAGTTTCTTTTTATTCTTTAGACTCTGGGATGAACTAACGATCATAAAGTATAAAATGAATGATATGTTCTTCTTTCCACAATCTGCTTTCACACCCATTTTTCTTTGGTGTGAGATTATTTTTACCCCACTAATACAGAGCTGATTAGGTGTGAATTCCAGCCTGATAGCAATGTATTCACCTTTCATAAGGGTCTCTATGTGGCAATAGAAAGTATTTGTTTTGGCCTCAGGGTTTTCTAAGTGTTATGAAGGCTTGAGAAAACAGGTTTCCTACAAATCTGATTTTTTTTATTGGTTCCCTCAGCCAGTTGGTATCCTAACAAACTTGAAAATACCATCAGAGTTATTTTGTAAGGTTTCCCTGCCTCAGTGGTGACAAAAAGGAAGGAGGGAAGGGAAGGAAGGAGAATAAAAACAGAACTATAGGCAATATTAACTATTTTTTCCTATTTCCAAGTACATACACATTGATTACCCTTAAAGAAAGACATATATATGCTTATGTGCAGTGGGGACGTAAATGTTCATTTTTCATTGCTGTATAATAAATTATCACATACATACAGCCTACCTGGTTCCTCGGGCATCAGGACGATTGCAGTCTTTTCAGGAAGCTGGAAGAATCTTTCATTGGAGTGTATTTAGGTGTTTGACCAACTTCATTCCTTGCAGTTATACGACTAAGAGCTCTTCTTTTCTGCAAGATGTTGGGAGAGGCCGCCTTCAAATTTCAGAAGCTACCCAGAGCTTCCAGAGCCCACCCTCAGTTCCTAGTCAGGCCAGTGGCTCCAACATGGCTGCCTCAATCATCACGTTAACAAGCAAGGCCTGTAACATCCCGCCCCTTTATATGGGCTTGTACCTCATTAAGTCAAATCCATCTGCTTTGTTGATTAGCTCAGATCAGCTGTGTTGGGGCTTGACATACCTGAAGTATCCCTCCACTTTTGCCTTTATTCCTTACCAACCAATTTTCAGATGAATTTATAAAGCCTATTTACTGGCTCACAGCTTAAATTATCTATCTATGTTTAATTTGAACTGAACATGTTAAAGCAATGATGTTTGAAAACCATGTAGATCGACAGAATGTAAAGGTGGTAGGTTAGGGCCTCGCTGGTGGCACAGCGGGTAAGCGCTGCACTGTGGAGCTGTCGGCAGCGGTGACACGAGTTTGACGTTCCACTGGGGAGATTCCCACATGGTGTGGCAGACCTCTCCTGCCTTGCCCGCTGCTCCCCCTCAGCAGTGTGTTTCTGTCGATCTGCCTTTTCTGCTCCCCACTCTGTCTCTGGTGAACCTTCTTGCTGCCCCACGCCTCTGGCCTGTACCCCAGCTTGTATGCATAAATAAATAAATCTTAAAAAAAAAAAGAAAAGGTGGTAGGTTGGAATAAATCAATCTAAAAGAATCCCTTGAACCGGGATTCTTATAGTAACCTTGAAGTCAAGATTTGTCAAACTGAATTTATTTTTTTACTTTGAAACTTGATCCCCCTATTGGCAATTTTCTATGTTGTTTAGTGGTACTAATATTCACCAATGGGGCCTCCCTGGTGGCGCAGCGGTTAAGCGCTGTGCTGTGGAGCTGTCGGCAGCAGCGACGCGAGTTCGACGCCCGGCCGGGGAGAATCCCACATGGCACGGCAGGCCTCTCCTGCCTTGCCCGCTGCTCCCCTCAGCAGTGTATTTCTGATCTGCCTGTTCTGCTCCCCGCTCTGTCTCTGGTGAACCCTCTCGCCGCCCCACGCCTCTGGCCTGTACCCCAGCTTGTATGTATAAAAAAAAAAAAATTCACCAATAAACTGTTACTTTATATTTAACAGACCATTGTGCAAATTATATCTTCAACTTTCTTCTGCATAAACCATTCTGAAATACTAACATGTGAGGACTGATTTAAGAGGTTGCTGGGCCTTCTCCCAGAGATTCGGATTTAGTAGGTGTGGAGTGGAGCCTAAGGATTTCCATCTCTATGAAGCATCCGGATGATGGTGCTATGACGCTTCTGATGCTAGTCCTGGCCCGGCACTGCAGGTCGCTCTGTATCCTACTGATCTAACCTATCTTGCTCCAATAAGTAGGGTCACCTGGTCAAGATGAGGTCAGTTAATGAGTTTTCCATGTTTCCGTGATACAGTATGACTTTCTCACATTATCTAGGTGTTAAGTGAACCAATGAGAAGCTCTTTTGCATGGCATAGCTGTTTGAGATAAAGCAAGAGCCTCCATTGGGGATGAGGCTCAACAGAGCTGATAGGGAAGCAGTAGGCTAGAGAGTCTATGAGGCTCAATAACTATCAACAAGAGAACCTCTGAAAAAACTCACAAGCCGAAGTATACACAGCCATAGAAAATCTAGTACACTGATGTGGAAACTACTTTGAATCAAGCAGTTTTCTTCTTGTCTCTGTCATGTTGAGACTCCAGATGAAAACAGCCTGACTCAACTCCCCATTGGTGACTAACAATGATCACACAATCACTGATTACTTCTCACTGGTGACTAAGAACAGAAACTCCTTATTCTCTTCTTACCAAGTGATCAGGAAAAAAAAAAAAAAAAATAGGAGAGACCAGGTCTGGAGATCATTACAAAACATCCCACACTGCAGTTTTCTGTCTACAGATTCTTCTCAACCAATCCCAAAGTTTCAAAATGAGTGACCTAGGATCAGATCACCCCCTTGCTTGGCCCTTTAAAGGCCCTTTAAAGGTCCCCTATGTCCTAACTCAGGCAGGTCACACCTTGGGGCTGCCCCTTGGGTGTGGACCTGAATTATGATTCGTATTCTAGAATAATATAGCCTGATTGTTTCAATTGATTGGTAAGAGCAGCAGGAGGCTAGCCATCGAGAGCAAAGAGCTATCAGAATACTAAGTCACATTTTAGGAAAGGTTTCTCTGGGTGTAGGTTCAATGATAGAGAAGGGTAGATAATATGACTTCCTGGAGTCTGAAAGCTGAGGTATTTCCTATCTTTCACAAGGTCCAGCTGTGTCAGAATACAAGTACATTCAATGAAGGTGTTTACCTCAAGTTTTTTATTTTTTTTAATTCAGACTCCTCCAAATTCTGTTGACCTTATGAAGATACTTGTCTTATAGTTGTGATCAATCAAGATAGCTCTTGTTCAAGAATCCCTTCAACTGGGATTCTTATAGTAACCTTGAAATGAAGAGTTGCCAAACTGATTTTTTTTTTACTTTGAAACTTGATCCCCCATTTGTTATTATGACTTTTAGTTCAAAATCTCAATCTCAGAACAAATACATAGATATCTCAGTAATTTTTTCTATTATAGCACTTCCTAATTTTCATCTTAACACAAACGCCCAGACTTTCATGGGTATTTCTCTTCAAAGTGACATAGGCAATCTACCACAGACTATCCCAGCCTCTCTCATCCAGCCTGAACAGGGCATCTATCATTCTCTGGTCTCCTCAGGCACACTTTTATGTCCCATAGCAGCCTAAGATCACACGGGTGGATAATTAACAGATGAGAGCAAACAGGAAAGCCAGGTATATGAGGTGCACACACCCCTTGCTAACACCTGTTTTAAATACCTTATTAGTAATTAGAGCAGTGATAGGGCCAGATATTAAAATAGCACAAAGTGGTGAAAATTCACAAAAAAAATGTAAAGTCAGGCCAGCATTAAATGTCAAAGATTTTCTCAGTAGAAGGAACAGGAAAATGATCTACAGGCTGGAATCTACCAGGGTTTAGTGTCACTAGAACAGCAGACGAAATGATGTGTGGTAAGAAAGGAGTCAGGGAGGAAACACATATTGGAAAAGTGATGGTGTTCAGGGCAGGTGGGCCATTGTAAGAAATGTGGCTTTTACTCTGAAGACTAGGATGAGAGATGGCAGTGATTTTCAGCAGAATCGCACCATCTGCCTTGTTTTTAAAAGTGTTATTTCCATCAGAATGTAAAGAGCACTGAGAAGAGATGTTAAGAATGAGCACCTGAGTTTCCTTTGTAAGTAAAGGGGTTGCCTAGTGAGATGGCTGTTTAGAAGCAGGTAATCTGGACATGGGACTTTGTTATCTTGGCTGTGCTAGCCAAGATCATTAGCTAATTGCACTAGATTTTCTCTTTCCTGTTTCTGGGATTTGGCTACCTCGTAGATCAGAGTTAAAAGTAGGTTAGCAACCTCCTTTCCGAAGGAGCTATACTGCACGCTGCCAAAATTGTCAGCACCTTCTGAACAGAGTTTCTATCTCTAGTTACACACCCCCAATTCAATGCTGTAAGTGGCCTGCACATTCAAGGCTCGGAAGGTGGTGCCTTTTTATTTTTCTGGCCCTCTCAGCTCACACTTCATTTCCATGCCTCTATTGCTTTCGTTTAGTATATTACCACATTTAACTCCCACTAAATCTGCCTAACACTGGTTAAAAACTTCCTTTCTGAGGATTTCCAGAAACTGCCTGTTCAGGTTCAGAAACTCCTTCCTTTGCCTGTGATAGATATTTTACATGCCAGTAGTAGCACCTTTAAGATATTTCAAATTACTTGTTTGACTAACAATGCATTCCTTGAAGAAAGGGATAATGTCTTATTCAAATTTCATAAACCCCCCAGGGCTAAAAAAAATAGGGAAAGTCAGATTGCAGCATTTGCATAATATTGGCAGTAAATAAATGTTTGGAACAGCTGAGGAGTGAATACCACTTGTTCTTTCATGCTGATTTGTTCAATGACTTGTTATTGAGCACCTTCTGCCTGCACTTGTCCAATGGTAAAACTGCTTCTAGAAAAATCTTATGTGTCACAGTGCATTAATAAATACAGAGGGAGGGCCTCCCTGGTGGTGCAGCGGTTGAGCGCTGCGCTGTGGAGCTGTCGGCAGCTCGCGATGTGAGTTCGATGCCCGGCTGGGGAGAGTCCCACATGGTGCGGCAGACCTCTCCTGCCTCGCCCGCTGCTCCCCTCAGCAGTGTATCTCTGGTCTGCTTATCCTGCTCCCCACTCCGTCTTTGGTGGACCCTCTCGCCGACCCCCGCCTCTGGCCTGTACCCCAGCTTGTATGGATAAATAAATAAATCTTTAAAAAAAAAAATAAATAAATAAATAAATACAGAGGGAATTCTCATGAGTTTTTATGTGTCTCGTCCCAACATTTGTTCTTTGTACTGTAAATGTAGCTTGGATTATTTATATTAAAAAAGACTGGTTATCTTATTCGAATTTCTGCATTTCTCTGTAAATATTTAGTTTGGTATTCCATAAAATATAAAATGTAAAACATGATACAAATGCATTACTTTTTTATTTTGATAGTAAAAAATGGATGTTTAACAATGGGCGGGGGGGACCACTGATAAAAACTAACACATTAAAACTTGCAGGTCAACAAAAAAATTACTGATTTACACTGTACTTTGAGACTAAGCGGAAAGCAGTGCTAATGTATGACATATTAAGAAAATGTTAAATTGTGTCAAAATACTCTGATTAGTAAAGGACGGTCTGGCCAGCAAAATACTAGAAAGACTGACGACAGCAAAATATAGTGTTATTTCTGTCAGGAAAGTGATATGTCTTAAAAAATAACCATGCATATGGATGTTTTACTAATGTTGCATTCTGGCTTTCACACTGTGTCCTAAAGACCTAAAGAAAATTGTCATGTTACAATTAAATAAGTAATAACAATAACAAAAAAAGGCTAATGATTAATAATCAATTTGTAAACTCAGAAAATCCCTCCTTCAGTGTAAATAACACCTATTGCTGATGTGATTGACTAATCGATGTTGTTGATGCCTTTGGCACAAAGCATATGCAACATCTAGAGAATGTGTGTTTTGAAAAATGTGGAAATGTTTTTTTTTTTTTAATATAAATCTGACTTAACCATATGAGTGACATGGCAATTTTTTTCCCTAGAAGGAAAATGTGCTTGTCATCTTAAATAAGGAAGAAATACTTCCCATTTCATTACTGTACACAAAAAAAGGAGCTCAGAAAAATGAAAATCTAGTGAAGTAGTGAGGTCTTAATGAGTATTTGTAAATATGTCTGTTTTCGGCTTTTGTAACTAAATGAAGTGGCAGATTAGAGATATTAAGTTGGCTTTGGTCTGCTGCAATTGAGACAGAAACATATTTTACCAAAATGTAAGAGCTAAGATATGTAATTTTACAAACTGCTTCATAAAACTACATATTTTATATTTTGATTAATATACTTTTTGCCTTTGGCGTATTTTCCTTTGTTTCTCTATTTTCCTTTTTTTATGGACTTGTTCATGCATCTGTTCCCTTTTAAAAAGTCAGGCTACTGGAAGCATTTACTCCCATTTTCAGATAACTATTCTCATGCAATGAATTAAACATAGTATTCTCGCTACCATTTCCTATTTATGTCTATACCCAGCATGTTAGAATATTATTGATTCTAAACTCAATTTGAATACAGACTACTGAAAATGGGTGCTATAATGAAGTTGTTTTAAAGAAACCAGATTAGATTTTCAAAGGAAAATATTATATAACATATTGACAAGATATTTGAATGTTGACTACCACTCTAAATTTTAGTTTCATAATTATTATCATACACTAAAGAAAAGGCCTGAAGTTTTAAAATCTACTGAAAAATATGTTTAATGCCCAAAATATTGAGAAGGACACATTTTACAAACTCAAAGAGTTGCATTAAAGGAAATGAATCCACATTAAGAAAAAAATAAATTAGGGGCCTCCCTGGTGGTGCGGCGGTTAAACGCTGCGCTGTGGAGCTGTTGGCAGCAGCAATGCTAGTTCGAGGCCCGGCCGGGGAGAATCCCACATGGGGCAGCAGACCTCTCCTGCCTCGCCCGCTGCTCCCCTCAGCGGTGTATTTCTGATCTGCCTGTTCTGCTCCCGACTCTGTCTCTGGTGAAGCCTCTCACCACCCCACACCTCTGGTCTGTACCCCAGCTGTATGTATAAATAAATAAATCTTTAAAAAAAAAGAAAAGAAAAAAATGAATTAGTAAAATTATCCACCAACTCCAATATCTACTGGTACAATATTATATAACACATAATGGTCATCATTTTCTTTACCTCTTCCTCAGTAACATATTATATTCCAAAATGTATTATGTTAAAACAACAATCATGTTTTTACTTCATAAATTTATTGGACAAGAATTTGGGCAAGTGTGCACAAGTTTCCTTCCTATGGTGTTGATAGGGAGATATCTTAGCTATACTCAGCTTATAATTGAATATAATGGAGTGTTCAAGAAGACTTCTTGGGTCTCCCCGGTGGCACAGCGGTTAAGTGCTGTGCTGTGGAGCTGTCGGCAGCGGGCGACACGAGGTCGATGCCTGGTCGGGGATCCCACATGGCGTGGCAGACCTCTCCTGCTTTGCCCACTGCTCCCTTCAACAGTGTATTTTCGTCAATCTGCCTGTTCTGTTCCCCACTCTGTCTCTGCCACTGAACCTTCTTGCCACCCCATGTCTCTGTCCTGTACCCCAACTCGTATACATAAATAAACAAATCTTAAAAAAAAAAGAAGACTTCTCTTGCTTACCTACATTTGAGAAAGGGAGATCTGCAAAGGTGGGCTCAACTGAGTCTCTCTTTTCAAGGTATCTCAGGACTTAATCAACTGTTCTCTCTCGAAGGATGGTCTCTCTCAGAGGCCTATTTACAAAAAGGCTCAAATTCTAAAAGAAAGGAAATGGAAGATGACAGTTCTTTTAAAGACTACCTCGATATATGTTACTATGTCATTTTTACTGTAGTCCTTTACATTCACTGGCCAGCAGACTTCAAGATGACGTGACATAGATTCCACCTCTTAATGGGAGAAATACTAGATTTTCACCAGTTTTGTTCTGCTTCCTGTTGTCCACATGTAATTTTTTTTTAAATTTAAAGTAGAAATACATAGTGAAATATTTGTGCATTTGTATAATATAGGATTTTTAATTACTTCACATTTTTTTTATTGAGTTTTCAACAATGTTTATGAAAATCAGTACCTGGAAACATAAATTCCAAAACATAATCAATTATAAACCTGAATATTTTATTACTGTTCCATTTCTATGGTTAGTTATATTTCCCAGAAGTAAACAAACAAAGAACATATAGTAGGAAAGAATACAAAATGAGACAGAACCACAAGTCCAAAAGTAAACCCAAGCATATGTAGTCAACTCAAATTTCACAGTGGAGTAAAAGATATAATTTCGGAATTATGGAGAAAAGACATAACTTCAATAAGTGTCCCTGGGAAAACTGGATAGTCACATGTAAAATAAAATTAGATTGCTGTCTTCTACTACTCACAAAAAATAACTCAAAATATAGTAAATGCTTGCATGTAAGAGTCGGAAACCATAAAATTGCTAGAAAGCATAGGGAAAATGCTTCTTGACATAGGTCTTGGCAACAGTATTCTGATGTGATAGCTAAAACACACGCAACAAAATAAAATATAAACAATGGGACAACATCAAACTAAACAATTTCTACAAAGCAAAACAAAAATCAAGAAAATGAAAGGACAATCTACAGAATGGAAAAAATGCATAAACATTATAGCTGATAAAAGGTTAATATTCAAAATAATTCATAGCATTTATACAACACCATAGCTAGAAAAAAATGATCTAAGTAAAAATGAGCAAAGGATCTGAATAGATACTTTTGCAAGGAAAATATACAGGCAACCAACAGATACATGTAAAGATCCTAAAAGTACTAATCACCAAGGAAATACAAACTGAAACCTCAATGACATATCACCTCATTCCTATTAGGAAGGCTGCTATCAAATAGAAAAGATAGAAATGTTGGCAAAGATGTGGAGAAAAGGGAAACTTGTGAACTGTTTATGGACAGTAAATTGTTATAGTCACCATGTAAAGCAGGGTGCAGATTTGTCAAAAACTTAAAAACAATATGCCATATGTTCCAGCTATTCCACTCTAGGAATATATCCAAAGAAATTGAAAATACTACATGAACACACACACACACACACACACACACACACACACACACACACACACACACCCAAATACTATTCAACCATTAAAAAAAAAGGAAATTCTGCCATTTGTGAAAAACATGAATTTGGCTTACAGATTTTATGCTCTGTGCAATAAATTGAAAGACAAATACTATATTATCTCACACATATTATAATTTGAAAAAAACAATAAATTCATAGAAAAACTAATCAGATTTGTGGTTATTAGAGGCAAGATTTTGGGGGTAGGGAAAATGAATGGAGGTGGTCAAAAAGTACAAACTTCTAGTTCTAAGACAAGTAAGTACTAGGGTTGCAATGTGCAATACGATGACTATAGTTAACACAGCTGACAAAAAGCAAAATCCCAGAAAATTAAAAGCAAAAATAAAATTTTAAGAAAGAAATTGTGAGATAATTCAGAAAACAACTGTGAAAACATGTATGTGTATATGTTAGTTTATATTTGAATAACAAGTAAACAAACTGGCAGTTCTGAAAGAAAGACAGAGACTAAATTAAAGACATAGAAAGGAAAGGGTTCCATGCAAATGGAAAAATAAATATGAAACCAGGTAAAATCAAGGATACACCCAGAGCCCCAATATGTCAAATTTTCAAAGGGAAAATTTGCCCATTTTGCCCAATCTAAGAGATTGGCCATCAACACACAAAGACAAAGAAAGCATATTCTTAGCTTGTTCAAAGATCTTTATACGGTGTAAGAATTAAAGGGTTTAGTGATGGGGGGGGGTGGAAAGAGAAAAGAAAGTATTTCAAAGACTATATTCCCAATTAAATTCTGAAAATTACCTCACGGGCAAATGCCTAGCCAAATAGGTTGGGCCCAAAAAGGGCCAACTGAGACCCAAAAGCACCAAAACAAGTCCAACGTACAAACTTGTGGGACCACAGAAAAGGGGATAGGCAGGTCCTAGAAGGAGAGACCCGAGATTCAAGATTTACCACATAATCTACCACGTGGTCAAGCTAATGACTGCCATTGTCGCGGCAAAATGCTAAAGCCACCAGGACCAAGGGTCAGGAGCAGCCTGCACATGCTCTCTCGCCCACATGTCTCTTTTCTAAGTCTATGTCCTTCCTCCTTTGTTCTGCCTCCAACACGTATCTGCTTCAGCCCTCCTCCTTTCCCAGCTGCCTCCCATTCAGGAAGTCTGGGTTATGACCTTGGGGGGAGGGGTCATAATTCAAGGCAGTTGTGTGGAAAGTGGGGTGTGGAAAGTGGCATCTGTTCCTGGGGCTCCGTGCTGTGACTCTCCTCCCCCTTTCATGGACATATATTCTGTAAGGAATTCAAGCAAGAATTTACATTCCTCTGTTTAGGAATTTCTCTCTCTTGTTTATGTTGCTTGTTGAATATTTTTTTAGTGGAAAAATACCAGGAGTCTCCCAAAGATTCACTCCGTTTTCTGATGGCTCCTCAAAGGGACAAAACCCCACTGAAGCTGAACGAGTCATTCATTGTGTCCTGGTTATTACAGACAGTTCACTGGATCAAATCTGTGTTAAGAGTCCTGTACATTTGGCTTCAGTGATATAGAAGAAATAATAACACAGGGAAATTAGGGTATTGACTGTGAAAAATTCTTCCATGACAGGACAATTCAAATAAAAAAAAAATGTTGACAAGGCAGAAAAATGGTAACAAAAGACCCAAATTAGCTAATCTTAAGAACTGGTGATGTTTTTGAATTGCGAGGAAGAAATACCAGCATTATGAATTATTAAGAATACTTCTAAGTATCAGAAACAACATAAATTAGTTACTAAATGTATAGTGCCTGTTACTTTTCTCTCTATTCAGAAGAAAGGCTAATGGTGACTATTGCATCATACATGGGCTTCCTGAAATACGATTTTGAAGTAGACATTAAAGCATAGGATTTAGAACAATCTGGAAGGATGTCTCAATGAGGGAGATTAGAATGACAGACTTTCCTGCCTTCTCCTTAACTTACTAAGTATATCGCCCTTCATTGTCTTTCTAAAAATTAAAGCAATAGTAAATGGAAACTGGTTTGTATAACACCAAATCAATTAGGAATCATTGTTGCTATTCAATTTTTCCATAAATTTGACAAAAACCTATTTTACAACAGCCATTGTGCTAAGATCTGAATTGGTAAAAGAAAGGAAATGAAAAAAGAATAGAAAATCTCTGTCATCAAGGGGTTCATAGAATAAATGAGCCAGATTAGGGGAAAAAGAAGAATGTGTGAGCCTGTGAGGTATGGAGCTATGAGTTGCATAGCTGAACAGGGGAACTGGATCTCGGAGTCCCTAGCTCCTCTTTCAACAAGGTTGCTCAGCTCTGGATTGAACAAGAAATTGAAGATACCCCAAAATCCTGTTTGAATAGATTAGACTTTTTCACATTAGAGTTTTCATATTATTTGGATAAATACCTAATAGACGTACTGCAGGGTCAATGTAATTCCTATTTTTATTTTCTTGAGAAATCACCATACTATTTTCCACATGACTGTACAGGTTGCATTCCACCACCAGTGAATGAAAATTCCATTTTCACCACAACTTTTATTTATTAATTTCATTCACTAATTTATTAATTCTATTCTTTTTTGTATATTGGATATTCTCACAGAGGTGAGGTGCTATCTCATTGTGGTTTTAATTTGTGACACTCAGTGTATAGTGGAAGTCTTAAGCTACATATAAACTGGATATTTAAACAGGCTAAAATTCCAAAAACAGAATACAATAGAATGCATAAAATATATACAATTATAAAAATACTGATTTTTCAAGATTGCTAGAAGAAAAAATCATGAGAAACTGAATATAAGCTGCATGTGGTTATGGAATTCAAGAGGAGAGAGAACAAAAAACTAAGATGAAATTAATGATGATGTTGAATGACAAAGAATGTCAAGAGTTAAGTTCTGAAATCTCTGAAAACCCTCTCTTGGTTTTACATGAAATACAAACTAGAGCATTTACAGGACTTTAAAAAGTGAAAATGCCAGACAACAATTTAAGTAGTTTGCGAAATCTGGCCAAAAGAAAAGGAGAAAAAAGGAAATAAATTAGATAAACAGAATTTTGTTTTTAACTGAGGGAAACAAGATAAAACTATATATACACATTACATGGGCATGTTATGTAATGCATACACATATAACATGTATATCAGTACATCATTCTATCTATAATAAAACCACACACACACTGTGGACCCTAAAGGGGCAAAAGATCATGTTGCAATATAATTAGGAAAGTGTTTATTCCAGAAAAGGAACCAGGATTTGGGACCATGAACCAGGGGCAGCATGAAATTGTGGTCCACAGGCTCAGGGCACCTGGGGTGTTTTAAACATATGAGGGAGGGAAATGATCTGAGCTTAATTTGTTGTTTGTTGTGAAACTTTTTGGACTGATTCTTAAATCCATTTGTCTGCATTGAGAGTAATCTCAATGCGGGGGCTATTATCATGATCAGTAGTTGGTCCTTTGCTTTTCCATAGTCACTAAATTGCTGAGTCAGGATATTTATTTTTTTACATAGAAGACTCACCATGAAGTTTAGAGACAAGTGAAGTCTGCTATTCTCAAAACAGTTTCAACATCATATCCATCTATGACTTTCCAAAGACGGCAAATTCTATCGTGCGTTTTTTTTTATTGAAAATTTTACTTTACATTTACTTTTATTATTTAAATATGTAATTGACATATAAGTTGCACACAATTTTCCTGGAACCCAAAGGCCACATTTTCAGTGTTTTAATAATAGAGTTAACTATATTTAATTTTAAAGTATTAACTAAGCATATACATGCAACAGAAGATCTATTAACATAAAGTGTTTCCTTGGAGAAAATATATATTGATTTCAGAAGTCAAGACTGCCAGGAGTGAAACACTGCTGGCAAGCTTCACAAAGATAAATTGTAAAAATTCATCTTTGAAGACTTCCTATAATCAGAAAATAAATGCAAATGGGAAAAAACAGTATTCTTGTTAATTTTGCATGATTTTCTATTTGATGAATACGAGATGAAATCTGCAGCTCAAAGATATACATTAGAATATAAATATTCATGTACCTATATACATACACATAGGTGAATATATTTAAAAGACTATGCCTGTGTTTTCCAGGTTAGCAAACATTATTTTTACCATTTCTCTCATACTTTATTAAAGCCTTAAGTCAAGCTATTCAGACTTGAGGAAGGTGAATGGCAGCTTTAACAATACCCTGTAAACATAGTAAACTTAAAATGTGACATTATTTTTCAAGAGGAAAATTAAAGATTAAATTCTTCACTTGAATTTCCAGAATTTTTGTAGATGCTAGAAAGGCCAAAACAAAGTTATGAGAATTACAGGAGTTAAAAGAAAAAGCAATAAAAACAAAACCTAGACATTCCAAAAGATAATCGTTCTATATTAAAATGTCTAAAAAGAAAAAGAAAAAAGATACAATAAACTAGTAGTAATATTTCACATTCAGGATTCCACTTATTTTCAGTTTGTCCATTCTAATCAACAGAAATGCTCTGCAGATGATTTCATCACAGCTTATCTTATTTTGTATTGGCAGAAATACATAAATTCTGGGACTGCTTTCTTCTTATACAAATTAAATTAAATGAATTAGAAAATCATTATTACCTAACCTAATTGATGTCATAACAAAACCAAACTCTAAACCACTGATGTGGATTTTATTTTTTAAAGTATTTTCATTCTAAATTGCTTGCTTTTTGAATGGGAAGATACATGTTAAACAAAACAAAAATCTGATTTCATAGAACGAATGTGGAATATATTTTCATAGTTACTAGAATTTTGATGTAGTAAACAATTTGCCATTATCTACTTACAGGATCACCCCTCTATTCTTAGCAGTCCCTCAATTAAGTCCTTTGCAAAAAAAGAGTGGACATTTCCTTTGAAAGAAAATAAATCCCTCAGAAATCTCTGTGTCTTTGATATGGATAGAGAAACTTGTCAGTGAGTCAGTGGTTGCAATCATATGCTGGAACTTAGAGTTTCTTAGATTTCTCTTACGTGCTCCTGGTATTATGATCACAAGATTTACATAGATCTGGACAGTGTTAAACTTTTCTCAGAATTTGTGCACTGTTGATCATTTATTTCCAGATATCTATTTATCCATCAGTTTTTTTTATATCAAGATATTGCTTGGCCCTGTAATTAGGGAAACTAAAATAACCAAAATATCTATTTATTCTTCCTGCTTCTCGTGATATAAATGAACACACACATCAATACAGCTGCACGCATTACCACAATTCATAGTTTTGATTGTGTAAAAGATCACAGCCCTTGTATATTCTTTATGGTGGATTGACCTATTTTTCTCAGAGAGCCTGCTCTAGCACTTGCTGGAAAATTCCCTCCATAATCCTCAGTTGATTTGCATTGTAAAAATACAGTGTGGGAAGATCTTCAGATAAAAAAAAAAAAATCAACATTTACTGGATAGCTGGGCTGGTTTCTGGAAAAAAAATAAAATAAAAAAATATTTTTCTCCTTGCTAAATTTGCTCTGTTGGGAAAAGAAAGATGTATGAATAGAGGGCAGCGCACATCGTGGCTGATATCAGGAAGGCTTCCCGAAGATGAGAAATCTGAGCTAAGAGCTGCAGGATCACTGGAGGCCAAAAGGGAAGAGTGTCATGAAAGGACAGGTGGGAGGTGATAGAAAAACATAGTCATTTGATCTAGGATGGTGTGAGGAAATGCAAACACAAATCTAAGATCTCTTATCCTAATAATCCTATTTCGATCCTAATAAATCTCCACCAGAACGTTCAGTGCTTAACCCAAACATATTCTTTCCCATACTAGAAAATGCACTCATCATCTACCTTATGACAAAAACTCAGGAGTCATTTATAAGTCCTCCTTTTTCTCTTATAACATTCAATGCATCACCAAGTTCTTTATTTCTGCTTACAAAATATATCTACTACCCATCATTCTGCCTTGCCAACCAATATATCTAATATCCATCATTTTGTCTTGCCAACCATTTTTCTAAGCCAAGCCATATTCATTCTTTAATTCAATGACTTCAATACTCTTTTATGTTCACGCATCTACAAAGTGCTTTTCATGCAGCAGCCAGAATAAATTTATATAAGTAAACTTATATAAGATCATTCCTGTTAAATTTTTTTAAATGACTGTTCATTATACTAAAGATAAAATCTAAACTCATTACTCTCATATATACAGCCTCTTTTCCTATCATATTTCTCCCTACCTTATTAATGTAACTATATCTTGCAGTATTACTCCCATTAGTCCATCAACACGCCTCTTATAACTTAGAATTGGCAACTCCACTCTGCCCCAAAGGCCTAGCAGTGGTGATAATGTCATCCATCTTTAGCTAATTGTTTAGAAGTCACCACTATAGCACCACAACAACTTGATCTGAAATATCACCCCGAAGTACCTAACTCCTATCCCTTTAGTTTCACTTGCTGCCACATAATTGCTTTTGCTTCTTTCACAGCAGTTTTATCATCTGTATATATTTAACTCCAGATATAACTAGGGGCAACTACATAAAATATTAGGACAGAAGGCCTAGCTCATAAGAGAAGTGTAGAACCCCCCTACCATGTCCATCGTCTATACATTTAACTCCAAATCCTCTGCAAGTCTTCATGGCCATAGTAAAAACTATTTTTTCCACATTTTCTCATAAAACTCATGTGTGAGATATTTTTATTGATACAATGGACAGTGGAATAAGAAAATGTTAAGTTCCTTAATGTCCACTCAAACACTAAATTGGGAAATTCTTGTGTAGAGAAAGCTTTAAGATGAGGCTCCAAAAAGGAAGTAGTTTGAAAATATTCTGCCTTGAAGAAATTGCCCTCAGCAATTTCTTTACCATACTTACTTTACATGACACAAGTCTTTCATACAAATATGCCTGCTATATCACAGTTGAGTCAATCCTGAAGTGTTACTGAATATTTTCTCATGAAAAGATATCATTATAGGTATTCTGAGATTTTCCTAGGAGGTTTCTTTCTTGTTTTGTTTTACTTTTGATGTTACTGCTGTTGTTTTCAAAAGACGTGTCAATGACATGTGAAGGAAACTGAGATGAAAATATAGACAATGGCAAGCTTTCAGAGGGTTGAGTAAAAGACTGAAGTTGTAGCAAATCTTGGGATACAAGATCATGAACTCAGGTAAGAAAATAAATTAGCTCTAAGGACCACTAGATCCAGGTATTCAGAAGAATGCACTGTGGAACTAGGCATTCATGTCAAAAGCTCATTAGATGACCGCTGGAATCCAGGCTATTCCTATGCTTTTAGTTGCAGGGAATCTACCACATAAGACTTCCCCTCAGCCTTAGTCGGATACATTGCTCTGTAGGTACTATGATTTGTATTCAAAGCATGTTTCCAGCCGCAACTCTCAAAGCAGCAATAAAGGTTGCTAGGTCAGAATGTTTCGTCTTAATGAATAATTTACATTACACTAAGTCACAGGAAAAGCGAGGAAAGTGCTGTTGTAGGTGAATATTTTAAAATAGTGAATCCAGTTTTAAATTTTTATTTACTTCAACTGAAGAAAAAAAATATGTTTAGTTTCCTTTCAAAAGAATCAGGAAGTCCTTGAAAGACATCAAATAACTCCCTGTGACAAATACAGAGGATTTCATTTTATAGGTTTACATCTGAAAAAAACAAAAACCCTAATTGAAAATAAAAATTTAAAGAATGTATTAAATCTGAGAGCTACATAAAATTTCTACTAAAAGCAGAGGTTTATTTTTAAACTAGACCAGACTAATAAAGCATAATTATTTGATAAATTAGGTTTCTGTATGCTCTCTGGTCTCAAACCAGGATCGTATTCCACTGTAACAAAATTGTTGAACAACCCAGTGCCTTGCTAGTACCAGACAATTCAGCAGGCAAACAAGCTCTGTATTTATTAATATCCACTTCTTATTAGAATAAAAGCACCTTATTTTCTCCCTCTGTCCTTTGCCCAGATACTTCATTCATCTCTAGTTTTTAGAGAAATAAAATGCAACTACATCTGTCAGCATCATTAGGAATATCTGCTATATAGCGATTACTTCTACTACTGGCATAGTAAGTACACAGTAAATATTTGCTGACATTAAGTCTTACATTTACACATATACACAGTAAATACGGTGTTTTCCCTAATGCAGAAGTGATTTGAGAAATAACAAATACCTAACATTTGTGAAATGCTAAGTAAGGTATATGTTCAATTATTTTATTTCCATAACCTAATATAATCTTTACAATAAGTGAAGGAGAGGAGTATATGACCACGTGAGAAATCACAGAATTATGGTTGATTTATGTTAGGTAACTTGTCTCAAGCCATATCGTTTAAATAGCAGAGCATGAATTTCCACAATATGCCAGTTCAAGAGCTCAAGGCCTTAACCATCGCTCTCTGTTTTGTCAATCCTCAAAATAAATAGAAGCAAAGATAACTGACTTTAAAATACCCTCTATTGTTCTCATCTGTTGGCATATTCTGTTATTAGATTCTCATTAGAATTGTTTTTTATTAATTTTTATAGATTCTTAGAGTTCTTTATGGCCTTACTTAATTTCATTGAGAATTAGATGACCTTTCAATCTCCCATCATGTCTTAAGTTATATTAAACCACTTTTATTAAGATTATAATTAGAAATACAAAACAAATAAAAAGAATATATTTCACAAACACTAGATGATTTATAATTTATAATTATAATTGGCAACTTGCAGGCTTCCTTTTAAAGAAATTTTGTATAGCATTTTATTTTATTTTTATTTTTTACAATATTTTAACCAGATGTTACATTTAAAACTTCAGGCTTCTTTGTCTATTTTTTCTTATTCTGACCCATATATTTTACAATATAAATGGAACTTACTTACATAGCATTGATAATATAATATGATTTATGTTTTTGACTTTACTTTCTAAGTTAGTTTACATCCATAGCAAAATTAAGAAAAAGTACAGCGGTTTCCCATTACACATGCATAACCTCCCCCAACACATGCATAACCTTCTCTACTAACATCCCCCATAAGAATAGCTAGTATGTTTACTACAATTGAAAAACCTACATTGCCATCACCCTAAGTCCATAATTTACATCAGTTTCACTCTCGGCGTTCTACAATTTGTGCATTTGGAATGACATGTATCCATCATTACATATCATGCAGAGTATTTTCACTACTCTAAAAATCTTTGTTCCCCACCAATTCATCCCTTCCCCTCATCCCAAATCCTGGTGGCCACTGATTTGTTTACTTTCTCCATAGTCTTTGTTTTTCCATAATGTCTCCTAGCTGGAATCAAACAGCCCACAGCCTTTTCAGATTAGTGACCTTCACTTAGCAATATGCATTTAAGGATGCTCCATGTCTTTTCATGACTTCATAGCTCATTTCTTTCTCACTCTAAAAATAGACCATTGTCTGGATGTACCAGTTTATTTAGCCATTCACCTGCTGCAGGACACCTTGTTTGCTTTCAAATTTTGGTAATTGTGAAAAAGCTGCTGTGAACAACCATGTGTGCATTTTTGTGTGGTCATAAGTTTTCTACTCCTTTGAGTTAATGTCATTTAGCAGGATGACTGGATTATATGGTAGGCATCTACTTAGTTTTGTAAGAAATCACCAAACTGGTTTCCTGAATGACTGTACTAGTTTGCATTCTCTCCAGCAGTGAATGAAAACTCTGATACTCTACATCTTTGTCAATAGTTAGTGTGGTCAACATTTCAATTTTAGTTATTCTAAGTGTGGAGTAGTATGTTATGCTAGAATTTACATTTCCCTGATGACATAATGATACAGAACATCCTTTCATTTACTTATTTGCTATCTGGATAGCTTCTTTGGTGAGGTTTCTGTTAGGGTATTTAACCAAATTTTTCATCTGGTTGTTTGCGTGTTTCTTTTTATGTTTTAAGAGTTCTTTGTTTTTTTCAGGTAACAACGCTTTATCAAGATATGTCTCTTGAAAATGTTTTCTCCCAGTCTGAGGCTTGTCTTCTCATTCTTTCAACATATTTTTCTTTTTGGCAGAACAAATATTTTTAATTTAAATGAAGACAAAATTATCCATTTTTCTTTCCTGGGTCTAAAAAGTTAAGGTCATATCTCAGGTCATTTACAGAGTGATATGAAGGTCATTTTGCTATTGGCTCCTAAAATTTTAAAGCATAAAATACATGTATATGTCATGCATGATGATGAACCCAAGGTTTTTCATAATCATTTTGAAATATTATCTGAGTTTCTGTTTCAGGATAATATTGCATCGCGGCTAATTATGTGACAAGCCATCATTCCTAAGTGTGTACATATTGAAGTAGGTGAAGTAGGACAAGTAGGGGAGAGGGTTCTGGTTGTCAACAAGGATGTTAAATGTGATTTCAGGAAGCTCCTTTATTTCGAGTTACACGCAAGTTCCCAGGGTCCACCTTATTGGGCAAAACAGTGCTGTGGTTTGAAATGGAACCCAAACAGTGTCAGAGTGAAAAACATTCAGACAGATACGGAGTTTTATAACTAGGGATGTGGACAAGTATAACTGCAGGAAAGAGATGAGTTTTTGTCTTTATCAGTTTCACAGCAGCAGTTGACATGGACAGGAGGACACCAGGAGGACACTTGATTCTTTGGAATCCCAGTGTCTTCCTCTGGGAGATGCTAGGAGAATAAAACACAAGCTACTATGATTTCTTTGATATTGTCCCATTCCACTGTCTGATTCCAATGGGGAACAGACGTTGGGGAAGCATTATTCAGACTCCAAATCTCCCTTCTTACAGAGAGAAGGAAGGATTAAATAAAAAAAAAAAAAAACACTTTTAAAATGGCAATGCAGGATTCTAATATTTTCATTTCCATAAAGCTAACATCCTGTTGAAGATAGCAATTAATTTCTGCTTAGTTTTAACTTCATTTAACAAATGCAAAAATTATCAAAAAAAAAAAACTTGGTTGGAAGAAAATTAAGGACCCCTACCAATCTAGTATATTAAGAGTAACATTAATTGTTATGTTTTACATTTTAGTTTGACAACAATAAAATTGATTTTAAATTCAAAATCAAGATCAAAGTAATTGCATGATATACACACCTTGTGGAACTTGTTAGAATTCTCCACTAAAATGGAAATTGTAGGCAGAATGCTCTCTCCTATGTAAAAAAAAAAGAATCTGAATGCATTGTTTTATGATAAATGGTTAAGGGAATTGAGCACAGAATTCTGAAATATATTGGTTAAATGAGACTGTAGCATAATCTTCCTAATCCCTGGATCCCAATAAACTTGAAATGGTGTTATTTTGTATAGAAGCAAAAGAGAAAATATACAAGCAAATGTTTTGCTTTGTGGTTAGCAGATTTAAAGTGATGACATTGCTAAGATGAAATGCACAAAAACAGTGCATAGGGAGTCACTAAATTATATTTTTCACCTGGACTGTGGTTTGAGCAACTAGTATGAAATACATAAGGCTGAACTATATATACAGTGTTCTATAAAACCCTACTTTTCCAAAGATCCATAAATTTCTTAGCAAGGATCTCTTCTTATCCTCATTTTATATTCTACTTAGTGTGTAAACAGGCCCTCTAAATAAGTTTTAAGTACATATTTGATGTGAACAACCCCTAGTATGACTAAGAATTGTCCACTTTTGACATAGGATTTAAATGAAATATGACAAATATTCCTATTATAGATGAATATTTCTTATTTTTAGAGTTTTAAGGCTGTATTTCTTAATGAAACTAATATAGCTAAGTAAGGAGATTTCCCATATTATTAGGGTTGAAGATGCCCAAATCAGATCATCCCAAGAGTCTCAGAAGGTTCTCAGGATACGTACTTCTGGGATACTGAGTATTTTGAGCTAAGAGCAATGAAATCCCTTGAAACTGATAATCTCGTGTCCTGGCCCAAGCCTTTGTCCTTGTCTAATAGAAGAGACCATCATGTCCTAAGCTTCTGCCCTTTTCCTAATCAGAAGAGCAATCTTTGCTCACTAGAAGAATGTAGTTTGGGGGGACTCATCCAGTTGTAGGCTTATCAATGAATAGTTGCTTTATGTATGTCTTATTCTTCAGAATAAAGATAACTCCTTGTCTGTCATGTCAAGTCACCCTCTCTGTCCTTGACACCCCAGGTTCTTAAGCACAAGATAAATATTCCTGGTATGCTCCATTGTTCTTTAGATTTACAACCATGGAAATTCTCCATGTGTACGCTATTAAATTGATTTTTCTTTGTTAACCTGTCTGATGCTGTTTCTATTACTCATCCAGTCTGAGAGGAACCCAGAGGGGTAAAGGATGATTTCTTTTGCACCCCAACAGAATGCAATGTAACCAAACACATTTTTCTTTTTGCATTTGATGGATTTATAACATACGTTATCAGCCATTTTCTTTTTCTAAAATAGCACACACATATCGTATCTGTAGTAACTGAATGAAATTGCTAAGTATTTCTCTAAATGACTGCTTTCCAGTGCAGTAACAAATTGCAAACTTTGATACATCGGGCTTCTTTAAAATATGCTTTATGTGTTTGATATATGTTTCTGTGATTGGAAAAAAAAGATTCTCATGGCGTCAAGCTGATTTAGTATATTCAGAAATATCCTGCAGGATGTAAAAAAATGTCCCAATGTAGCACTGAAAATCCTAATAGCACCACTTAAGAAAAATGAGTCAGTGATTTAGGTGTTTACAAGTTATGGGCCCTTCCTGATTTAAAATGCACAAAATCTAGTTTGTTCTAATTCAGTGAATTATTTTTAAAAATAAATGTGTTGCACACTCTTTCATACTTTTATTAGGATTCACATTTTTGTTAGAAACAAACTAATAATCTCATTCATTGCTATTCTTTTCCCCCTGAATCATTCATTAATTGACTGATTTTATGACGAAATCCTCAATTTAGTGTAATAATAATGTAATTCAAGCTATGCTAAAGACACAGAAAAGAGCAGGCATAATTGATCTGCACCATTTTTTGAAGCTTTTCAACATCCCCACTAGTTTTGCTGTGTCTTCATGTCCCACCCCCGACATCTGCTCTATCTGATATAGCATCTTCACTATTTGTTTCAATCACTATTTCAATTATTTTTATTCCCCTCGAGATTTATTTGTTTATGCACACAAGAACTGGGGTGTAGGCCAGTGAGAGGATTCACCAGAGACAGAGTGGGGAGCTGAACAGGCGGATTGAGCGAAGTACGTTGCTGAGGGGAACAGCGGGAGAGGCAGGAGAGATCTGTTGTGCCATGTGGGAATCTTCCTGGCCAGGGATGGAACTCCTGCCGCAGCGGCTGCGGACAGCTTCATAGGCTGAGACTCAAGCCATTGTGCCCCACTATTTTAGTTCTTAGGCATTCTTCTGTGTCCTGCCTGCCCATTAGTTACTTTTGTTTCCTTGATATTATCCCATTCAATTACACCCTGAGCTAATTACTACCATCACCTGGTTTTCAACAAGTTATGCAGACATCCACTTTGTCTTGTGATTATGTTAGAGATGTTTCCTGTAGTATTTTTAAACTAGTAGAGTAAGTATGAGATACACACACACACACACACACACACACACACACACACACACAGTGTGTGTGTGTAGAGAGAGTGTTCAGTTTCTTGTCATGATTTTTGCGGGGGAAATAGAAATGCGTAGTTGTTTCTTGGATACTTATGTTTACATTTTTGTGTTTACCATGTACTGCATTGTGAAATTTATAGTTCAGTAATTTCAATAACGAATGAAGCTGTTATTCTTATTTTTTGAGATTGCGGTTGGTTACATGACAGACAATAAGTTAGAGCTATAAATCTGGGTCTCTCTCAGGAGACCAAGGTATATGTGTTTGCACTTGCATGTCTTATTGACATTTGTGATTGTATAGTTATAATTTAGCACCAATTCACGTTCTATTGCTATCAAACTGTTAATGAGCACGTATTGTATATGTTAAACACTGGCAAAGTATCTTCAGTGCATTTACTAATAACTAAGCACATGAGATATTGTGTTAAGTCAGAGCTATGTCTTAATTTGCAAGAAACCGTAGAAATGATATTTGGATTAAAATAAATGCATCGATGTGATCAGTGAATTATTTCTCCATTAGGTTCCTTGCAATGTCAAATCAAGCTTAAAGACTCAATTTATTAATTTTTAATGAGAAATATTTTAATAAAAGTTTGCATAGTTGAATACTCATGGTCAGCCTATTGTACACTGATACACATTAGAAGATAAATGACAACTTACATAAATATGAGAAGATAAATGACAATGTGAGGATTGTTTAGTGGTGTAGTTTAAAGCAAGAGCAATTGAGTAACTTAAGTGGGTAATAACATTATACTAAGATAGCGTTAGGAATATAGCTCATGTTGAGAATAATTCTAGAAATGTGATTAGAATACTTCCAGCTGATGAACTACAACTTAGTATAGTGTTTCCATAATAATATCTAAAAATAGTATTTGAAATCTGTCCTCTAAATGAGAATCATGCACCAGAACACTCTGTAGTAATAGAAGTGATTTCAAAGTTGTTCTTTATTGTAACTAGTCCAGTAGCTAAGCACTGATGAACACTTAGAATGTAGATAGTATAACTTATTGAGATTTTTACTAGATTTAACTTTGACGAAATGTTAAATTTTATTTGCCACATGTGGTTAGTTGCTTTTGTCTTAGGCAACAAATTTCTAAGACCTTTTTTCTTGGACAGGGCTTATAAAACATAAAGGATTTGCATAGGCTATGCTTCAGTGATGACAATATTGTTCTTTATTGATAAATTGGTTCTCTGGACATTTACAAATTTAACTAAGATACTGAGAATATTACCAGTTTAGAAGTTGGGCTAATGTAATTTTGTGTGTCTAGTTTCATTCCCAGAAGCCACCTTTTCTTTTATTCCCAAACGTTGGTGGACAGAACGCTACTAAATGTGTGAGTGTGTGTGTGTGTGTGTGTGTGTGTGTGTGTGTGTGTGAACACTTACACATAAATATATCTTATTTTGAATTGCTAAAATACCACTCCTGAGTTCAAGGACAAAATGTTAGGCATCAGTCCTACTAACTTAGTTCTCTTCACATATTCACTGAGCTAAAATTCATTAAAACAAAATGGCCTTTTGTTCAATTTTTGTAGCTGGTTATCATCTGGATGTGTAATCAGATAGGCATGAATAAACATAACGCTATAGAGTGTAGATCTAGGTGATAATTCTGCAAGTTGATTGTGACTTTGCTTTATGGTGAAAGTAAATGTATACATACTATCATTACATTTGCTTTGGTTTAAACACTTCAATATCTCTGCTGTGTTGATTATATCAAAATAAAATGAAGACGAAAACACATATATTCATATTTCAAGCACACTAAAAAAGTAACTCCATGGTCACAAAGAATGCCAAAACCTTTCACTATTCCCAGAGCTCAGACATCAGCCCTGCCAGACAATTGCTGTGAGCTGGAAAACATTCTGGATATTGATATTCAATATTTTTAACCTTTTGTCAGTAGGTGATGAATTAACTCAGCTTCAAGGCTGTTCCAGTTGACAGTGAGAGCTGATTTAACTCATTTCTCACTGCAGGGAGAAGAATCAGATCCAGAGAGAACAGCCAATAGAAAAAAGAAAATGAATTAAAAATAAAATTAGTGCACTAATACTTTAGCTCTGTTAGGCATTCCAGAATCTCAGGGATAATTAACATTCTTAATATAAAATATTGATGTTATGCAGTATTAATGCAGTATCACAGTAAGAATTGACAGTGTTTAATGTTTCATAGCAGCCACCGCACTGAGCATAGAACTTTTCACGAACAAAAAGAATTGAATTTTAGATTCAGAGATATTAAAACCCTCTGGGATGAAATGCAATTGACTCTTTCTTGCTTTCCATCTTTACTATCTTACCTTAATCCTAAGCAATGAGATGGCCCCACTTTAAATTACTGCTGGCTACTCGTTTTTAAACATGGGTAAGTTTCTTGACCTTGGTGCTTCCTCATATGGAGAAAGAAGTAATATAAATTACACTGCTGCCTACATCAGTTATCTATTAGAAATTGCAAAATTATGGTGTTTTAGGTTTTTAATCATTCTGCATTTATTTGGTGACATTATTCTGTATATGAAAACTCTACCTACAGTGGTAGGGCTTAAATAATGCTAGAATGTATTCACCCTTGACACACAGAAAAAAAAAATATTTTTGTCTCATTTAAATATCAATTTTTACCATAATGAGTTGTTTCCTTGGCAAACTCTAGTGTTTCTAACTCATGTTCTCTCTCTCTCTCTCTCTCTCTCTCTCTGCTCGCTCACTCACTCTCACACTTGCTCTCTCTCCTTCCTTCCCTCCTTTTCTCCCTCCCTCTAAATCTCTGGGGCTTCTATATGCTTGATATTTTCAGTAATCATTCTTTTCAAAAGACAAATGACTCCTAATTTAGGCACTAAAAAAACTTCACCTTGACGCTTGTCCTTTTGAATGGACTCCATAAGCTTTTTGCAACTTCTATTCTTTATATTCAAGATATGGCCCAAACTCATCTCTCTCATTTCCTGTCCAGCAGCTAAAATAACTTTTTCTCTAAAGAGCCTCATTACTTCTACTGTTGCACGGTATTTAAAAACAAAATTTGGCAACTAAAGGTATTTATTGCTACGCACATGCTTTGCTCTTAATCTTTTTCAACCACCCTGTTAGAACACATATGGAATGTTCTACACAAAGCTGTATGGTTGTACTATTGGACTAGATACTTTTGTTTTATAAAATCTGGACTCAGCCACATATATTTGGCCATGTTAAAAATAGTATATTTGTTATTAAAAGTTGACAGCATGCAAAAAATTAAAATCATAATCAGAAGTAATATTTCTTTATCTAACTCAAATGTAAGATTTATACTATTTTATCTTTTATGCTGAGCTGTATTTTACACAAATTAACACAATTATTTTTGCTTTATCTTATGCAAAATTATATGTGAAGTATATACAAGGTAAAAACCCAACATAATAAAATTTAATATTTATTTGTATTTATTTTTGTCCTTAGATATATTGCTTTGAGAATGCATAAATAATGGATATTTTGTTCTCTATGAGGTTATATCACCATATACAATTAGTTCTGTTTTAGTTTCAGTTAAATGTTTTTTTGGGATTTCATTTTGCATTTTGATTATATAAAAAATTTACATGAGCCAAATATCAAAATTATGTTATAGGTACATTCACAAGAATTCTTTTTATCACGTTTCCTTTCATTCTGTACCCCTACTCTTTATGGTAATAACTGTTTTCAGTCACTTTTGCTTGGTGTTCATTACTTATTTGCAAATATAACCATATAGGTGTTCAGTTTTTCATTTTTTTACTTAAAAGCAGCACAATATATAGTCTGCTTTATGTTTTGCTTATTTTTGTTTATCAATATACTTTGGAGATCATTTCAAATCAGTGTGGAGAGCACTTAGGTGGTTTTATGATAGCCTACTATCCCATTTTGTAACTGTACAATTTTTTTTTCATTTTTTCACCTAATCTTTTATGAATTGGCATTTTGATATCTCTAACATTACTATTACAAATAATTCCACAACAAATAGCTTTGATCATAGGCCATTTTGCAAGTGCATTTTGAGAAGTGGGACTGCCATACTAAAATATAGATACTTAAGCAATTTCCCTAGATGTCACCAAATTTATTTTCATAGGAGTTGTGGCATTATGTTTTCATCAGTAATATATCAGACATATTATGAAACTAGATATTTTGCCTTTCTGACAGATGTGGAATCATACTTTTATTATGACTTCTCTTGTTACATGAGAAATTGTATTTTCTTAAATTTTAAAAAGCTATTTACTTTTCTCTGACTAGTGTGTTCATATTCTGCTTATTTACCATAAGATTTTTGGTGTTTATATTCCAAATTTTCAGAAACTTCTTACAAAATTAGTAACCTTTTTTGAGATATGCTAGAGATATATTTTCACCATTTGTCAACTGTTTTTTGACTTTCTTAGTGGATGTACCTTTTAGTATTAATTTATTATTTGTAATATAGTATGAGTGAAATCATCTTATTTATTCACTTGATGCATAATAATGTAAGACTCTACACCATAAGATAGGAATTCAGCCATAAATATGATGAATATGGTTGGGAGAGACAGATATTAAGGAGATCATTTAAATATAATGAAAATTTTTATTTGGAGGTAGACAGGGAAAACACAATCTGCGCCTTATGAAATGTACCTTATGAGATGTATTATGTCAAAATTTATCATCCCGTTTACTAAAATTAACAATTATTGCTCCCCTTTTTGTCACAATAAATAATGTGTAATTGATATTTTCAAGTCAGTTTGCTTATATTGAACTACTTAATTAGATTATATTTACAAAATTATTAATCCAAGATTTTCACATCTAGATATGATGCAAAATTAGGTACCATAGTTAACTTTTTGGCCCACCACTAGGTAATCCGGATAGATAGATAGACAGATAGACAGACAGACAGATAGATAACCATTTTTAAAAAGGGCGAAACATAACACTATGTTATGGGTTAGGAATTGGGGAATAAAAACAAACACATTGAACTTTCTGCCTGCAAAATGTTTGCAGGCTTCAGGGCAATTTCACTGAATGGAAGGAAGTGATTTCACTTTTCAGGGTTTGGGCTGACTGAGACAGTTAAAATGTGCATAGCAAAACACTTTAGAGGAGTTATAATGAGGAAGTGGGAGGGAGACAAAGGGTTCCCTTACTTACATTTTTGAGTGCTAAGTTGCAAATGATTCTCTAACACTAAGAATAGAAACAAGTTGGGAAAAAAGTCTCTTAGATTTAGGGCCAAGAATCATTTCTCCAGAACAGAAAGTCCTAATAATAGTTGCCAGAATAGAAAGTCCTAATAATAGTTACATTCCTCAAAAGGGCTTTACTTTTAAGATGGGAACAAATTAGCCTTAAATTAATGGCTGCTCTAAAATATCCTAAAAATTTTAAAATCACACTTCAAAAAGATGAGTCCATTCACCAGCATTCCAGAGCAAATCTCAACTACATTTAATGGAATGAAACAAAATGAACAATGAACAATGTAAAGCTTCAATGTCTAGTACCCAGTGAAAATATTATTAAGCATCCACCAATACGAATAAATAAAGAACTATAACCAAGGAAAAATGTATCCATATAAAAAGTCCTAGAAATAAAAGAGATTATAGAATTAAATTGCATGAAATGTGACTATGAACATAACCATATAGAAAGACAAATCAACTATCTGGAGATGAAAAATTTACTGAAAAAATGTTACCATAAACCAGCATACCACCAAATCCAATAATAGCAAAAGAAACATCACTTTATGAGTTTTAATATATTACATGGTATTTTTTATGACATTTATTTTGAATAAGTTCAAGGCTTTTTCTTTCAGGTTTATATTTTAAACCACATTTTTGCATTACATATATTCAGATCCATTCTATGCTTAGATCATGCCTGTTTCCTCCAAATTACTAAACTTTTAGTACAACCAGAAACCATTCTTACAAACTTCCCCTATGTTGAGATATGTATCTTATCAATTTTTTATATAAACTAGTTTATTTTTCTCATTCGATCTCTTTATTTTTTATTTAAATTGGAATAATATACAAGGATGCTATAGAAATTTACAGATATCATCAAGTTTTCAAGAATTCATTCCATTATATTTTTAGACTACAGTTTTAAAAATCCAGGAAAGAAAAATTCTCCACAAATGTTCGACAAACAGTTCAATTATTATTATTTTTTTTATATATTTTTGTTGTTATTTATATCTTTTACATTTTGTATTCCCCTTGGGTAACCCACCACCAATTCACCCGTGATCCAGCTCCATGGTCCCTTGTGTTCTTTTCTACTCCATTTTGTGCCCTTATCCTCCCCCTCCAACCTACCCTCTAAGTGTCTCTCCTATTTGGTTTCCCTATAGTCCTGTTATAAGTGAAACCACTCGATATTTTTCTCTTTCTTGTTTTGCTGAGTATGATCCCCTCTAATTCCATCCATATCGCTGCAAATTGCATGTGTTTATCTTCTTTGGATGCTGAATAGTATTCCATTGTGTATATGTACCACATGTTCTTGATCCAGCCATCTATTTTTGGACATCTGTGTTGCTTCCATACCTTTGCTATTGCAAACAGTGCAAAATCAAAGCTAACAATCCAGACAAAAAATGGGCAGAAGAGCTAAAAACACACTTCTCCAAAGAAGAAAAGCAAATGGCCAACAGATACATGAAAAAATGCTCAACATCACTTATAATCAAGGAAATGCAAATCAAAACCACTATGAGATACCACCTCACACGTGTGAGGATGGCACACATTAAAAATATAGGCAACAACAAATGCTGGAAAGGATGTGGAGAAAAAGGAACTCTTCTGCACTGCTGGTGGGAATGTGAACTGGTCCAACCACTATGGAAAGCTGTATGGCGATTCCTCAAACTGCTAGAAATGGAGCTTCCATACGACCCAGCAATACCACTTTTGGGAATCTACCCAAAGCACACAAAAACACTAATCCAAAAGGATACATGCACCCATAAGTTCAATTATTTTTATATGGATTTTTTTAAATTTATAATTGTAATAAATGTCACAAGGAATTTTTGTTGTGGCTATTGTTTGTATTTCTAAATATAGATAAAAAAAATCATAAAAGAGACTGAGAAACAAGAAAAAAGGAGACTACTAAAGCAATATAAATGGGAATTTTGGGTTCCCACTCCCCTGTTGTTTCGTATTGCTCTCCCCATTGATTTTTAATTTTATTATACTTTCAATTCCGGCTTTTATTTCTCATTTTTTTACTTTAGTAGTTCTTAATTCTGGAAAGTTTTGAAACTAAGTTTAGGAAAGGTCTGTTGTTTGCTCAGTTAGCCTATAATAAGAAGTTGTATCCTTTGACTTCAAAGTCATTTTCATTGGTACAAATGCAGCGTAATTTATCAGCTGATAATTCATCGCTGCATTCAGACAGAATACACAAATTCAAGTCCAATGCTGTGAAATATTGCCCCAAGTTGTCCATGTGTTGATGGCAGGGAGATTCTCATTCACAAGAGCCTGGGTTTCTTTTTCTTCCCCAGAGAGTTGCATTTGGTACAGGAATGATAATCAAATATACCTCTAAGCTTAAACGGTTGAAAGCAGGGAGCAAAAGAAAAACATCACAAAACCTGATTTCTAGTGCAAGCCTTCTCCTTTTTCCTTTCTAATTTCTTGTGTTTCTGTACTTCTAATTCTGAATTGTAGACTGATTTGTTCCTGTTTTTTTGTTGCTGTGTCAAAGCTTTAATGTTCTACTTCTCTATACATAATTACTTGTAGTAAAAATGCTATGTTGTACAGATTGAAAAACACACACTGAGAACATTACTCAGCTGTCATTTAGGAGCCAGGGATTTCAGAAGTTACTTAACTAATTTTCTGATATAAAGAGACACTGTTTAAAAATCTCTGACTTACAACGATCTCAAAATGGGTAGATAATTACTGAAACATCTCTCTCTAATTCACTGAATCCTATTTTCCTATCTGCGTCCCTCATGATGGAAATCTGATGCCTTAAAATCTGGTCCTTTCTAAGTGAATGTTTGCTTCTAACTTTAAATTATGGAAGGGAGGGTCACTAAAGTCATGGTAACATTTATTTTACCTCTTTATCCCACTCATTCAGTGCTATTATCACTAGAATCATTTTCAAGTGTGTGTGTGTGTGTGTGTGTGTGTGTGTGTATTCCCCCCACACACACACCATATGCAAATGTCCTTCTCCCTTAACCTCTGCGATAGCTTCAGGTTGATTTTTTTCATGAAATATAGAAGGTTTCTTTGTACTGCATGTATCCTAATTAAAAGCAATAACTAGTACATAATAAACTGCTCTACCATGTGAAATAAATAGGAAAAGGTGGTTTTAAAAGGAGGGATTTTTTTCCTCAATTAGTTTCTCTTTTCTTAATAGCAGTTGCATTAAGACATTTTATAAAGACATGTTAACTTCCGTCAAAGGAAATAGGTTCAAGTTCATGAGACTGATTCTATTTTGCAGAGAACCTGGTTTGAAGCAGCGTTCAGGAGCACTAAAAGGGAAAATAGATGAAAGTATCAATGAGGGAATGGTAGAAAAGAAACACCTTTGCAGTTACATTGTTAGAAGAACCTGACACTTACATTCCTTACTTCTTAAATTTTGGGTGAGCTCATCAAAACTTGCCCTTTATTTGAGCCACCCATCTTTAGTCTGTAATGACTATCCCTTTTCACCATTTTTAGCAGATTAATTTTACCATTTTGGGGATGGCAGATAAGGGATTTAAGGGAAATCATATTGCAATCAGGACTGGATTTCTGGAACAAAAGTAAATCTATCAGTAGGATTTAGGAGAATGGATTGCAATGTAAATTAGCTCAGATACCGTGGATATCTTTTGGATAAACCTGTCTACACCAAAAAGTCTAGAGTAACACTATCCAACTCCGTAGCTGCTGGCAGCATGTCTATTTAAGTTTCAGTTTTTCTTACTTAGAATTAAATACAAGCTTTAATGCACAATCCCAAATGCAGTAGTTACATTTTAACTAGTAACCACCATATTATAGAGTGAATATTAGAGAACATTTGCATCTTTGCAGAAAATCCTATTTGACATTGCAATCCAAATCCCATGGTTTTTAAAATGGAAATAACAGAGATGAGTTCTAGGGATGACAAGAGATGTTGTCTTTCAGGTCTCTCAAATGATAACTTTATATAAGTTTCTCCTAAAGCACTCCTAATATGAGTAGCACCACAACTCAGGTATCAGTGTGGAGATTACTGCTTAGGAACAAATCAGATTTTCATTATTTACCGACTGAATGCATTTTTCTAAGTTACTTAATCATACTATATCTCAGTTTTCTCACTGAAAAGTCGAAATACTAATTCCAAGAAGCAGCTACATAGTAGGGTTGTTAGGATTTAATTGCTGGAACACAGAATTTCCTAAAAACTTACATATAATTGGTTTCCTTTTTCTATTACAGTTACTGTATATGTTAAATAAGATTAATGAAATATTTCCCATTAATATCCAAGGACTTCTCCAGTGCAAACTATCAATTTAAATCCTCAATACAACATTATTCCTATGAAAAAGAGCACATTTTACCAATTATTTCTATTAAAAAGGAACACATTTTACCAATTAGGTTTACAATACACTGTACATATTACATAGCTGTTTATACATAAAAAATGAAAATTATAAATTGTATGTGCTTTGAACTACTTATCGTATATTTGTATAGATTTGTGTGTGTATACATACTTATATATTTGTGTGTGTGTGTGTGTGTGTGTGTGTGTGTGTGTGTGTGTATTCCACAGTGTACTTAAATTGTGACAACAGGAGCCCTTAGGGAAGTTGTCAAGTCTCTACTATACCCATAGCATATTTATTTAGAAAACCACTGGGAGGAGGGTGTACAGTGGTGTCCATTTAATGCATTCACAATGATTAATTTATGATAAATATTTCAATTAAAATGCTTTGATTTGATTTCCCACTGCAATGGAAAAAATACTCAAACATTTATTTTAAGGGCTTATTCAAAAAATTAATCCTTCCAGACTTTGAAGTATTTCAGACAGCCACTGGAAGTCTAGATCTAAAGCACCAAGAGTTAGTCTCATGTCTCTGAGCTGCTCATTAGTTTGATGTATTTCTTATAGACCCCATTACTGCCAGGCTGCTGACGGATTACAGCACATGGCCTGACCTCGTTATCAGGTCGCTCTAATTATTTTGGGAAGATATTGAGAATTTTATTTTCAGAAAGCAAATGCTAGAGAGGATTTTGTCTCTAAGTTGTACTTTTAACCACTAATGTTGTATACATAGTAATGTGATTAGCAAGTATTTAAAGTAAGAGGTGAAAATTCATACTTGATACATATATACATATCAAAAAATGTTCTGAAGCTCTCCCTAAATAAACAATGTTCCTGTCAAATATGCAATTTTTTTCTTAATTAATAAAAATAATAAATAGTAAAGCTAATTTGGCAGTGTTCAAAGTCAGAAAGTCATAACTCATTATCAAAACAAAATAAAAAAGTAGTTAATTTTTATGCAACATCACAATTTTCCACACACTCATGGGATTTTCTCATGTCAAAACTATTTTTTTTACAATTAATTTTAAAATTAAGGTGTCATTGATATATCTCTATCTCTATCTATCTATATATATGTAGCATATTATATTAGTTTCAAGTGAACAACATAATGATTTTGTTTATAAATATCGTGAAACAATTATAATGAGACTTGTTGATACCCTTCATAATATAGATATAAATTGTTTTTGTTATGAGAACTTTTAAGATCTACTCTTTCAATAACTTTCAAACAACAGTATAGAATTATCAACTATACCCCCATGTAATGTGTATTTTATCCTGGATATTTGTACCTTTTGACACCCTTCACCCATTTTGTCCAACCTCCACATCTGGTAACCACAATTCTGTTCTTTGTATCATAAGTCCATTTTTTAAAGAGCACATATAATTAAGGTTGTAAGGTATTTGCCTTTCTCTATCTGACTTATCTAACTTAGCATAATGCCCTTAGGTTCTATACTTAATGCCATTATTGGAAAAATTTCCTTCTTTTTTATTTGCGTAGAGCTGAGGTGTAGGCCAGAGGTGGCGGGGGGCGGGTGAGAGGATTCACCAGACACAGAATAGGGAGCAGAACAGGCAGATTTATTGAAATACACTACTGAGGGGAGCAGCGAAAAGACAGAAGAGGTCTGCTGCAACATATGTGGTTTAGCTCCTTGGTCGGGTATCGAACTAAGGCCATAAAAGTGATAGCTCTGAGACTTAACAGCTAGGCCACCAGGGAGGCCCAATTTCCTTCTTCGTCTTCTTTTTTTTTTCTAATAAGTGAATATTATTGCACTGTATGTATATATGTGTGTCTGTGTGTGTGTTTGTGTGTGTGTGTGTATACGATTTTGTTTTATCAAAGCTACTATTATGTGGTGACTTGCCTATATCATGAATTATTTAAGATTTATATAGTTTTTTTATTAGAATTTATTTCATTCCAACTTCTTTATCCACTGACAGACATGCAGGTCTCTTCTACATCTTAGCTAACATAAATAATGCTACAGTGAACATGAGGGGACATGTATCTTTCTAGCTAATGTTTTCAGTTTCCAGTGGAATTCTTGGATATGATAGTTTTATTTTTAAAGTTCTTGAGGAAACTGCATACTGTTTTCCACAGTGACTATATCAATTTACAGTCTCACCAACAGAGATCAAGGGTTCCTTTTTCTCTATATCCTCACCATCACTTGTCATTTCTTGTTCTTTTCATAAAAGCCATTCTAACAGATTCGAGGCATTATCTGATTGTGACTTTGACTTCATTTTCCTGATAATTAGTGATGTTATGCAACTTTTTACATACCTGTCTTCTTTGGAAAATGTCAGTTCAGGATCTCTACTCAGTTTTTTAACTGGATTTTATTATTATTATTGTGAGTTATATGAATTCTTTATATACTATAGATACATTCTGCCTCCACTGAACTTAAGGCTTTCATTTTCTTGCTTAGAAAACCAGATAATTAAATTAGATATTGGCTTTCTATTTTTACATGAACTTTTTAAGTCACAAAGATTTCCCTTTATTACCTATACAGTAGTAAACAAAGTTAGAATATATTGTTCTTCTCCTGGGGTACTCTTATCAATTCTCAAATCTAGATTCACTGCTTTGTGTGATTTATATGTGCCATCATATACTGGCAGATTATGGTATGTTAAAGGACTTAATTTGAGTTTTTGCTGAAGTGGCTCACATGTTATTTTCTGTGTTCCACAAAGTTGTTTCCTACACAAATCTTCATATTTGTCATCTTCACAGTTTAAGCAGTTTAAGACACACAGGAATAAGTAAGGCAGACTGGAATGTAGATAATGTCAGGATTTTATGTAGAGCTAGGAATACAAACTAAGTTTTGAATCAGGAGATCAATAAGCAGAGATATGATTACAAAAATAAAAAAGACTCCAATGCATGTAGATCAGTATTATTTGAAAGTAAAAGTGGCAGAGGATCAGGCATGTGTTTAGATCATTTTGAAGAAAATTTTGAAATTATGAGTATTCTCTGGGAGAGATGTGGTAGGCTATCCGCAGGATTCTGCTTTGGAAGAATGGGTATAACAAATCACCAAGACCATACAGGATGTCAGAAACTCTACCATCAAGATTGGTGATCAAAGACTTAAAAATCTACCCACTGTAGCTTTAGAGTTAGAGTAAAACAGGACAATAAAGATGAATTACTACTGAGGCCAATATCCACTGAAGTTAAATAATGGCATGGGATTGAATTATAGTTATAATTGGACTAGGGTGATATAAAGCGAGATATGATACAAGTTGTTAAGCATTGCATTCATTCTAATTACCCCAAGTATGATATGTATTGAATAATATTCAGATGTGTAAATGTTGAAATTTTAGAAGTGGAAGTTATATTTAAGAAGTATTCTCAATTCACTTTATTTTGCATTAATTTTTCCATTTATACAGCACATGTTTGAGGAGATGTTAATGAATTTTAGGAAGCACACTAGATGTATGAAATAGAGTATGAAATGGTTTCTAAGCAAATATAAATCCATCTTTCTAAAAAGCCCCTAATGTTAAGGTTCAGGCTATTGTATAACGTGACGTTACAGGCTTTTATTTAATTTCCCTGATTCTTTTAGATTTTACTAGTAACAATGAATGGCATGTGCTACTCTGTCATAGTTATTATTTTAATAGTCATGCATATAAAATTTCAGCGTGAATTGTTCTTAGTGTCTTGAACTTCCCCAAGAATGTGTCTTCCAACTTACTTTACTCCTTAATATAAACAATAACATATTAGATTTTGACATTCTCATTAGCTAGTACCTTTTCATAATTTAAATTTCAACTATCCTAATCTCTATCACCTTGTTTTTCCAAATCACCACCTCAAATGACTTCCAATAATTTCTCAGTTCCTCTAGCACACGCCATTCATTGATGAGTCCAGCTTCTCTCAGTACTGTTCCTTTGTGTTCCCAGCTTTCCTTTGTATGCATCCCAGATTTCATTATGCATCATTACAATCACTTTATGCATATGACCTCAATACCTTTTTTTCTTTCTTTGAAAATTTAAAAATGCAAAAGTCCACATCATCTCTGCTTATGCAACTTAATGTGACAAGAGAAAAACATAAAATTCTACAAATGTAGCTCATTTTAATGGTCTTTAATCTCAAATGGGTCACCAAAACTACCAGTACCATGTCATATTTTCCTAGTTAATTTTACCAACATTAATTTTATTAGTGCCCTTGAAGTACATTGCATTTGTTCTCTTATCTTTTCAAAACTCTAACACATTCTCTTTCTTTCACTCTCACTTAATGGTTTTGATTTTATGTTGTACAAAACATAAAACCATGTGACCTTTCTGAGTGTTTTTACTGTCATATACCAACATATCTTCCTCTGAATCAATACTGTCATCTCACCTATAGTTAAGGGCATTGCTATTGATCTTATAGTTAATACCAACTCTCTGCATTCACTAGAAACAACAGTTATTTTCTAATATATTGATTCAGGTATTGAGGTTTTGGTTTCCATTCTGATCATATCAATTTACATTTACTAATGTTTCACGGTCACTAAAATATGTATATATACAGTGTCATATCTCATTACACTGGTCAACAGTGAGAGCATAACTGACTTAAAAAGGCCCAATCTGTAGTATTTTGGTGTGCTGAACATGAATATAACCCAGAAACTTTTTTATTGACTCTCATTTTGAAGATATTTCATATATTTCATTTTATATGTTTCACCGTGTAAATTTACCCAGTAGAACTGCAATAACATCCTAAATCAGTCTAGAATGAAGTGAATTGCATCACACTGCATAATACCATCATGCACACATCATCCAGAGTGGATTGCATCATTTTCTGATGCAATGCAATAATACTGCCAGGTGGCTGCTGAAGTAAGCTGACGTCAGCAGTGCACTAGATAAAGCCCTGTTGGAAAGGCTGAGCATTGAAAATATTTCAGACTTTGTGCGAGACAGTTTAAGCTACTGTGACATAGAAGTATTACTATTTTATCCATTTATGCACAATACCAAACAGTAATGCATTGAAAGTGTGTTAATAGCATGGACAATTTCTGCTCTATTTGTTGGGAAGTGGCATTTGCCAACCAGAAGAAAAGTATCACTTCTCAAGTGAAGAAGGCTTATCATCTTTACTTCGGATGCAAGTTTGGTGACCAAGACAAGCGTTGGGCCCTGCATAGATGCTGTGCTACATGTACAACACAGCTTTCACAGTGATTGAATGGCAAAAGACCATCAATGCTGTTTGCAGTCCCCAGAGTGCGTAGAGAGCCAAGTAACCACATAAAGTACTGCTTGGTTCCTCTTCTTTCCAGTGGAATAACAAAGCAAAAGAAGTTGAGAATAGTCTACCCAAACATTCCATCTGCATTGAGATGACCGGTTCAAAAACTTGCTGCAGGGTAATGCGAAACAAGCATGGGACGCTTTTTACCTACTATCTACAAACTTTCTTGGGAATGTTAGGGCAGAAAAGTACAAGGAACTAGGAGAAAACATGCTGATGCAGTATCAGAAACTCGGCTGCAATATGTCTCTAAAGACCCACTTCCTTCATTCCCATCGGGATTTATTCCCTGAAAACTGTGGTATGATTAGCGATGAACATGGTGAATGTTTTCATCACAATATCACATCGAGGGCCTCCCTGGTGGCGCAGCGGTTGGGCGCTGCGCTGTGGAGCTGTCGGCAGCGGCGATGCGAGTTTGACACCCAGCCTGGGAGAATCCCACATGGTGCGGCAGACCTCTCCTGCCTTGCCCGCTGCTCCCCTCAGCAGTGTATTTCTGATCTGCCTGTTCTGCTCCCCACTCTGTCTCTGGTGAAGCCTCTCGCCACTCCACACCTCTGGCCTGTACCCCAACTGTATGTATAAATAAATAAATCTTTAAAAAAAAAAGATATCACATTAATGAAACAAAGATACCAGGAAAAATGGCCCACTACAATGCTGGCTGACTACTGCTGGACACTCCCCAGAGATGCTCCTGAATAGCTGTACAAGAGACAAGCGAAGAAATCTGAGAAGTAGTCTATGACTTGATTTTTTACAGATATTAACCATAGGCCTATGACTATTGACATGCATTTTGTGATGTAAACATCAGTTTATTGCAGATTACAAAAAACTAGAGCCAAAATTACAATTTAACTGTCATATTCATATTGAGCACATACAAATTGATAGGAAAAGACTAATTTTATTTCAGTAACATGACTTTTGTAAAAATTTGTTGGCCAGTGATTGGCATGCATTTTATGATGTAAACATCAATTTATTGCAGATTACAAAAAAAAACTAGAGCCAAAATTAGAATTTGACTATCATAATCGTGTTGAGCACATACAAATTGATAAGAAATGACTAATTTTATTTCAGTAACATGACTTTTGTAAAAATTTTTTGACCAGTGTTATCAACAAAAATATATTTCATTTAATGTGTTTTCTACTTTTCTTCCCCCCCCCAAAAAAAAAAAACACTCCAAAGACTTATTGATCAATTTATTTTCTACAGTACTGATGCCTAAGATTATACCTTATTCCGTGAAATGCATTTCACCTAATATACAGGACGGCACTTTCTTCTCTTGCTACACCACTGGCCAATCCTTCTCCATTTAATTTAGTTGTTCTCTATTATTTCTCCAATTTCTAATATTTACAGTGCCCCAGGGATCATTCTTCAGAGTTTTCTATTCTTTACCTGAACTCACATTTTATATAATCAGATCTAGTCTTATAAATTTAAGGCAGTGTTTCTTTTATTTATGTTAATATTTTCCTAAGGAGATAAATTAAATTAAATTTATATCTTCTCCAATAATAGTAATTAACTAATAAGAATTTGTAAGAATTTGTCAGATATGTTTGAAATATAGAGGGCCACAAACCACTGATACATCTAAAGCTTTTCACCCACCAAGAACCAATTTTCACTTCCTTGAAGGCAATAACACCCCTACTGTGAATGCATGCTTTAAATTTTATTTGTATTCTGCTGAATTTTAAATGTATAACTCTAGGAAGAACATTTTATCTGAATTCTAGACTCATAACTGACTGTCTAAATTATGTGTTCCACTAATATCTAGGAAGGGGAGGAGAGGGAAGAGGAGGGGAGGAGAGGAGAAGAGGTTTCCTTCTAGAAGAAGAAATTCCATAGTGTGTGTATATGTGTGTGTGTGTGTGTGTATGTGTATACACACACACACACACACCCCTATATAAAGCAAATCCCATTAATATATATACAAAGTTTTAATACATCAACAAAACCCTAAGTATTCTTTATAAGCGATGAATGAAAGTATCTGAGCAGCCTGAGTCACTACAAGGTATAACTTAAGCTCCTTTGGAATCTATGGGTTAGGTTACTTCCTGTGAAACCTTAAAACAGAAATATAGGGCCTCTTGGTGGCGCAGTGGTTGAGCGCTGCGCTGTGGAGCTGTTGGCGGCTGCGAGTTCGACGCCCAGCTGGGGAGAATCCCACATGGTGCGGCAGACCTCTCCTGCCTCGCCCGCTGCTCCCCTCAGCAGTGTATTTCTGATCTGCCTGTTCTGCTCCCCGCTCTGTCTCTGGTGAGCCCTCTCGCCGCCCTGCGCCTCTGGCCTATACCCCAGCTTGTATAAATAAATAAATCTTTAAAAAAAACAAAAACAAAAACAGAAATATAACCTTCAGTGTTGCCTTAGCCACTTAGAAGGGTTTTACATTTAGTGAAAACTTGCAAAACTCACATATAATACTGTTGTTCTCCAGTTAGGTTCCGATCTGTTTATATAAAACAAAAAAAGTAATATTCAGAATCCAATAAAATCCTATGGATTTTGGATAAGCAAGCATGAAAAACAGAGAACATTTGATTAAAGTGTTTAACAGTCTGCAAAATATTGCTAAAATATAATAAAATATACATGTAATAATTAATTCATTTAATGTAATACTAATAGCAGATTAAATCATTTATTTAGATATTTTCTGGAGCAAAAACAAGATGGTCAATATATAATGAATTGTATCAGTTTGTTTTATTTGAAGATCTTCCTTAAAAATTACTTTTAAAACTTAGAGAGGAAAATAACATAAGTCATAAACCTGTGATGCTCATGGTAGATTAATTTACACAGCACACTTGAATTTTCTTGGGTTATTTAGCAGCTTTTAACTATCACAGATCAAACTAATTACAGTTTTTTTTAAGTATCTAGCTATTGTATTCCTTTCTCATAAAATAAGGCTATACAAATAAGACATTTAAAAATGAGACTAAATAAAAGCCACTAAGACAATCAGAGCGCAAAGATATTAAGAGAATTAATAGGCTAGTGAATGATTCTAATTCCCTGGGGTCCTGATTATCTTTTGTGAAGTTAAGTTTCATAAAATCTTATGTAGTAAAGGAAAGAGAAAAAAAAGACCTTGCCTTTTTCATAACTGTGTAAATATAATTATTTCATTTTTTCTCACAGTAAAAGTCACTGCACATGAAAGAACACCAGGAAACTTTCTACCATTATTAGCACAGGGATCACACACAGGTCACTATTCAGTAATGGACCATTATGATAGAGTTTTTTTTCCAGAGTACAAAATGAACATTAACTACTTTCACATACAAAATGATCATTCCCATTCCATAATATGTTCTCTGGAAAATAATTTTTCAAAGTGCCAGTTTATTTTGTTTCAAGATGAAACACAAACCTGTGAATACTTCCTGTCAAACTATGAACTTCTGATGGTGGGCAGATTTTTAACACTATACCAGACTCTGACATTATGAATGTTAACCATTTTATATCACAGATAGATTAAGGCATCCATCAAAATGATTCATCAATGATTTGCTTATAGTATTACAATATTAAGAAGAGTGAGGAGGGAGACACATTTCTCCCAGCACAAGACTGCACCATCCTACACTGTATTCTAGGGTTTAATGTGTGCTGTATCTTTATTTATATCCTTATCTTGCTATGTGTCAGAAGAGTTATACATGTTTGTAAAGCTCTATTGACTTTATGATTTACATCACAGGCAGGTACTCCTGTTACTTGGTTAATAGAGATTCTTTATCCTCAAAATGAAATAATATGGCTAGCCACAAAAAGTTAGGCTTGCCAAACAGATTTTTATAATGACATTTTTGGGCCTCTCTGGTGGCACAGGGGTTAAAGTCCTAGTGCTATAAAGCTATCATCAGCCACTGTGGCCTGACTTCAATCCCTGGCCAAGGGGCTAACCCACATGTTGCAGCAGATCTCTCCTTCTTGCCCACTGCTCCACTCAGCAGAGTATTTCTGTAGATCTGCCCACTCTGTCTCTGGTGAATACTTTCACCCTCTGCATCCCTGGCCTACACCCCAGTTCTTGTATGCATAAATAAAAATAGATCTTTAAAAAAAATAAAAACAAAAATGACATTTTCATGTTTCTGGTTCATAGTTTGGTAAGTCTTTTAAAAAATTTGGCTTATCATCACCTGAGTGCTTGTTCAGTAACTAGGTTTGAAGAAACCAATGTTTATTGCATTTCTTAAAGAGACTAGAAATATGCTAGCCCAGAAAAAGAATTTTTGCTTGATTTTTTTTCTTCTCTAACATTCCCATTTTACAGTCCTGATCAGGTATCATTTCCAACCTCCCTCTCCTTTACAATATTTTTACGTAATTGTCTAAACAACATGATTTTCTTCACCCATTTTCCTTATCTTCCTTTCTTTTTTCATTATATTCACCACAGTAACATTTAATCAAGCACTATGCTAAGCGCTACTGAACAAGAAAGAGAAACTAAGTCGTACTCTTCCAACTCAAAGAGTTTAGGTTAAGAAGTCTAAGACAAGAAGTAATATACAGGGCCTCCCTGGTGGCGCAAAGGTTGAGCGCTGCGCTGTGGAGCCACAGGCAGCCCACGATGCGAGCCCGACCCCCAGCCAGGGAGAATCCCACATGGCGCGGCAGACCTCTCCTGCCTCGCCCGCTGCTCCCCTCAGCAGTGTATTTCTGATCTGCCTGTTCTGCTCCCCACTCTGTCTCTGGTGAACCCTCTGGCCACCCCACGCCTCTGGCCTGTGCCCCAGCTTGTATGTATAAATAAATAAATCTTTAAAAAAAAAAAGAATACAATTCTGTCTTTAAAAAAAAAAGAAGTAATATAAGTACATACATGGTAAAATGTGACACAAGTAATGGAAGAATTCCATATTTTACGATGGGAGTATACTAAATAAAATATTTCCTTGAATTTCAACCAATGGCAAATATTTGTGCCTCCTTCAGGACTTATTTCACTATTTCTCTTCCAGTCTTACTAGTCGGAAATATTTCCCTGAAAAAAATTACTAAACTTGCTTTCTTCCTTATTCAAGGAATTTCTGAGATCCCAGTTAATCACAGAATTTTTAAAAGTAAAAAAAAAAAAAAAAAAAGGTAAATGAATTATTTGGAAGGAATGAATTACTTGTAAATGAATTCTTTGTCACATCCAAAGACATCATAATAAAGATTATAGGAAAATAGAACCAACTCTAACATATTATAGTTAAAAATATTTTTAAGTAAACAATCTCACTTATATTTGTATATGTACATATTTTAAAACTGAGGTTAGAATTACATTTTAATGTATATCATAAAAACACGTTTATTATCTATTTCCATTCTATTTAGTTATCCTTTCTGTTCACACATTTTGATTCTTTCTCTTCATGCAGTGAGATCATTAACTCTGTGTGTTACATTCCTGAACAGCTTTAGATTTTTCATGGCCTGCTCCAGAATTTAACAAGGTTTTCTTAGCTTTTCAGGTTCAATGAATTTGTGAAGGTAGCAGTTATGTGCATTTCCAATCTTTTAGTTTGAAAACCAAAGGGAATTGAGGTGGTTAGGGGCTGCAGGGCAGCAGTCAACTATTACAGCTAAAAAAAATAATAATACAGTGTTTGCTCTGCTAAGGAAAGTAACAGGGGAATACAAAACTAGGTTTGCAGTTGAGTAGAGAAATATCGACTCCACAAAAGTAAATAGAAGACACAAAATATACAACATTTCACCAAGCAATATTTAGAGATTAGGTCAGCCTTCAAATCATTTACTATGACTCAGCTAAATTAACTGGAGAAGGCTAATGCTACAGGGATGAACTCAAAGATTTCATGTAATACATAGATGAGCCATTGATAAATTGTTCTCATCTTGATCTTTTCAAGGATACCTTCATAATATCAGTTCATCTTAATGGAAATATATACATAGTTGAAACAGATAGCATTAGTGAAAGTTTATTGGCTATAATTCTTAGTAATCATAAATAAAAGGATAAGCTAGATTCCCCATTCTGAACTGAACAATAAACATGCACAAAATGAGAAAACACTTTTGGACAAAAGGATGTTTATTTTCTAAGACAATACAAATCTATGGAGATTTATGACAAAAGGCTTAAATGAGTTATAATTCAATTCAATACACTGCTTATACACTTAAGCAATTAAAATTGTAAATACCACTTATTGAATATTCATATCAAATTGTAATTTCCACAAAATAATAAGGCATGAATGCCTGAATAATTGCTATAAGGAGATCGCTATTTTCAAACTCTGACTTTTATGTGGCAGATGAAGCTATGGTAATATTATACTCATTTAATTTTAACCATTTGGCCATTAAAAATATTAGAGAGGAAGGCAATAATGTAACAGTTTCAATGTGATAAATGATACTTGGATTAGTAGGAAAGAGAACTGTGAGTACTTAGCCAAAGCTTGTTTCAGGGGTTAGGAGGGCCTGTGGTTTCAAAAAAGGGAAAGGAGCTCTAAGGCTGAGTTTGTTGTAAGCATTTTACTATGCTGTTACTTGAAACATTATAAGACTTCAATAAAAACATACCCATCATTGAGAAGAGGACATTGCTGATTATACTGTATGTTACCCCCCAGTTTGTGGAATTGATCAATTTGTTTTTCCATAATGGGCCTCAGTTTCTTTGCCACTGATTTTTTTTTTCAAAAATACAATTTGAGTTTATATAAGGAGTAAAGTTTCACATAAATATACTTAGCTTGACTGCATTTTAAATTAGTATGAGTTAATTTATTCTACTACTGATATTTTAAATAGAAATTGTGTTATTTTAAATACTATTTATTAAATTTGCCTAAATTTCTTGCTATTTTCTATTATTAAATAAAATATTAACAATAGCATTTTATGCCCTTATGCAACTAGCTATTGTAGATGAATATGGAATATGAATATTAAGGGGGCCATGGCTAGTTGGAAAAAGTAAAATTATCCATCTAATTAATAAGATGAGATGGAGAAAATCAACGACGGAAAACGCTTTCTCTGTAGGAGTAATGTTCTTTCCTGCACTGGACAAGTATTCCTACTGTTAACCCAGAACCAAAACCTGTCCTCAAGTTAGAGACAAAAAGATATACATTTTTTTTCTTAATCAGAAGCTACATCTTTAAGTCTCAAATTTCATCATTAAAAGAACATACATAATGGTTGCCTACATTTAAAATAACTAGCAAGTTTTCATATTGAGCAATTTATTTGTGTCTCATAATTATAATGCAAAATTAAACATGCTTGTTACAACAGATACCATCTTGACCAGATAAATAAGAGCTATTTGTTCTCTGGTATAGGATTATTGTTGTTACTGTTGCTGAGTGTGTGTGTGTGTGTGTGTGTGTGTGTGTGTGTGTGTGTGTTTGATGTGATGAAAGAGAGCTGGCAGAGACAGAGAGAAAGAAAGGAGGGAAATAAACTTGAACAAGGAAAAGTGAAGAAGTGTTATAAATCAGATATGCTAATATTTACCAATAGAAGAGAACTATATTATATTAATAGTACAATCTTTCTTGACACTTGAATTCTCTCTTGCATTTTTACCTGAGAAGTCAATATGGAATTACTGTGTGAGTGACAATTGTTTTGGAACATGAAAACAACAACAGATTATTTTGGCCAGTCCTTTCAACTTGACTATATAAAAATAACACATAAAACTGTAATTCCGTTATCAACATAGTTACACTGAAAACTTCCTTTGTCATCTTAATTTTCAAGTGAATATTTAAGTTATACTTAATTGGAGAATGTATTTAAAAGTACTCCTTTTATTAATTAAAAATGTGAAGGCATATAGAAAGGTGTTTATTCATTTATTGTGCATCTTAATAACTCCATTGAATAATTTTTCTTGTAAATTATAATAAATGCAGAGATATTCCAAGACTGGATTAGATAAACAGCAGAAATAAATGTTAATATACTATTGTGACAGTTCAGATAAGAAGTTTTAGGTAAAATACAAGGATGAAAAGGGCAAAATTGTATTAGAATACTGTTTTTCCAGTATTCACAAAATTTGGAGTGCAAAGCCTTGCAAGAAGAAAGTTAAGTTAGGAAGACAAATGTATAGTTTCAAAAATGCTGCTCACATAGAAAGGCTAGAGAAATTACATTGTTTAATCTAAAACATGACTCATTCAAGCCTCAAAATGTTCCCTTGAGTGCTGAGGTTAAGAGTGCTGTTTTGCTTTTCTTCCATTAGTTTTTTTTTTTTTTTCCTATTTCGCTGAGAAAAAAGGTGGAAAAAAAACTACAAGTGATATTTAGAAAGCATACTTGACAATAAACACAGTGACAAACAAAATCAATTTAAAAGAATGCTATAAAAATCTTGTGTTAAGAGATATTTGAAGAGCAAAGGAGACCTCCAAACTTGGAGCACCTCTGAGCCTTGCCATACAGGCATATCAGGATGTACACACCCAAAGTGTTCAGTGATATCTGATGACTGACAGAATAGTTTTAAAATGAAACCATTCATTACTTTCAGAAACCATAATGGATTGCAATTTTAGGCAAAACTTGATTTTAGATAGAATTTTCTATGAAAAAAATTTGTGAAATGGGGTACTTTTTAATTGAGTCTGAGAAAATAAATGTGTTAGCTTTCAGATTTTATGTAAGAAAAGAAGATTCTACTTATCTTGCTATACTTTATTGTTTATCTTCCACTATTAGAAAACCTATAAAGTAAGGGAAACGTCTAGTACTTCAGCTTCCATATCCCAATTGCCATAATAGTGTCAGGGAAATAGAAGACTGAATTTTGTTGAATAAATGCATGGATGAAGCCTATGGAACATTAGTAGGAAGTATTGAAAGGCTTTGTAATCCATGGTCTGTGATAGGTGAAGGGAAAGGTTTCCAGGTTTCAAGTCCGGGCAATTAATATGATGCTGTTTGTCAGTAACTGAAGTTAAAAAGAAAAAAAAAAATAGAAAGAAAAAAAAATTCAGTAAGTTCAGAATTGTCTCTATTGTGAACAACAAGACAGTGGGTTTAAAAGTGAAATATTCCACCAGTCAATGGGAAAATCTAGAGGAAGTCTAAGCTCTGATGGAGATTTTAGAGGTATTTTCCCAGATTATGTATTGCACTGCATCCCTGAAAGTAGATGAGCTTGATGGGCAGAGAGTATAAACGTATAGGTCGTAGCTTTGAAATCAGGTAAGAAGACAGTAAAATTTTAGAGGAGTGGGAAGAAGTAAAACTAAAAAAAAAAAATAATCAGTGTCATGCAAGCCATGAAAGAGAGAAAATAGTCACCTTCATCAAGTGAATTAGAATTATCTGAGGGCTGAAGTTCTGATTTACAACCCGCTCTCACCTCCATTCTGAACCTGAAGCAGAATAATCTAATTGAATTGACCTCTTGGGCTGGGATTTAATTTGGTAGCTCTGTGAACTATTTTACTTTGGAGAAATTTAAACTGATTAAATGTGCTTTCTCTACTATACCTAATCATTTTTACAAGCTTACAACTTTCTTTTATATATATATATATATATATATATATATTTAAAGATTTATTTATTTATACATACAGCTGGGGTACAGGCCAGAGGTGTGGGGCGGTGAGAGGCTTCACCAGAGACAGAGTGGGGAGCAGAACAGGCAGATCAAAAATACACTGCTGAGGAGAGCTGCGGGCGAGGCAGGAGAGGTCTGCCGCACCATGTGGGATTCTCCCCGGCCGGGCGTCGAACTCGCATCGCTGCTGCCCACAGCTCCACAGTGCAGCAATTAACCGCTGCGCTACCAGGGAGGCCCTACAAGCTTACAACTTTCATATCCCCATTATACTACCTTGAAACTCATGACTTCCTTAGTAGAGCTTAAAAATAAACATATCAAAATCTTCCAGACCCACAACATGCATGCAAACAAAAGGCTTATATGCTAATAAGCTAATATGTTCTAAATGTGCACCTTATTGAATTTTGATACCAAGTTTAATGTAGAAATGCTGCAAACTGTTAAGAAATATGGCATTGTCTTTCTCTCTACTGCTAAAAGAAAGATTGGTTTCTTTTTCAAAAAAAATCAAACATTTCCCCTTCCAACCAGCGTCTCCTACCTATGTCTTTTCCCCCTTGTCTTTTGTGTGATTTACTGTCAGTCTTTCCTGTCATCATACAGCTGCTGCTCTTTGATTACTTTACAATGAGTTTTCTCCTTTCTGTCCTGTTAGCTTGTTGCGCTCCCTCTTCACTGCATCTCAACTTTTTCACCTCTCATTATCCTTTTTCTGTCAGTCTTGTTCAGCTTCTTTCTTCATTCTCAATTCCCATAACTGTAATCTTCTTCTGGTTTTGGTCTGCTGATTTTGGATCCCTTTTTCTCCCTTTGTTTTCAGTTTATTGTTCTGCTTCATGTATCAACTGTGAATGGTTTTTATCATGCTTTTTTTTAAATATGCCTCAGGTCTGAAGTTTTACACCACAGATAGTGTTTCTGTGCTTCCCCTTAATCCATTTAACTACTAAAGTTTCCTCTTCATATCATTTCATCCTACTCTTCCTGGCATTTACAGCTTTCAGTCTTGAATTTTTGTGAAGCACCAATGAATCAACATCTTTTACAGTACCAAAGCAATTTATAGTGGTCACTAGTGGATTGCTCTTTTGGGAAACAACAGGGGAAAACTATTCTTCTTTTATCATTTTGTGTGTGTATGTCCACTCAAGAAAAATCCCTCCATGTAGAGAGCAATAAAACAAAATAAAGTTCAGCTAGATTGTAAGAATGTGATTTTTGTATTTTTATTTGTTTTTATATGATTTAGTTAGAAGAATAATTATAATCTCTGAATTTTATTACTTACTGTGCAACTGAGACTGTGTCATCATGACATTAGAGCATGGAAACAATTAAGCTCACTTACTTTTTGGATGACACTTGATAAATGTCAACAAACTCATAATTAAACCCAATTTTTATTGCAGAATCGAGACAAATCAGTGACACTGAAAAAACATTTTTAAGATCACCTAGATTTGTTGTACTTTTTAATACTAAATTAAAGCTGATTTCAAATTATATTAAATTATTAGTTTACAAGCATTATCTAATTAAGGTAACTTAAAACTGTGTTTTCCATCTCTTTTCCATCACTTTCCCTAAGTTTCCTCATCTGTTTGTTGTTATTTTTCACAAATATTAAAAGTTGAACCTGATCACTATTCCTCTTCACCTTAAATCTGTTCCACACCCTAACTCTATCCTCTTCAGTGATACTATCACCTATTCAGTTACCTAATCCAGTGAAACCACAGTTCCTGTCTCAGTAATTACTTTGTGTATTGCAGCCACTGATGTTTTCATTGTGACCTTTCTACAAACCAATACAATCATGTACTTCGCCCCAACATATGTTATAATAGCACTGCTAAAAAACAGTAACAAGGAAGTTAACTGATGGCAAACAATATTTAAAAACCTCAAAGAGGGCCTCCCTGGTGGCACAATGGATTAAGCGCAGCACTATGAAGCTATCCAGAGCCATTGCAGCACTAGTTCGATATTTGGCCAGGGAGATTCCCACATGGCACCGCAGACCTCTCCTGTCTCGTCCGTTGTTCCCCTCTGCAGTGTATTTCAGCCTATCTGCCTGTTCTGCTCCCCACTCTGTCTCTGGTGAGTCCTCTCACCAACTCCACACCTCTGACCTACACCCCAGCTTGTATGCATAAATAAATAAATCTTTTAATAAAGCCTCAAAGAAAAGTATTTCTACTGTACTATACCGTAATTACTAGACTGACATTTAAGACTGAAGAATGGATAAGTAGTATGAGACAAGAAAAAAAAAAAGAGTAAGAATACCCCTATTCATAATATAAATTCTTAAAAGATAGGAATAGAAGGAAACTACTTCAAAATAAAAGAGTAATATAACATAAACCCACAGCCAATGTTACACTTAATGGTAAAAAACAAAACAGTTCCCTTAAGATCAGAAACAAGGCAAAAGGATGCGCACTGTCACTACTTCCGTTTAATCTAGTACTTGATATTTTAGCTAGAGCAATAAGACTACAACAAGAAATAAAAGTAATTCAGATTGGAAGAAAATAAAACTATCATTATTTGCGAGAGCATCATATATTAAAAATCCTAAAGATTTCACCAGAAAACTATCAGAAGCAATAAAACGGAAGGTGACAAAAAAGTGGAAAGTTTTCAGCAAAGTGGAAGATTAACAAAATTAACATACAAATACCTGTTGCATTTTAACACAGAAATAATGACTGAGAATAAATGAAATTAAGAAAACAATTCCATTTACAGTCACATGAAGAAAATCAAGCACCTAAGAATTAACCTAAGTATGTAATGGATAATTAATATAAATAAAACTATGACAGTATTAAAAGACATAAAAGAAGACTTGAAATGAAAAAATATTCCATGTTCATGGATGGGGAGAAAATGGTCAAAATACTATTCTACCAAAATGATATATAGATTTAATGCAATCCCCATAAAAAATTCAATTATATTCTTCAAAGAAATTATGTGTTTCAAAGAATACATACCTGAAAAAATATTACTAAAATTTATATGAAACCATAAAGGACCAAGAGTAGCTAAACCAATCCAGAGGGGAAAAAATGAAAAGAAAAATGAAGCTATCAAGGTACCTGATTTTAAATACATCCTAAAGAAACAGTAATTAAACCATATGGCACTGGAATAAAAACAGACACATGGATCAACATAACAGAATCAAAAGCTCAGAAACAAATCCATGTAAATATACGTACCTGAATTATGATGAAGAACTCACGACTACACAATGGAGAGTCTCTAAGAAACAATGCTGGGAGGCTTCCTTGGTGGCACAGCAGGTTAAGTCTCCGCACTGTGAAGCTATCTGCAGCCATTGCAACACGAGTTTGATCCCCGCCCACGGAGCTTCCCACATAGCTCAGCAGACCTCTCCTGTCTTGCCGGCTGCTCCCCTCAGCAGTATACCTCAGTAGGTCCACCTGTTCTGCTCCCCATTCTGTCTGTGGTCAATCCTGTCATCACCCACACCTCTGGCCCACACCCCAGTTCTTGTATGCATAAATAAGTAAATCTTTTAAAAAAAGAAAAAATGATGGAAATATTGGACAGCCACATGTAAAAGAATGAAGTTGAATTACTCTAACTCCATATACATAAACATATTCAAAATGAGTTAAAGACTGAGCTGTAAGACTGGCAACAATAAAATACACAGAAGAAAGCACTGGATACGATGCATAACATCAGTGAATCACAGAGTTAAGATGTTTTCTCAGGATCCAGTGAATAGAGACGAAAACTGTGAGAATTAAAATTATATCTTTTAACTTTAAACATATAAGCCTTTTTTTACAAATAAAACTTGCATCTGAGTAAACAAAGAGGAAGCCTGTGAGAGGAACTATATGTCTTAAATTTTTTTTAGGTAAGTATTAAAAAAGAACCTTTACATTTTGGTTAAGACACAAAGCAAATAAAATTGAGGTAGTCCCTATATTGCTATTTCTGACAGTTTATAAGAACTCATAAATTTAACTTTCAACTATTTCATTTACAGTTACTTAAATTTTCAAGAATTTATTTTTTTCTTTTACACTTTTTTTTTTTTAATTGAGACAACATTGGTTTACAGAGCTGTATATGACTTAGAGATATAAGATCAGCTGAGTGTGGAGAGGCACAAGGGACTCTGTAAAGGACTGTACCTTGCTGGCAGGTGTAGGGAAGTAACATATACCTGGAGGATATGGGCCTTTACCTTTCTCACCTTTCTTATTGAAATAACATTGCATTATAACATATATTTCAGGGCACATCATTGAAAATCAACATGGGTATATACTACATTCAGTTTACCACTAAAAAGTCCACAATTGTTGGGTCTCCCTGGTGGCACAGCGGTTGAGCGCTGCGCTGTGGAGCTGTCGGCAGCGTGCTATGTGAGTTCAATGCCCAGCCGGGGAGAATCCCATATGGTGCGGCGGACCTCTCCTGCCTCGCCCACTGCTCCCCTCAGCAGTGTATTTCTGATCTGCCTGTTCTGCTCCCCACTCTGTCTCTGGTGAGCCCTCTCGCCACCCCATGCCTCTGGCCTGTACCCCCAGCTTGTATGTATAAATAAATAAATCTTTAAAAAAAAAGTCCAGAATTGTTTTTTAAGACTCAGTATATACATTTCTACAATCTGAATAAAAGCAGACTCAGAGATGGCTATCCATGCAGGGAAAAAAATATGTTGAAAAATGTATATATGTTGCTTCATATATTTAATATTTGGCAATTGCTTTCAACAAATTATCAGTTATTACCTAAAAAATTTTATTCTCACTGGAGCACTACAAAGATTTCAATAAAATGGTATGCTTGGATCTGCCTAGGGGGTAATACATTTCCTGAAACAACCAATATTTCAGGTAATCTTACTTGTCATCCATGATATAAAATCTAAAATAAAGTTTTGTATTAAGACTTAAATGTAGATACATTTGCAATTGTCTTGTGATTAATAACATTCTGCAATATTATAATGAATTTTAATTTGCAAACTCTTTTTAAACAACTAGCCCTACAAATACAGTTCAAAAGTAAATTTATTCTTGTAAACATGTCAAGGTTTGTATTAATTCTTCAATACAATTTTCTTTACATGACATACTGTCATATTTAAATAAATTATATGTCTTTGGCCTATAGCTAGCAGCATGGCTTGAGTTTTAATGAAATTAAGCACAGCAATATTATAATAAAAAAGGATTTAAATACATTGTTCTCTTTAATTCCTACATTTTTCATTCTTTGGAGTTTGTATTTTCAGCTCAGTGTGTTACATTTAGAACCCTGTAGCTATTAATATAATATTCATATTATACAGGGACTGAGGCAAAAAAAAAATATTTGAAATGGTGAGTATCTTTAAGAGCCTCATAGGGACATTTATGCCTATCTTCTTAGAACTGAAAGTTTATTTCTTTGTCGCTTGCCTCTAGTTTGTAGCAATCCAGGGCTCTGTGAAGGTTCTGCTCTAGCTGGGAAAGTTACTGCTATCATGTAAAGGAATGTCAATCATATATTTTGCTTAGAATTCATTGTCACAGATCTCATACAATCAGCAATGGAGTGATTTGGTTTAATTAAAATACACTGTAACTTTCTTTATATAGTTGAATTTCTTTTTCAGGCCTTATGTCTGATGTAACAGTGAAGTATCCCAATAATCAATTTGCTTCTGTGAGAATAGTTCAAAGCAAAATTCCCTCAGGGTCTTAAGTAACTATTAAGAGGAAGATGATGGCTAAACATATTTTCTTACACTAAGTTGTTTTGGTGACTGACACCTTTTGGATTTTATTTTCTCAACCCTAATATTTGACTGTAGCAGGGTATTTATTCCATGGTTTCTTCCCACTGTGAAACCCTTTTAAGGTCTTGATAATGGCATATTTTTGTATTAATAGACAGTTTTAGCTGATTGTCTAGTTTTTAACATGTTTTCCTTCAAACAATAGTTAGCAGCAAATAGTTGTTACCAAAATATGATTTTAGTATTTTTTGAATAGGAAAAGGATGCACTGAGTGGTATTTTAAATTATATAAATTTAAAAGGGTCTTTTATTTCTTTTTCAAAACTCTCCTTTTATATCATAGTATAATGCTTTTCAAGAAAAAAATGGGTTTTACAATATTCACATATAATTAATGATCAGTTAAAGGAACTTATCCTGATTATCAAAAATTTCAATATGGGATTATCACTGATACTAAGTTTTAAAAATTTCATTGAAAGGGGAATATGGGGTCTCCCTGGCAGCCTAAGGGTTAAGTCTCAGGGCTATCACTGCTTTGGCCCCTGCTGAGTTTGATCCGGGCCAGGGAACTAACTCAGATATGGCACAGCAGACCTTTCCGGTCTTGCCCACTGCTCCCCTCAGCAGTGTTTTTTAGTAGATCTGCCTGTTCTGCTCCCCACTCTGTCTCTAATGAGTCCTCTCACCTCCCTGTACCTCTGGCCTACACCCCAGTTCCTACACACACACACACACACACACACACACACACACACACACACACACACACCAAAAACAAAAACAAAGGAAAAAAATCACTGAAAAAGAGGAATAAACCTGAAAATCTGAGCATTTGGAATTAAAATTATACCAAAAAAGATATAGAACCAAGTTTCAGGTTCTATTTTAATGGGCCATCAAATATTCTTTTAGTTTCCCCCTTACATTTTTCTGAAAATCATTTTCCAAATTGATGGAATCATTCATTTTATGAGTGTACAGCTTGGGTAAAACACTTTATTTTTTCTCAAAGCACAAAAGTAAATTGAATAGAATTTTTGTTCTCAAGGAGCTTAGATATATAATAGGGGAAATTATGTAAACACCAAGTGGCAACAGTGAGACAACCTTATTTCTATCTATCTATCTACCCTACCTACCTGTCTATAAAGAAAATGTATTTAAAACAAAATAGCAGGGTACTCAAAGTTCTTTACCAAACACAGGAAGAAGGATACCACTGTAAGCATAAATTATTCAGTATTCACAGATCTTTAATACATGCTTTGTGCTAATCATCACTGCAATAAAAGAGTACCTGCTTTCTACTTAATTTTCTAAATTGTTCAAGTCTGACTTCTTAGGTAATAGGTGAGATAGAACACCTTCATAAAATGTAATATAGAATTAACCTTCCATTTTCCACTGGCACATTGAATGAACTCATAATAGGCAGAGTTTAGGAGTTACTTATGAAAGCCTAGGTGTCAGATTTTATAGTTGAAGGAGTTCATGTAAAATATGGTGCAATGTGCCAAAGTTATTCTCATTATAAAGTTCTGTAGACAGATGCAGACTATCTCAGGTTGATGAAATTCCATTTAGCATACACAGCAACCAAGTAATATAAGGGAATTACAGCCAGCACTAAGGCACTACCACAGAGCACATTTAGTTCTCAAAGAGAGTCTGCTGTTTATTTTCTCAGTATAAATAATATGTTTCTTTCTCTGATTCTGCTTGCCACTTTCTATAAGCTTCAAAGGGTTTCAAAATAAAATAAATGAACTGGTAGCTTTGAAAGTTGACCATATTTAATTTTTTTTTGTCAGCAATTAAGAGATAGAGAAGAAAAATATGGGAATTTATTTTAAATTTTCTACAGTTTTGTATGTATTTGAATTTTTTTATTATGTACTTTTTTAAATGCATGAACATATTTTATGTTTTCTTAAAATACTTTTAAGAAATATTTTTCTACATGGCTAGATAGTCAATTTTTCAAATTTAAATTTATTTTTTTATTTATACATACAAGCTGGGGTGCAGGCCAGACACGTGGGGCGGCGAGAGGGTTCACCAGAGACAGAGCGGGTAGCAGAACAGACAGATCAGAAATACACTGCTGAGGGGAGCAGCGGGCAAGGCAGGAGAGGTCTGCCGCACCATGTGGGATTCTCCCTGGCCGGTCGTCGAACTCGCGTCGCCGCTGCCGACAGCTCCACAGCGCAGCGCTTAACCACTGCGCCACCGGGGAGGCCCCAATTTTTCAAATTTAGAACATAGAAAATAGAGCAATGAAGTTTTCCAACCTCACTGAAGTTTCGTAATTTTTTTTTCATTAGATGTTCTAAATAATCTCCACAATGCACTTCAATATGAGTTGCAAAAATAAAGCAATGAACTTACATATCCAAGACCCAAAGACTCTCCAGTGTTCTAGTAACGCTGGAATTCAAGTCAGGGTAACGTATTTCACTCACTTAGCCTGTCTTTTGAGTCGTTAGTTCATTTCAGTAGCACTAAGCCACCCCACCCGTGTTTTCTGGAATTGGAAATTAATCTTAAATTCTTTATTAAATTTAGGTTGAATTTATTTGAAAGATATCCTCTGGATGATTCTATTTTATCAATATAAAGGGGACATACTGGGGATTGAGTTGTGTTAACCCCAAATTTATGTTAAAGCCTTAACTCTGAATGTGACTCTATTTGCAGAAAAGGTCTTTAAAAAGTATAAAAATTAAATGAGACGAGGCCCTAATCCAAAAGAACTGGTATCCTATAACTGGAAGAGACATGCAAGGAGAATGCGTGGATTGAAGGTCACACGCAAACACAAGAAGGCAGCCGTCTGCAGGGCAAAAAGAGAGGCCTTAGGAGAATTCAAATCTGCTGCCACTTTCATCTGGACTGTCCAGCTTCCAGACTATGAGACAATTATTTTTGGTCCTTTAAGCCCCCAGTCCAAGATATATTGTTATGTGAATCTTGGCTTATGGATACAGCACATACTGGCAAGTTGTGCACACTTACTAATGGTGAACTTGGTCAGGACATTCAAACAGTGACCATGTGAAGCTCTCATTCCTGAGAAAATTGAATACAATGGCTCTCAATTCAAAGAACTTTTTTACAATTACCTGATGCCATCTGGCAACCAGGATCAATTTAGTCGCAAACTCTGGGGTTAGCATCCAGGTTTAAGTATTTTTCATAAACTTAATTCAGCCATAAGTCATATGCCAAAAATACTCACAGCTGTAGTACATAACAGCCATACAACTTGAATTCTAGTTAAGATATAAAATGCTGGGCCTCCTAGGTGGCGCAGCAGTTAGGCACTGCACTGTGGAGCTGTCGGCAGCAGTGACTCGAGTTCTGCGCCCAGCCGGGGAGATTCCCACATGGTGGGGCAGACCTCTCCTGCCTCGCCCGCTGCTCCCCTCAGCAGTGTATTTCCATCGATCTGCCTGTGCTGATCCCCATTCTGTCTCTGGTGAACCCTCTCGCTGCCCCACACCTCTGGCCTGTACCCCAGCTTGTATGCATAGATAAATAAATCTTTAAAAAAAAAAAGAAAATGCTTCCATCACATACTGGCGTTTCGGTCTCCTGTGCAGGACGAGTTTTGGATGAAAAACCAGTTTTGTAACTACAGCCTCTGGGAGGTCCTAAGAGCTTATAAAGAGCTGAAGTATTGCAATATAAACCTACAAAAGTTCATTGCTACTCCCAGAGACCGTGACAGTGCAAGGAAAGATTGTAATTAGCACACCAAATTGCAACAGACATGTATATTTACTTCTTCTGCCTATATGTCCTTCCTTCCTTCCTCCCTCCCTCCCTCCCTCACTCCCTCTCTTATGCTTTTCTTTCTTTTCCTAGCTTTCTCTTGAGTGCTTTCTTTTACTTGGTCTAATTTCTCTATGTCAGGCTGCCAGCTAATTCACATATTACTGTTTTGCCTATATATATATTCCTTCTTTTTTCCCTTGTAAAATTATCAAATTTAATTTACATTTTAACTGAAAAATAAACTAAACATAAATGATTTTGAGAGCCGATGCATTATTCTATGAATAAATTCCATGATGTTTAGCATTTGACATTATGACATAGCCTTTGCCTACAAAGATAGTATTTTATGCAGGGCATATCCTATTTGGTTGAATTTTGTATAGGTGCAGAATTGATCAATCTCATAACCATGACTTTCAGAAACCTGCTTCTCTGACCAATTCCTACCATTTCTTTGTGCCATGAAAACTCCCACATCTGTTAACTGTAAACTCGGCTCTGTAATTAACCTCTTCTTGAAATGTTCCCTCTCTTTTCTGACCTTTGGTAACACCTTCTCCTGAGGATCTCACCTGAATATAGCATTATTAAGGAGCAGCTGTATTTATCGTTATTTAATCTCAAGACCAGAATGAGGAGGTTTGGTAGTGTGAAGTGCTTTTACCTCCAATCTGCTCTGTGTCATGTATAGGTCACAACTCCTTCAGTTACATGTTGAGTGTCTTCCTTAAATTCTTGTCTCACAAACATGAATTCCTATAGTCACATTTTTGTTATCGTCAGTAACTTAACTGTTTATGAATTTCCCCAAACACCTACCATCCTTTCCATTCACTACTGAAAATAAAATATTCCATCATCTGTACAATTTAAATATTCATAACACTGACCTCTTTCTTTTTTTCTCCATCCTAGATTCAGTGCCATGGTTTACTGATTATAATTATATTGCCATAAACTTTCTCAAATGATGATCACCATTCTCTCTTACCATCACACTTAACTAGGGAATTCCAATCACAGTGAAGACAACTAACTTCAAAAAAATAGTATGTGATTGACTTTGCTGGCTTAATTTTTAATACATGATAGAATCCATCAAATCACTACTCATTATAATATACTGACATTATTCTATGACCGTAGTAAAGTTCACTCTCTCATTGCATATAAACACTATTTTATCCTTTCTCACTTATCATCATCACAACTCTACCCCAACAGTCAACTCATGGCTTTACATGCTACTGATTAAGAGCTCCTAATATTCATGTGGGAATATAGAAACAAACTAAGATGTTGACTCTTCTGTGGGCTTCTTTGAAAAATATATAACATGGTAGTTATTTTTTTCTGTACGAACACTGGATCAAAATAAAGTTATTTCCAAAAAAAATTGTTCTAATTGATAAAATTTACTTTAGCCTATATCTTCATTCATGGTTTGAGACAGACGTAGGTTTGCCTATGTGATGATATAGAAAATGGGAGGAGCTTTAGTTTGAGAGTTAAGAGTTAACGTAAATATCCATCTTTACTAGTAACTCACTATGTAAATATGTGTATTTTCCACAATTTCTTTAAGGTTTAGTTTCATAATTGCAAGATGATTATATTGACCTAAATAATCATTAAGATTTCATCAAAGTCTGGCATTCTGTGGTTCACTGTGTGGGATCCCATGTACCTCAAAGCAGAAGGAAAGCATGAGTACTGCTAATAACACAATTATGGTTTTAGAAAACTTTGTATATTCACTGTGACTTAATACTAGAGCCCTAATTTAAAAGAGCTATTCTATAAAATGATAGTTAGAACTTTTGTTATTCTGTACAGTGTCAGAGATAGATGTTCTCAAATTAATTTATTTTCAATAAACTTCTTTCCTTGTATTCTTAGTGATAATACTCATAATTAACTTTTACAATACCTCCAGGGAGTGTTGCTCATAATCTGAGAGTGCTAGAATTTTTCTTTAAAAATTCATGGATGTTTTATTCTAGGGGAAAAAGAAGTCCCCTTAGAGAGTCATAAATTTAGAAATATAGTCCAATAACCAAATGCTATAAATCTACACATTTTCTTTGGAGTTCTTGAGCTTTTTAAATCAAACTTAATCCCCAATGCATAATATATGCTGTCAGCTACTACTTGCTATTAATAATAACAGGTGGCTTTCTTGTAAAACAAATCTAATATATTTTATCACATTGGAACATAACATTTACAAGACTCTGAGGCTGAATGGGATAGTGATAGTAAATGTGTTAGCAGAACATTTTAAATCCAGAAAAATAAAATTAGAAATATACCAGAAAATATGCTCATATTTGAGTTGGTCTAAGTCAAAGTCATTATACAAGGCAACCATAATCATATTGAAATTGTTTCTGAGTGTCTTATACAGTGATTAAAAACCTATATACCTCCTGAGGTGATATTATATGATGAAACATTTTATTATGTTTTCAAAAGTACGACTTTTTTTTTTTTAAAGATTTATTTATTTATGCATACAAGCTGGGGTACAGGCCAGAAGTGTGGGGCAGCAAGAGGGTTCACCAGAGACAGAGTGGGGAACAGAACAGGCAGATCAACAGAAATACACTGCTGAGGGGAGCAGCGGGCGAGGCAGGAGAGGTCTGCCGCACCATGTGGGAATCTGCTCAGCCGGGCGTTGAACTCACGCAGTGGCTGCCAACAGCTCCAAAGCGCAGCGCTTAGCCACTGCACCCAGGGAGGTCCCCAAAAGTACAACTTTTAATTACCTAACAAATGCAATGCCCCATTTCAAAGTTTGCTAACTCAGAAAAAAAAAAAGGCAAGAAAATATAACTTAACAATTTGGTATTAGACTTTGTAACTTACACTTGATGCACAAGATATTTTAAGAACTTTTCAAAAACATTATATCTGAACAAACTTTATTTTGAGTATGGTGATTTACGCCTACTCCAACCTTAATCACTCATATATTATAAAATGGATAAGGAAAACAACAACAAGAACACTTAGCAAAGTACAACTGGCTGCAACAGTAATGGACTGGCTAATTTTGGGTTGTTGTGGCCTCCATCCTTGATACATGTTGATCAGGACTGAATGTTCCCCAGACAGAATAGAACCCCATTTCAGTGCGGTCAACACTGATGGTTTGACATTGTTTTTCTTTTTTTTATTAATTCATATTAATTTTCTAATTTTCATTTCATTCCTGACTTTTAGTTTCATCACATTTTGCTGTTATTTTGATTGACATTTTCCTAACGATGAGAGATGGTGAACATCTTTTTATGTGTCTGTTGGACACCTGTATGTCTTCTTTGGAGAAGTGTCTATTCAGATCTTCTGCCCACCTTCAAGCTCTTTGGACATATTTAAGATAGTTGAATTGTTAGAGTAAGGAGCAGACTCTGAACCCATGAACTTCTCCAAAGTAAATAGGATAGGGACACTGGACAAGAGTTGGATAGGGGATTACTTGGACTCATAGAAGAGGATCATGGGACTAGGCTCTATATTACTTGTCCTTTGGCTACAGGCTGTAGAAAGCCCAAGTGAATGAGAAAAATGGCAGTGGACCTGAGAACACAAATCATAGTGAGACAATAAACCAGATACTTAGTTTTGAGCCATATTTCTATGACCCTTTTGTAAATTTCTCAATTTCTGTGATTCTTATGTATCTTCCCCTGAAAAATATGGATAATAGTAGTACCACTTTCATAAAGTTGTGAAGATTGTGTTATAAAAATACCTAGAACATTGTGCATCCAACAAGCCTTAGCTATTATCACAGTCATCGAACTAACCTGCTATCCATCAAGAGCAAGATCTCCGATATATAAAAATAGTACAGAAAAGCAAAAAAGAGAAAGTGAAGCATAAATCCTCTTGCAATATAGTATATACTGGCAGCAGAATTAAAAATCACACGTAGCCTTAGGAAGATTAATGAATCTTCTTTGATCATAAGAAAGAACTTGTCTCCTTCACATGAACTATCCAAATCTTTTACTTACAGGCATTGCTACTTATTATTAGATATTCAAAGGCTAATTTAAAAATAGCTGGTAATTCAGACATTTATTTGTAGAATATGTGAGAAGCAGATAGTGCTTTTTTCGCAAATTAGCCTTAATTATTTATTAATTTACCAACTAAAGCCTATTCAATTATTTTTGTTGATGAGATACACATTATTTTCCTTGATAATGGCAAGATATAAAAAATACCCATATTTTCAAGGTTTTAAAAAGACTTTGAGAAAAATGCAAGTTTTCAACTAGAAATAATTAAATTGCCTCATCTCTTATAAAAGTTTTGCCTTATAGGAAAAGCTGAAATTGCCTTTATGTACCCTTTTTTAAAATTAACTCAAATACTGACATTTCCAAAATTAGATTGGAAGGATTATCAGACAAAGCTATGATAAATCAGAGCTATGATAAAGCTTATTTTACAGAACTTTTGGTGTAACATCACAGAGTAAACAATGGAAACATTTGCTTTGCAGTAAATACTGAAAAAAAATCACTAACTTTTGATTTATTCCAGCTAATATTAATATCTTTTCCTAATCTGAGGGAAAAAGGCTTTCATCTACATTCATCTTTTCTTGGCTCCAAATATAAACTGTTTTTAATTAATGTGAAAAATAAGAACTGTGCTAATTAATCAGATAAAGGAGATTACATTTGGACCATCAATCAGATTTAAAATGAAACTTCAATTAAATCAGTTACTGTGGCAGAGAATTAGTGGACATATTCAGTAAAGCCTTTTCTTAGGCGTCTTCACCAAAGGAAAAAAAATCTTCTAAATTACTTTTAAAGATCATTCTTCAGGGTGACTTTAAACATTAGTTGTTGCTCCTTCATATGACTTCTAAAGGTCTGAAAGACCTCTCTCTCTTGATCTCTTCATCTTCCGCTCTTTCCAGCAATCTTTAAAAAAAGTTTCATTACATATTATTTTGCAAATTGAAACAAAAGTTACTAAAACAAGGAAAAGAAGGGGAACAAAAGCCAGATTGGGTTGATATTAAAATAGAAAAAAATGCTGTAATATTACTTTGCTTTGTCGTACTCTTACTGTAGTTAGACCACAAATGTGGTTCTGTTCTGTTTAGCAGCAAATGCAAAGAAGGGGATATGACCAATGACTCAATTTACTCTGGTCATAAAATGAAACCAAACTTGTATTTTCAGACTTTCTCTTTATAACTGAATAAATTTATACTAAATAATACCCTAAATTCTTTTCACTTGGGGGAAACCTCTCATTGAACAAATAGGACTGAGAATGAAAATGCAAATACTTTGGGTTTGATGATCCATTAACTGAAGTTTAAATTCACATATGAATTCACACACACAGTGGAGAAACAACTGGTCTTTAAAAAAAAAAAAACACATTAGCAAGTACTAAATTATTATCTATATATATTCCTAATTATTTCCTATATATATTCCATAAGAAAGTAGCTTGAGCTCCCAAGACAACCTGTTCACTAGGAGGTGTAGCCCCGGAAGGCCTGAGGCAGGAACACGAACTACCCTTGGGCCTGCAGCCCTGAGGCCTGCTGGCTCTGTGAGTAAACATTTTCCAAATTTGATGGGCTAATAACATTCAAAGAACTAAAACTAAGAAAACACAAGGAATTCCTTAAAACTACAGGAGTTCATCCTTTTTTAGTATGAGTAGAATTTAGTATGAGTCTATACAAGTAGTACTTAGTATGAGTATACACGATATACAAGAAGCTGGCTTAAACAGAAGAAATCCAAATAATTGCATCAATTTTGATGTGCTCAGTAATTAGAAATATGTATTTTAAGACAAAAATAATTTAGCATAAAAATAAAGAAGATAGTATGTTATAGATATGGGCCCGATATACTACTCATAAGACTATAGAGTGTCCTGACCATTTTGTGTAGCAAAATTTATTCAAATTGAGGGCCTCCCGGGTGGCACAGCAGTTAAGCGCTGCAGCTAAGCGAGTTCAACTCCCTGCTGGGGAGATTCCCAGATAGCGAGGTAGAGCTCTCCTGTCTTGCCCGCTGCTCCCCTCAGCAGTGTGTTTCCATTTGATCTGCCTGTTCTGCTCCCCACTCTGTCTCTGGTGAACCCTCTCGCCACCCCACACCTCTGGTCTGTACCCCAACTTGTATGCATAAATAAATAAAACTTTTAAAAAATTATTCAAATTGATAATATTCAAACCCTAGGAATCAATTTGTCTACCATTACATATAGAGAACATCAAAATTTTCATAACTATTCATAAGGATACATGAATATGAACATTTATCACAGAGGTGTATGTGTGCGTGTGTGCGTCTATCTGTCTACAGGTAGTTTTAGGCAGTAACTATGTCCAAGCCCGAGGAATATATAAGTCAAATGTGAAGGATAATGATGTAGGGAGTGAAATGACAATATATAAATATGGTCATAGCAACATGGGTATATATATATATTATAAACGCTATACTTTCAAATATTTAAAATATGCGCATATAAAACTGTGTTACATATTTTCCAAAGGTACAAAAAAGACTACACATCAAAGTCATTTTGTATGATTGCCTGTAACAGGAGGAGAGGTCTGGCAGTGGGAAAGGGGAGTGAAATTAAAGACAACAGGGACCGGCAGTGTCATTGGTGATAGCTATGAACATAAGCACATGATGACTTGCACCTAAGGTTCAAAATATATGTCTAAGATAAACTATGACAGGTAGGACAAGCTCTATACAGATGGGGAGCACACAGCAGGGTCTGCTGGCCTGCTTAAATTAACAGAGATGGATTACATTTGCCCATATGCTAAAAGTGCTAATAATGTTAAAGTTAAGGGTCTATCCTATCCACAGCATGCAATCTTAGTTCCATAGCTACACTAATGCAAAAAATCCTTAATTGCAACAAAATTTTCTTCAAAGAAGAAAAAAAGATGAATTCAGAACTTGGAAACAAAACCGACTCATTCTTTTAGCTCTTTGCTTACTGGGTTATTGACTTGCTTTCTTTAAGAGAAAGTAGAAGCTGTTTGGATTCAGTGACATTTTAATGTTAAGCAGTGAAAGCTCTTCTAAAGCAGAACATTAAAAAGCTGCAACTGGGGAAAGTCAGCTTCTAATTAATGAGCTTTAAGATAGAGGGGAAAATCAGCTACATAAAGACATACTTAAGCTTACAGTCCTCAGAGAGAAACAATCCTCATTAGTGACTAAATCATTGGGGTTTGGAGTCAAAAGAGCTTAGCAACCTAAGATAATTTAAATGTGAAAACATATTGCTTTGATTGCAATTACTACCTAGGTTTCAATAATTAATCTCTAAGTAATAAGCTTTGTGTACTTGTATATGTGGGAGAAAAGAAGCAAGAAGAAATGTCAATGTTTCAGGACATAAAAATATTTAAGCTTTTATTCCTGACCTAATTGTACAAACTTTATGAAATTTTAGTGTGAGTTTCTGTTCTTGTGCCAGGAGATGGAGCCCTTCAGCTATCCCTTGGTGCTCCTGGGTGAACCCCTATTATCTTGCTCATTATAATAAAATGGTTTCATATTCAAAAATGAGAATGGTGATACAGTATGTAAAGAAAGTTCAAGGAAGGTAGGGATTTTACAACTAGCACAACTTCTGTTTTGTTTCTTTCTCAAATGTTAGTATGTGAGTTTCATATAATAATTATTACTGGAAATATATGTGACACAAAAAGAAGTGTAGACAATCAACTGATACTGATTTCCTACAAAGATGATAGCATTTAAAATACATGAGTAAAGAATGTGATTGAGTTTCAGGAGATTAAAGTTTACATTCCAGGAAGGATAGATGTCCTATAGGATCTCCAGAATTCCAAGCTTTATCAGTTGGTTTTACATATTGGAAGTCAGAATACAAGCTGTTTTTCTGTCTGTGCTTGACCCATTGACAAGGAACGTATGGACAATCAACTTGAAAATAGTCATTTAAGAATATCTCTGCTGCAGTTGCTTCTTATATGTATATGAAACATTATCAAGACCATACACCTTTTACTAAGCTTATTTGTCAACACCTGAGTCCAGGTTTTAATTTTTTAGCCATATGAATAAGTCCTCATATTATTATTTTCAGGACTCTGATTTTTGCACTTCCTTTTAATTTTTGGAGCAGATTTGGTTCACAGCAAAATTGATGTGTGTGTGTGTGTGTGTGTGTGTGTGCGCACGCGTGTGTGTGTGTGTGTATCCTACCCCTCCAACATCATCTTCTGCAGCAACAGAGTGGTTCTTTTGCTACAATCAGTGAGCCAATATTGTACATCATTATCACCCAACATGTAGAGTTTACGTAAGGGTTTACTCATAGTGGGCTTTGACAAATACATAATGACATGCATACACCAACATAGTGTCATGTAGAATTATTTCATTGCCTTATAATTTGATTGTCCCTCACCCTCCTTCCTTGGTTCACAGCAAAATTGATGTGTGTGTGTGTGTGTGTGTGTGTCCCACCCCTCCAACATAAGCCAGTGACCCACTTACTGTCTGCATAATTTTGTCCTATACATGTTATATACTTGAAATAATAAGGTATGTAATTCCATTTAGTAATATTCATTTAAGTTTCCTCTGTATCTTTTTGTAACTCAATGACTCACTTGGCATTAGATAATACTCCAATATATGGATATACCACAGTTTATTTATTCTTTCCTCATTTAAAAGGCATTTTCATTGCTCCCAAGTTTTGGCAATCACAAATAAAGTAGACATAAACATTTATATGCAGACAGTTGTGTGGATTCAGCATTTCATTTTCAATAACTACATTTTACATGAATCAGTTTGAGAATAACCAACGAGTAAAAATATTAGTAACCACTGAAGGCTTAAATCTACATAATATAATTACAGATAAACTACTTTCTTTCATTCTTTATACCTTACTTATTATAAATACTTTAAAGATTGGCTCTGGTTTTACTTGAATTTAGTCTCTGTCAACTTAAATCTTAGTTTGTTCATCTAAAAGAAAAAATGATCATGTGTATGTACATCAGGTGTTACATGGATTTGAATGAAAAAATATGGATTTCCAGCATAACACCTTGCAAATGATGGTTTCAGTATAACACTAACCAAATTTAGTATTATTCCCAAAATATATTAAAACGACTTTGATTCAACATTTATTTTGGAAGCCATTGAGATGATTACATGCATCTATTCTAAATTAAATTTTTTAATCATTTCTCATTTTCCTGTTTTTTTTTCTCCAGAGGATTCCCTTTGTCATATATTCAATCTTTAAAAATGGTGTATTATATACAAATGGTGTGCATATATATTCATATATATATATACACACACGCCATTTTTCTATGGATCTGTGTTTGAGTTGGGAAATTTAAGTATACATATTTTAAAAATGAAAAGTATCATACATTTTTTTTTAATCTAATGAAAAATATTATAATTGTTGCTAGAAGAACTCCATTCAAGCCTTTGTGTGGACAAGCCAAACCAAAATAGTTGAGTTTGGCTTGATCTATCAAGTTCTATCAACTTGCATAAACTTAATTCAAGCGACCTGATTATTGGGCTTCAGCAAGGTCATTTTAGCTCTGCCACAAAATACAAGGTCTGTAGGAAAACACATTAAAAATTTTAATATCAAAGTTATGTTTTATACTTATTGCCTGATAAACTTTAGCCTTAATATTTCTAAGAGTACTGCAAATAGAGCTCTTTCTTTATTCATTTCTAATGCTTACTGCATTACCAGAATATATTATACTTCCAAATATTGCTGTTTGGACCAGGTAATAAGTTAGTAGATACAGAAAGAATATATGAATAAAAATGAATGACTTGTAGCAACTTATTTGGATCTTTGGTAGTGCACAGAATCCTGAAGATAGTATGAGTTTTAAAAAAATAAGAAGATACAGTGATTATATCAAGGAAATAAAAGGTTTATGAAATGTCAGGAGAAAAGTGCATTTCAATATTGAAGAAATTATTGGCATGAAATATTTTTAAATTACTGCAGAGATCACAACTAAAACAATGTGCAACTTACACCAATAAAATGTGTAGAAATTATTTCCTTTGCTATGCTATCACTTCACATTAAGAATAGATACACTGAAAAATCATAGTAAATTTGCGAAGCACTGATAAACTCCAACAGATAGCTTCTGTCTTGAGTTAATAGGTTGTTTGGGCTCAGACATGAAAACATAATCAAATTTTCAAGTGAGCATTGGGAAAAACATAGGCTCAAATTTTAAAAAACACCAAAGTGTGTCAACATAGAATCATAAATAAGTATATTTCTGGACTTTTAAAAAAATTGTCAAATAAGTTTATATTTTAAAATAAATTTATATTTCAAAATAACCATCAAAAACATGAGCTCTATCTAAAATTTTCATTAGAGAAATAGTTTCAATATATGTATTTACCTTTTCACTCTTTAAACCAATATTCATGTAAAGTACTTTTATGCAGCTTTATGAATTGTAGATATTATAGAAAATAGGCTTCGATCAAGCAAGTTCTATTTATTTATCAAAGATGGCCCAATATATGGTAATGGTGTGGTGGGTTACCTTTTGTCTAGTAAAATATTTGATTTTATTCAAAATTACTAAGAGTTAAGGAGTGTTTTTAAAAAAACTTATTAATAACGTTACTATATTATTGAGAAAACTGATTAATGTAATAATAATGGAAGACAAAGTGGGGTTCAAAATAAGATTATCTTCACTATTATGTATATTGCTCCCCAATCAGCACTTATCTGGACCTCAAGATATGGAGTCATTCTTATTAGTGCAAATCAGATAGAAATAGCTACCACAATGCAATTGACAAAACTTAAAAAAGAAGATATTTCTTACGATAGCCTGCACAAACTATTACCTATTTAAGAGCCACTTCCTTTTGACATCTACAAAATAAGGAAATACAGCGAACATGATAACTTAATATTATCTGCTTCCTCCCTGCTATATTTTACACTTTTATAATTGTATAAATATACATTTGAGTATATTAAAAATAAATAATGTCATATAGGAAAGAGTTTTAGGCTATTTGCTATTCTTGTATTACAAACGCCCATGATTTACCAAATATGCAGTTTTCAACTTTTAATCACAAGCTCTATCCTCTCCTCCACTCAGCAACATATTGCCAGTTTCATAATGGCCTTGAAATAATGATGTGGCGTGTCATTACTGACAAACACATTAACATCTTATCCTTTATACAGTCATCATTTTCCTACATAAAGAGATAGAAAATCTAATCAACACATCTCTGGTTGACTTGAGCCTGTTACATTAGTATTGGAGTGCAGACACGTCACACAAGCAAATAGGACTCTTAAAGTCTCCTGTTATATCTGTGTATTCTGACACAACAGGGAGATTATTTCATAAGTGCATAATCATTCCTCTACCTTTTCACAGGTATAAATAAGGCATAGACATGGAATAAAAATAAAGAAGATTAGTCTATCCCAAAATTATATAGATATAAAAAAAATAAATGATGTGAAGTAAATTCAGGAATCCATAACATATCAAAAGAAATTAAATTGAGATATTTCCTTCTATCCCCAATCATAAGTGAATGTGGAATTTTGTCAAATGCCTTCTCCACATGACTGATGTAATCATGTGATTATTTTCGTGGATGTTAATTACATTGGCTGACTTGTGGATTTGAAACATCCTTGCAAACCACATGGTCATGATGTATGATTCTTTTCCTGTATTGCTTAATTTGGTTTGCTAAAGTTTGTTGAGGATTTTTGGATATGTGTTCATCAGGGATACTGGCTTCTAGCTTTCTCTTTTGAGGCTGTCCTTGACTATTTTTAGAGTCAGAGTAGCATTGGCCTCATAAGATGGGTTTGGAAGCACTCCCTCTTAATCAGTTTTTTAGAAGAGTTTAGGAAGGATAGACTTTAGATAGTTTTGAAGGTTTGGTAGGATTCATTAGTGAAATTGCTCCTAAATTTTTGTTTATTGGAGACTTATTACTATTTCTCCCTGATTCAGTCTCAGAGACTTATTTTATATTAAGAATTTGTCCATTTCTTCTAGGTTATTCCATTTATTGGAATAAAGATGTCTGTTGTAACTTTTCCTTTTTGGTCTGATTATCTTTATTGGAATTTTTTCCCTTTGTTCTTTGTGCGCCTATCTAGAGACATTTCTGTTTTGTTTCTTTTCGATGAATGAGCTTGGGGTTTCACTGATATTATGTAAGACCTTTTTGACAAAATCAGTGTGCTTTTTGATTGTATCCAGGCCAGAAAAAGTAACATGAATTGGAAACTTGGTGGAATTTGGAAAAGTCTAAAACTAAGTGAATAGTACTACAGCAATGTTAATTTCCTTATTTGATATTTAAGACTCAGAAAGTATTTTTTTAAGATTTTATACCTAGTATACAGAATCAAGCACAATAATATTTAATTTCCAAATAGTGGATTTAAATAAACAGTATATTTTTATTTTGCTGTTGTTAACTACAAGGTCATGTTGTCATCCCATTATTCAAGTCCAATAGAAAATAATTGCAGTTAACAAAGGTCTAGTTCCTTTACATTTGCCAGAGAATAAAAATATTCCAGCTCATAGTCATAATATTAGACTAGATTCCAAAGTGGATAAAATATAGGCATGCCACGGACACCCCCCACTTTAAGAAAAAAAACTTATTTTGGAAAGAATAGACACAGCATTCAGAGTATTATAGAATGAAAGGATTGCATAACATAAATAATGGTATCAAATTAAATTAATTTCCTAAACTGCCTAGTACTCAAATGTCAGGGTGATCGGGAAAAACAGAAATCAATGCTGGAACATATTGCCTTGGAAAGCATACTATACGCAGGGAAATACAGATTAACTTAAAGGGACCAAAGGCACTGGAGATCACAGAAAAGATATCTAACAAATCTGTGACTGAAAGCTTAGTAGGAGCAGGGGCAGGGAGGACAGTAAATAGGAAATTAATTTCCTCATCAAGAACTTGTCTCTAATTCTAAAAAAAAAAAAAAAACCACCAAAACCCTATTTGCCCTTGGAAAAGCCACCTATTTATTACCTTGTAGTAGGAATCTTTTCCTCTAAAATGTGATGACTGGCTTACCAAGATGTGGGACTCTGACATATTATGTTTTTTTTTTTTTTAACTTATTTTTAAAGTAGTTTTAGGTTCACAGCAAGATCAAGGGATGAGTGTAGAGATTGCACATACATCCTCCACCACTATCAATAGCCAACACTAGAATGGTAAATTTTTACAATAAACCTATGTTGACAGATCATTCTCCAAAACTAGAGTTTACATAAAAGGTCAGTCTTAGTGTTTGTTATATGTATTGATGCCTTAATAATTCTGACTGATGGAGAGGTGGAAACAATTGAGAGAGAGTAACTTAAGCTATCAATTGAAAAACAACCACTTGTCCACAAATATATTACTAAAAAGACATACCAGAGGAAAGGAAAGCTAAAAACATAGCTACTGAGTAGCTCAGTCTAAATTAAAGGCAAAAGAAACCTTGCTAACATACCTCTGAAAGGAGCATAAATATAGAACGCCAATGAAGTCAATCTGAGACGATTTCACGCCATGGAGTCACACTAGCTTTTGGCATCAGTCATCAGTCATCAGCACTTCTCTCACTGCAGCTGACTTGGCAAGGGCAGTTCCAGACCCCCAAAGACAGCACCTCCCCCTGTTGGTCTCTCAAGCCCTGTATGAGCAATTCATAATCTTTCCATCTTCGCTGCTATCAATAATTGAATTGTATGATTTTATCACTGTGATGTAGATCCCCTTCCCCATAAAATCATGTAAGAATATGAAATTGGCATGGATTGTGATACCTCTACACTTCACTGGAAGTTAGAACTTTGAAATCTGAACTTCATATTACAGTGAGATACATTCTGTGGTTTGGACAAATGTGTAATGACATGCATTCACTATTATAGTATCATACAGAATTATTCCACTGCCTTACAATTCCCATGTTCCACCTATTCATTCTTCTCTACCCTCTAACTCCAGGCAAATCCTGATGACCTTCACTCCATTATTTTGCTCTTTGCAGAATAATAAATAGGTGGAATGACAGTATAAGCTTTTTCAGGTTGGCTTCTTTATTTAGTAATAGCTTTAAAGTTCCTCTGTGTCTTTTTAAAGTTTAGTAGCTTATTTCTTCTTAGTTCTGAATATATTCCTTTCTCTGGATGTACTATAGTTTATTTATCCATTCACTTGCTGAAGGATATCTTGGTGCTACCATATTTGGAAGTGTGGAAGCTGGTATAAATACCCATGAGTAGGTTTTCAATTCCTTTTCGTAAATACCAGTGTGAGTCAATGCTGGGCCATCTGATAAGATTACACTTAGTGTTGTTAAGGAAGAAAACAACAAACTTCCAAAGTGCCTGGATCATTTTACATCCCCACCTGCAATGAATATGGCATAGTTAGTGTTTTGAATTTGAACCACTCCAATAGCTCTGTCATAGTATCTCATCTTTGTTTTAATTTTGAGTTCCAAGATGACATGTTACATTGAATATAGGTCCACATGTTTGTCATCTGTATAGCTCTGTAAATGAGGTGTCTATATAGATATTTTGCACTTTCTCAATTGGAGTGCTCAATTTTTTATTGTAGAGTTTTAAAAGCTCTTTTTATATATTGAATTAACAATCTTTTGTTACATTTTGCCAATATTTTCTCCCAGTCTGAAATGTGTCTTCTTATTCTCTTAACATTTCTTTCAGGGAATATTCTGGTTCTAGGAATGTCATTATTCTCCTAGGAATAAGGGGTGTGGCAGTGAAGGGATAGAAAATCCCTTTGTTCATTGGACTAATAGGTTTAAATGTTCTAAATAATATACCTCAGATTATCTAGACACCCTCCTGAATGTTAAAAATGTAGAGGAATGTCAAAATTATAACATCCTGGAGGGGGGGAATATTCCTTTTTTAGTATAAGATGATTGTTATGGTATCATTATCAATAATAGACAAGTTACTATGTCATCCTACTATTAAAGAAGAAAAGCATTTAATCACTGAGATTCTTATACCTGTTTAATCACTATGCTATTCTATCACATTGTAAGCATGTATTAGCATATATTAAGAGTAATACAGCACAATCAAACATTCACAATATGTCAACCATTTTACAAAGAAAGTGAAAAGCAAGACATTCACTTACTCCTTTAGAAATGCTAATTAATCATGAACAGTGCTACAGAAGGAGTTATCTAAGAGCAAGCCTACTTGCAGAAACAGCTTTGTGGGTTAGGAAAATGGCATTGTTCCAAAAAATCTTTTATGTGAGCATTAAAGAAAAAAACACAGCAAATTTCAATCTTAATTGGAAATATGGAAACGAAACTTTGAAACCCAGAGGATGGAAATGAAGAGACTGAAAGTGATAAAACAACAACAACAACAACAACAAAAACCCATAGATACTTAAAAAATAAATTCCCTTAGGAAAAGGGTTGAAATTACAGAGTTTAATAGAGAAATCTCAATAGGTAGTTTCTAATTTACATTTGAAAATAATATCTTCTGAACACAGATGTCAAAAACTTTTAATATCTTCAAAATTCAAAGTGATGAAGGTAAGAGAAAAAGGGCTATAGCTGGTGAGGAAATTGTTAAGTGGTGCTAATTTATTTCCATATTTACAACACAAAGTATGGCCAAAAAATCTGTCATTAACTTTGCCTGAAAGAATTCAATGACCTTTTAAATTAAATTATGGTAAAATGAAAGGATGTGTGTGTTACTTAGGAGTACATCCTCAAATTAGGGACTATTTAAAGGTCTTTGATCTTTATTACTAATTAGTTTTTTTTAATATTTAGGGACTATACAACTTCTAGGCAGCCACTTTTGTATATTTTAACCTATTGCTACTTAAAATAATGCTATTTTTGGTCAGTCATGTGCAGATAAACAAGCCACTGCTGTTTACCAAAAAAGTAATGATTATTGATGGATTCGAAAAGCATGGAGATTCATTATCTTTGTTCAGCTGTCTCAATTTATCTATGAAGAAGTGGAAAACTGGAAAAATGAACTGACTGACCATATCTGTACTAGAATACTAGTGAAGTCATAACTTTGCCTCACATGCGCAACAGATAGTTCGATTTATGATCTAATTTTTGTTCGAAATATTACTTCATAAGATTCTTGTTGAAAATAAGGACACAAACTTCTGGAAGCTTGTTGTGTGTGACCACATGCTCTAAGACCAGCAGAACCGAAGTTTGTATGAGCTCTGATGTTTATTGAAGGATGGAGTTTTGGTTCTTTCAGTGAAATTCCCTGTACAAAATTTTTCACCTTTTCCTGTTCTTTGTATTTGTTTAAAAAGAAAAAAGTCAAATTGGAGGCATTCATGCTAATACCAACCAAGATTTAATACCTGATCAAAGTGCAGTGTCAGCATTTCCCAAAAGTTGAAATTTACATCAATCAGTCTGGGTGTTCCTGCCAGCACTTGTGAGGTAATCTGCATGATGAGCACCTCCCCCATCTTCTCTTAAGGGAAAGTGGTTTTCTCTGAAACAATTATTTTCTTTTGCTAATAAGCTTGTCACCCTTTTTCTGGCTCTAAAATCCTATTTTAGGGCCTCCCTGGTGGCACAGCGGTGAAGTGCTGCGCTGTGGAGCTGTCGGCAGCGGCGACGCGAGTTCGATGCCCGGCCAGGGAGAATCCCACATGGTGCGGCAGACCTCTCCTGCCTCACCCGCTGCTCCCCTCAGCAGTGTACTTCTGATCTGCCTGTTCTGCTCCCCACTCTGTCTCTGGTGAACCCTCTCGCCGCCCACGCCTCTGGCCTGTACCCCAGCTTGTATGTATAAATAAAAACAATAAATAAATAAATCTTTAAAAACCTATTTTATTAAACTTCTTGCAAGGAAGTTCTCCTTGCTAGATGGGATGAATCATTCAATTTAGACCTTTAAAATTAACTTGGTTATATTTTTATTATTTAAGACATTTGTTTATTCTATGTTAGGGTTAATAGGACTCCTTTAGTTAGCCTATAGACCTGTAATATAATTGTAAAAGCGTTCCCTGCCCTACCCTAAGGAAGGGAGGAGATGGGCAGAGAGGGAAGCTAGAAAAGGACTAGAAAAGGGTTGAGAAGGAGCAGCAGGAGAAGCAGCAGAGAGATGGAGGAAGACGACTAGAGGAGCCACATGAAGAAGCTGAGCTTGCTTCTTAACCTTGGACTTGTGCCAGGGATTGCGGGCCGTGTTAGGAGACATTTGAAACAGATATGGACAAGAGACCTAGGGGAAAGCTGACAATGGCAGCCTTTATCTTGATTTTGATTTTGCTCTTTTCCTTCCAGACTTCCCTGGTCCCTTCTGCCCCTGGGTTTCCACCAAACGATGCCTTAGACTTTTGGGTCTCGGCAGTCTTGCTTTGGGACAATCCTGCTGGGCTGGACATTTGTCCATGAGGAGATGGGCAACTTTGGGTGCTTGCTTTGAAAACTATATTCTTTTTCTTTCTCTTCTCTCTAATGCACACTAATTATTGCATACTAATTATATTAAAGTTCCATCCAATTGTAAGTTTTACACACTAGAGTTTGTTTTCTCTTGATGTTGCAATGACAGGCAGGTTTGGGGGTCCTGGGGTGCCTCTCATTTTGTTCTGTAACATAACTATAGAGCAGTGTTCTTTCTCCTGTCATCCTCCCTCTTATATTTTTATATTACTTTTTTCTAGGCTATCAGGGGTATATGTTCTTTCTTTTAGTCATTGTTTATAAGTATTTTTCTTTCTATCATTTATATTCAGAATGATTTTTAGAACAAGTTGACTAATTCACAGAAATAGGAACTTCATTCTCTACGCCCATGTAATCCTAATATCCTGCATAGGATATGTATTGATTAAAGGATGAGTGTAATCCCAAAGGAGCTCCTTCCATATACTCTAATAAAAATGTATCACAAATAGAAAGATTCTGGATTTTTAACTTGCAGGATTAATTTTAGTGACAGATTTATCAGAAATCACCTATAAAATACTGGCCATGCCTATAGTTCCATATTGCTTGATTCTTAGCATCTTGGTCTCAGGTCTCTGTTAATATGAATAAGACTTCAATTGGGACTGAAGATGTTCTCGGTTACTGGTTTCTTTGTAGAGTATCTGGACTCCCCCACAAAGACTTTAAATATAGTAAATGAACTGGTCTATTTGCTTGAAGCCAAAGACTGTTTCCAGCTGATAAGTTTGATTGCTTTCTTTCAGTCAATGCAAAAGCCCTGAAGGGGAATTGCTATAGTCTGATTCTTAGACCCTAAGCCTGCTCTGCAAATCTCTGAGAAGACTAAACAAATTAAAATACTTTTGGAGTTATTTTATAGTGAAAGGAAAGTAGTTTTGAGTAACATAAATAATACATTATGTAACTAGGAAAAAAAGGATGAACTCAATCAAGCTCCATGAAAAAGACAAAAGTAATCCCTCAGAAGCAATCAGCTTTAGTTAACTGTATGAAAAAATAGACCATTGTTACGCATATTTAAACTGTTTCATTATCTAACATTAAAATTTGTTATTGAATTCTTATTTTCTATAAGCAAAACTGAAAAGATCATACTGCTGAATTGAAATGAACAGTCCTTTTAACCTTGTAAAGCAGAATTTTCTCATTCTGTGCTAGAAATGATGTTACTGCAACATAGCATTCCAAACCATCTGCAATTATGTGAATTACACCAGTGGCATTTAAGACAGGAACAGCTAATTGTAAGACTGATGAATAATAAGTAAATAGTTATTTCCCCATTATTTTAAATTATGAGTTTTCAAATATTCAGAGCTATGTTTATCAAAGAATGTGGGAGAGAAATCATAGACTAACTCTTAAAATTCATCTAAAAACACTATGAAATTTTAAATATAAAATCATTTCAATTTCTCTAGCTAGATCTAAGAATATCTCCATATACTTACCACAAACTATTTTTTTTCAAAAAAGCATTTTACTATGCTATTAATTTTAAGTCCATGGGGTAAGGATGAAAATCATGTTAGTGCATTTCCCACACATTTGTGAAAGTTGACATCTATGAAGTCTTTTTAAAACAGAGCCCAGGAGCCATTAGAGATATTACTTTGCCTATTGTTAGTGACCAGGGGTGCTGAGGGACCCTGAGAGCTTGATTTACATGCAGGAAGGAATCACGTGGGGTTCAGTATAGGTGAGTCAGCAATGAAATTTTATTGCAGGTGAGGTGCACAGGCAGACTGGGGGAGAATCCCACCTTGGGTCTGAAGGCGCCTGGTAGAAATACTTGCTTCATTTGAGGAGGGCAAGGTTCACAGATGGTATCCTGAATGGGGTTTGACCACTTTTGGTTAACAAAAGGGCAGAATATTACAGATTGGGATGAGATTTGGCCAATGTTGTTTACCAAAAGAACGTAATCCCTAATCTCCTGTTTGACAAAATAGAATTTTTACAACTAGTGGCTCATGGTGTGAGGTAAACTAATCAAATCTGAGTCACTTTGTTCTAATAGAATCTGCACTTTCTGAACAGCAGTTTTTCAGAAATCCTGGCTGGGGAAAGTAGGAACTATAGCCATTGTACTAAATTCCTGTTTATCTACCTCACTGTCTCTTTTGAACTGAGCCAAAGACCTTTGAACTGGGGGAAAAACAAATGTTCTAAGAAAAAAACATGCGGGGTTGTTGGAAGAAGGAAATTGATCGGGTTAGAAGAGAAGCCATAAAAGAATATAAGAGACAAAGAATGAAACTTTGTCTTTCTTTATCTCTGAATGGAGAGGGTAGTGAATGAGAGCAAACACTTAATTAAACAAAGGCTGGAGAACTAGATAAGACTAAAGTATTTTAGAACTTAAGTATCATATATCTATAAAATGGAACAAATATTTATTGCTTTCACAAATATATTGCAACTTCTGGAAGAAATTGAAGTAATTCTGAAATTTCAGAATTTTTACTACTTTTTTTACAGGGCAGGGTTAGAGACACCCCAGAAACCCCAAACCTGCCTGCTCTAAATAAGTTCTGCCATCTGCTGCAACAAGACAAAATAGTGCAATAAAGTATGCAATGAAGAGAAGAGAAGGGAAAGAATAGATAAAATAGTTTTCAAATCAAGCACCCAAATTTACCCATTCCCTCATGGGTTAATACCCAGCCAAACAGGGTTGGCCCAAAGCAGGGCCACTGAGGCCTAAAATTTGCCACAGTCTAAGGCACCTCCCTGTGGGGACCCATAGGAAAGAGGCAGAAGGGTTCCAGCATGTCTGGGACAGAAGGAGAAAAATCAAGTTCAAAGCTCGCACGGGTCTCTCACCCACATCTCTTTCACCCGTTCCTAGACCAAGAAGCCAGTGCAGCTTCTTCACGTGTCTCTCTGCGCCACGTGCTGGGTCTCCTGACTCTCCATCCTTCTTCCTTCCGGCTCCAGTCTCTTCTCCAGTTTCTCCTCCTCCTTACTCAGCTCTACCCAGATCCCCTTTTTCCTGGGGACCACCCTATTATACTTTATCGTTATCTTTGTCAAATAAACATAAGATAAACATGTTTTATTGAGAATAATATTTAGATTTTTCCCTCTCTGCTTTAGTTAACAGTTTCCATCGAGGGTAGATTGGGGCTCTGATATATTCATCAGAGGTTATGAAGATACTGTTTTGCAGAACATTCCAAACAAATTTCATGTTGGCTCTTATCAAAGTACCTCTAATAGTGCTTCATACTCAGGCAGAGAGAATTCCCTGAGGTTTTATTCCTGCATTTCCATCTCATGTACTGATGATGAGACAGCCTAGATTAAAAAAAAAAAAAAAATGCCAGCAGGTAGGATAAGTTGCCCCAGGTCCTGCTTAAACAGATGGACTAAGTCATGGAATGGCTAGCCCTGCCCTTCCAAACAAGTTGGCCCTTCAAACTGACCATGAGGTGCCATGCTAGACAAAATGTGTTAGGTCCTGACTAATAATTATCTTACAATTTCCTGGAGGGAAAAGCCCAAGAGCTTTCGTGAGTCCTTGGAATATGTCATGTCTGCACTTGACCAGTGTAAACCAACCCAGAACAAGCTATGACACTGTTCTCCCTGCCCTTTGGGTTAAACTGTAAATATCTCCTCCTAATTCTACAAGTAACATCTTAACTCTCTTCTAGGATCCAGTCACTTCCAGCACTGGGTCCTTCATGCATGAGTTTCTAGTAAAGCTTCATGTAGTTCAACTATAGCTAGAACTTTCTGCTGAAATATTTCTATAAAGGGCAGAGAACCCACTCTTTTGGGCCAGCGCCTGTAACAATGACCAATTTCCATAGGGGTGAGGAAGGGGGAGGAGATTGGGTAAGACATGGTAGTAGGAAATCTGCACACGCATGTTGTTTACGGCCTGTCTGCTCTGAGTTAGTTTTCCAGACTAAGGATACATCTATAGTGGTGAAGGGAGCCAGTGCTCTCTGAAGACCAGCTCAGCATACTAGGACGCTCTTGAGGCCAGGTGTCCAGAGGGGGAGAAAGGAGCTTTGGGGGATGGACATCACAAGCTCCTGGCAGCAGCGAAGGCCTGCTTACTGCTGCACTCTCTTCGTTCAACTCACTATAAAAAGCCATCTGGAAATGAAATGTTAAGGCAATTTCTTTAGGGTGTTAAGCCCCCATCTTCCAGATTGCTGACTATCAGATTAAAGTGCACCTTAAAGAGTCAATTTCTGTCTCTACTTTATTGGCATTTGGTGATGAGGTGACAGGTGGCCCAAACAATGGTCTTTCGGTTACAATTTCAGATATGGCAGGGAGTCTGCATAACAAATTTCCCTGAGCAAAGCTCATTCTGTAATATGCCAGCAGAGCAGACTGTCAGAACTGTGCTAAAATTATTGCACCAGGCACCATGGTGGTACATAACATTGACAGGAGTAGGTGATGGCCACTCAATCAGGGAGCAAAGAGTACTTAAGGCAAATGGTGTCCACCAGGTAAGAGATACTAAGATAACAGGTAGTTTTCAGGTGAACAAATCACAGCAATCCCAGATGACAGAGGTCATCATGGGGTTTTCCAAATTGCTTTTTTCCAAACATGCAGGCACATTCTTGAATGAAGAAGCAGAAGTAATGTAGGGCTGAAAATGATCAATTTTATCCAAAAAGAATGGAAATTTATCTTTGAAGAACTATATAAGATGGGATTTTAAACCAGATCATGTCTGTACGTAGGGATGAACACTTTATTTGTGAAAAAGCTTCAGGTAGTTCCACAACAATTTCAGTTTTCTACATATAAAAGTTGTAGTATGAATAAAATTTTGTGTGGCTCTGCTATATTTCCATATGGGTTTTCAAATATATGTGGGAAGAGCATTAATTGGGTGGGTATAATAGATAGTCCCAGATGTAATACATAATAAAAATAAGTGCTACATCTTTATATCAATAATAGGAGGAATGAACTTTACAATCTAAAAAAAGACACACAATTTTTTTTTCAAGATTTTTATTTTATTTGTACATACAAGCTGAGGTACAGGCCAGAGGCGTGGGGCGGCGAGAGGGTTCACCAGAGACTGAGTGGGGAGCAGAACAGGCAGATCAGAAACACACTGCTGAGGGGAGCAGCGGGTGAGGCAGGAGAGGTCTTTATTTGTGAAAAAGCTTCAGGTAGTTCCACAACAATTTCAGTTTTCTATATATAAAAGTTGTAGTATGAATAAAATTTTCCATGTGGGATTCTCCCCGGCTGGGCGTCGAACTCGCATAGCTGCTGCCGACAGCTCCACAGAGCAGCGCTCAACCGCTGCGCCACCGGGGAGGCCCAAGACACACAATTTTTAAGTGATGTATATTGTTATACATCACTTTCAGGCTATAGAAAATAATTTGTCTTTCAGTGTTTTTTCCAGGTTTTAGTTTATACTATTTCAAACACATTTCTTCTTCTCATAGTTTACATTTTTATCTTTATGATTTTAGGTTCTGTTGTCTATTGCTAACTATATTTAGTATCTGTCTTGCAGTATATATCATATACTGGTTTTTAGCATGACTTTTCAGTTATCAATGTGTTAACAAGATTTCTTATGGAAAATTACTTGATTTTATCAATATAGCTTCCTCAGTGCACCACAGATATAATAGGCTATGCTCAATAGGTTCAAGGATCATAAATCTTTTACATTATTTTGCATTAATTATAGCTACTTTTATTATAAATAAGGACCCATGTGATTTTTATCATGGATAACTTTGGGAAATTCTTAAGTGACAGAAAAAAGATTAGTTAATTTCTCCCAAACACTTTCATGTGCTAATCAATTTAACACTTCGAACATGAAAACAGTTATTCATTTTTCTAGATGGAGAAAGAGGTAGCACAGGCTGCGTATGTTCCTTAAGCCTCTCCAATGATGTGCATGAGGCTGGTTATGCTTGATGTGGTAGTTACTGGTCTTAGACTAAGCTCAGTGGCTTGGGAGACTATTTGTTGTCAGTTTAGAGGTGGCAGAGTGTTAGAAGTCAAGTAGTTGAGAAAGATCCCAAAGCAATTTGAAAGGAATAAGGTATCCTTCATATAGTCAGTCATGCGTTAATCTTCCAGTCCCTAACCTTTCATGAGAAATATGTGTGAGGTTCTCTAAGTACTAATCCATCCTGCTTCATTTGGGCTCACCCATTAATCTTATAAACATAAATAAGCAATGGGTGCTGGACATATTTGGGTGTGTTTCAGAGCATTACCAATAATATATAAATCTACCTTGGACTTATTAAACAACGTCCTTTTGAATACAGGTATTAATACTTTAGAGGCGAGGTCACCTTACAAAAGGACCTCATTGCATTTGTAGTTAATTACTTTGGATATATTCCAGTGATTTACATTTTGTTCTGAAATTCACTTTAAGCAAAATTATTTATTATCTGGTCTCCTGTAAATTTCTCAACACTTACAATTTACTACATAATATTTTTATTTTTAATCAGTGCTCTAAGCATTCAATATGCCACTTAAGTTAAAAATGACTGAGTAAAGAAATTAACATATGACCCTAGCTTATATAGAGTAAATTTTCTTTTCTATTTATTATCACTTTTGGAAGGATGAGAAGAAACAGCAATAGTAGACAGCAGAATGTGTAGCTCTGTGCTGTTTATAGACTAGTACACTACCTCCAGAAGACTATAAATTCCTTTCTTATATTCAAGCCTTTATGAAAATATAAAAATATCTTTCTATTAAGAAATTTCAACCTGGTCTGGAGGAATATATTTTCCATCTCAAAGTGTGTTGATTTGATACAGAGAATGTCTATGTTATGTGAATAGGATTAACTGATGAACTGATTTAATATATCAGAACCCATGAGTCTTATCTCCAGCTTTTTCCTGTTCAAAATAATACATCAAAATAATATAGCTTCTTTGTATTCCTAGTACTCTAGCAACACAACAAATCCATATAGGACATTACTTTGCAATTCTAAGAAATACATTCCATCCTGATATTTGAACATCATTATTGTGTGATATTTAATAGTTATCTAAATCCTGTGATAGTAAATTTTCCATAGGAGAGTGACAAAGGATGAAGGTAGCAGGTGTGAGTCTCTTTCAATTTGGAGTTGATTGCTACTGAAGCTACTTAAGAATCAAGAAACTGAATTTTATATCTGTGTACCTTCTGTATATAATGAAGTTAATTATTCTAAAAATAATTGAGCTGACATTTCTGTGGTAATACCATCAAATCTGATTGTCATAATCTTTGAAAAGAGAAGGTTGAAGTTTAAATGATTATTTCTTATTTATAGTACAATAATTTAGCAGAGCCTGGAAATTACTTTGTAGCATTAGAATAGATGTTAATCAAATCCAAACAAGATGTGAGAAAATAATTGGAGGTTAGGGTGCAGACTTAATTAAGGGGTGCTTAAGAACCTGCATAACCCATTTATTTACGTAGACAATACACACAATAACCTTTAAGGAATTTTGATAGCAAATATCTGACATTCAGAAAACCTTGTGTGTATTCCACAAACTCAACAATCACCTAAAAAAAATAAAGGTATTACATTTTCTTTCTTTCCAAAATTGGAACATTATAGGAGGAAGCTTATGCCTGTGGCTTATAATGGAAGTTAAACAATACAAAAACACAGATTGAAAAGCAATTTTTCTCAAATTATAATCAAGCAGACAAGCTGATTATGAATAATATCTGCTCTATACTTAAAAGACAGATTTATGAGTCTTGTCAGAATATTTACGAGTGGAATCTAGGATCTGATTTTTATTTCATGAAGAATTCAAAAGATTCTTAGAAGCACTACAATTTGAGAATCACTTATGTAAGACGTAACAAAAATTTAAAGTTATCCCCTTATAAGTCTAAGTTATGTCTGTTACAGAGTGGGCACATAAACTTGGCTAATAGTTAAATCACAAGTAAAATGAAGAACCTAACAACATACATTCAGCAATCTCAGGAATTTTTGAAGAATAAAGACAAAAACTTTTTGAATTATAACAGTATATAATATTACTTGTCATTTAAAAAAATGACTGCAAATGGGTAACCATAATAAAGTAAATTATTTGTGGTTTACATAACTACTTCAAAAATAGTGCCTGGTGTCTTTGGTAATATAATCTTGAATGTTTTTATTGGTAAAGCATTTTTCTAACATCTCTATAACACTTTTCATCTATTCATCCCAACACTTAAATGATTTTTGATCCATTTGTAAATAATGAGCCAAAAATGAGAAATAATCATCCCATATGAATGCTTTTCGATAATAAAGTATTTGTTGACTGATCATTCTATTAGGTTGTGCCTTAATATCCATATACCTACCTATCAACCTTTCTATCTACCGACCTAACTACTTACCTACCTTGTTTTGCAATATATTAATATGTAGTATATATGTTCTGATATCTATAGTATCACTGTATATAGTATCACATATGGCTTATATTCATACACACATATCACATTATATATGAAGTATATACATTACCATAATGAACACATACTACTATACATGATATAAACACTTTTATGTATATTATTATATATACTATATATAGTGCCATGATAAACTATGTCTAAGATTTTGAATTTTGTTGGTCACATTAAAGAGCCAATTTTTAGTTTTGTTAGCTCTCTTTATGGTTTGACTCTGCTGTAAATCATTGATCTCCATTTTATGCTTTTCATATCACATATATGTGTATATAACTATATAGTTATAACATATACATATACAGATCCTAATTAACATTCCTCATTGGTTCTTGGAAACTGCAGCTTGAACTAGAAAAAAAAAATGATGGAACCAATTTTACCACAGGTTTATAGATATAAACAAGAGTTAATTTCTGAGCATATTTCTAATTACAAAGGTATCGTCAAACTTCTAAATAAGAACCCAAAATATTTTTTATATTAACCAATAATTTGTACTCGTTCATTGGTTTTACAACCGGCTTATCCAGTTCAGGATCACTCATTCTGGCAGCTCAGGGTGTAAGGGGTGTAAGGCAGGGCCCAACTCAGAACAGGAGGCCCTTCGCCCATATTCATTCTGACTTGATCAATCCAGATGTTCCAGTAAACCTAATGGACACAGCTTAGGGATGTAGGAGGAAACTGAAGTGACTGGAGCAAACACATGTAGACATGGGGAGATTATGCAAACTCTACACAGATAATGACCTTGATCAGGAATCAAATTATTTTATCAACATAAAAGCAAAGGATGCTGAACAAAACAGTGTTATCAAAGACTTGTATGTGTGTATAATTTGTATAAATACTATATGTATGTAATGAACAGTACAGCAACAAATTCACCTACTTATATCAAATAAAAAAACTAATAAAAGTGACAACTTATGAAATCTGACACAGGAGACAATGTATTTTTTTATTTCTAAATCTAATGAAAGATTAAAGTGATTTTTAATAACTTACCATAAAACTCCAAGTTACCCTAACAATTTTCAAAACAAGAGGAGGAAGAGACACTTTCTAGCTGATTTTACAAAGAAAAACATATCTGATCCGTTTAAGAGATGCTGGAAACACATTTGAAGAGTCAAAAACTATCAGAAATTTCAGCAAATTAAGAATAGAGAAGATCCTTTTTAATAAAGGGAATAGTAAAAAAAACACAAACAAAAAAAAAAACAAACCTATGTGTGCCCCAATTCTGCACCTTGAGGAATGAGATTGAGTCTTCCTAAGCTCTTTCACAAATTCCCTACTGACTGTCTTTCTGTGCCATAGGGACCTGCCACCCTCTGAGAGAATACTGTCCATTATTTACAATGGCCACATCTGAACTGGAGGTGCACAGCATTAGAAGTGTCCATCCTAGAAGATTTGCTTTAAGGCCAGTTCCCTTATTTTCTGAGTAATTGGGCATGAGTATGTTTAAATTTGGAAAATGCCACCCAAATTGCCATTGGATAGTGAGGCAACTGAAAGTGATTGATGAGCTTCATTTCCATAATTGATGAAAAAATATTACTCTCACAGGCACTTAAAATCAAGTTCCTGGGAGGCCTCCCTGGTGGCATAGGGGTTACATCTCAGCAGCCAGAGTTCGATTCACACACAGCCAGGGAGCTAACCCACACATGGCGCAGCAGACCTCTCCTGACTAGCCCACTGCTCCCCTCAGCAGTGTATTTTACTAGATCTGTCTGTTCTGTTCTCTGCCCTGTCTCAGGTGAATCCTCTCATTGCCTGTACCTCTGGCCTCCACCCCAGTTCTTCTATACATAAATAAGTAAATAAATCTTTAAAAAAATACAGGTTTCTGCATAAAGATTTGTTGAGACTATGTCTCAGGAAGCACTTCATTCTGCTACTTGTTAGCAAAAGGTTTTATCTCTCCTTACATTTTCAGTACAGAATGAACACAAATTCATGTGAAATTTCAAACTATATTTGAAAATTCGATATCTCTACATAAATATGATCTGCAAAGGTGGTTAAATATCTTGAAAAATGAAATCTAGCTTGGTAAAATATTTACTAAAAGAAAACTTCATATTCACTACATTATACTTGTTCCTGAGAGACTGAATGTATAAATGGACAATGGTCAGACCATATATGAAAATAAAACTGATCCATAAAACTTTGCCATATGATCTATAGACAGGGAAATCAAGCTACAACATATGTAGCGCTGTAGCAATTGCTCCAAAATGGTCAGTGTCTAATCACTAACTGCCAACTTTCTTTATCTCCCTATTTCTTATTCCTACTCACAATTTAGGACCAAAGACAGAAAAGCCAGTGTAACTTTCTAAACAATCACACAGGATATCTCACTTCTACCTAGGCCACCTCCAATGCCCATGTCAACAACCTCCATTCAGTGGACAGGCTAAGTCCTTCATTTTGCCATAATTAGCTTTCCCACTCCTGAAAGTCTTCCCATCTCACAAACGATGGCCGATGTCTCCTATCACCCATGGCCAGTTTTGCATGGATCACCTTTGTTTTCATTTGGGTGGTCTTCATGTGTTTCTACATCTCTCAATTGTAGGAAAATATCCAATCTCATGCTAACCTTGTAAATATATGTTGCAATGAACCATTTAATTTATTTTCTATTGAAATCAAACACATTAGAAATGATGGTAGCAAAAACAATATAATCAAATCAGTCATTTGGACATGTTTATGAGATTAGTGCAGGATGAATGGAATTCTTTATGATGATTTGTAGATTTACTCACATTGGCAGAAAATTCATTTCACTATTAATTAATTATTCATTCTATTACCTCAGCATTAATTTGTTCAGATTGGCAGAACCTCATTTTAACATTTATTGCATTCATATTGATTAAAATGTATAAAAATTCAAAACACGGTTTGTAAAAATAAGTTTTCAATACTATGATGAGGTTTAAAATTTATTTAACACAAATGAAGAAATGTTTCTTTTTTTATAATTGAAATGTACTCTCCACTAGATCCCAAAGTATTGTTAATTCAAATATTAAGAGGAGTCCTGCTATTTTTTTTTCCTACTATACCTAATATTCACGTAAGTTTCATTGCCTTTGGAGCTCTGAGAATTAGCAACTGGTTAGAAGCATTACTCAAGTGAGTTGATCAGTTTCTCATCACATATCCATAATGGATATCAAGTCAGATAACAAGTCAGATATCCATCATGAAGTAATGATCATCTAATAAGAAAGCTTAGGGGAAAAACTAAGGGATTGATAAATATATCCTAGAGTTGTAGAAGAATTCAGATTGAGGACAAGAATACTAATGAATTAGCAGATGATATGCATTACAGAAGAAACCTGGGCTGTGATATTTTTATGTCACCTTTTGCCTTACAGTAAAATAGAAGGTTGAAAACATAAGTCATATATTGGATACACTGTTGCAGACAAGAATTTTTTGTCATCATTCTATATAGAATTTGTTCCACCTTTATTTTCCAAAATGATCCTGAAGAATTTTCTACAACTTCATAATTTTTTATCCTGAATGGCACATTTATGCCTATCTTCCAATAGTGTGAGTTGATTTGAGAAGTCTGATTTTGGAAAGACAGTATATTCCAAGTTTTCCAAGTCACCTTTTCAACTTTTCTTGTCCTTTAATTTTATTTTTTATTGTTTTTATTTATGTCTTTTACATTATTGTGTATTTCCTGTAGGTTTCCCACCAGCAATTCACCCACGAGCCATCACCACAGTCCCCCGTGCTCCCCTCTCTCCCACTCTGAGCCCCTATCCTCCCCTTCTCTCACTAAATGTCTGTCTCCCTTTCATTTGGTTCTCCTATATTCGTTATAAGTGAAACCATTCGGTATTTTCCTTTTTCCTTTTGGCTTATTTTGCTGAGCGAAATAAGCTGTAGCTCCATACACGTTGCTGCCAATTGCATGTGCTTATCTTTTTTGAATGCTGAGTAGTATTCCATTGTGTATATGTACCACATCTTGATCCAGTCATCTATTTTTGGCATTTGGGTTGTTTCCATGTCTTAGCTATTGTGAACAGTGCTGCTATAAACATACAGGTGCATGTATCCTTTTGGATTAGTGTTTTTGTGTCCTTTGGGTAGATTCCCAAAAGTGGTATTACTGGGTCATATGAAAGCTCCATTTTTAGCAGTTTGAGGAATCGCCATACAGCTTTCCATAGTGGTTGGACTAGGTTGCATTCCCCCAGCAGTGTAGAAGAGTTCTTTTTTCTCCACATCCTCACCAGCATTTGTTGTTGCCTGTTTTTTTAATGTGCGCCATTCTCACTGGCGTGAGGTGGTATCTCATTGTGGTTTTGATTTGCATTTCCCTGATTAGAAGTGATGTGGAACATTTATTTGTGTATCTGTAGGCCATTTGCTTTTCTTTTTTGGAGAATTGTCTTTTTATCTTCTGCCCATTTTTTGACTGGATTGTTGACTTTGTTTTTGTTGAGTTGTGTGAGTTCCTTGTAGATTTTTGTTATCAGTCATTTATTGGTTGTATTCTGTACAAAGATTTTCTCCCAATTTGTAGGATGTCTGTTTTGATCAATGTCTCTTTTGCTGTACAGAAGCTTTTTATTTTGATGTAGTCTCAGCTGTTTATCTTTTCCTTGATTTCCTTCACTTTTTGGGATGTGTCTTTAAAGATTTTGCTGAGGTGTATGTCATGTAGAGTTTTGCCTATGTTTTCTTCTATAATTTTTATGGTTTATGGTTTACATCCATATATTTTATCCATTTTGAGTTGGCTTTTGTGCATGGTGTGAGAAAGTAGTCTAGCTTCATTTTTTTGCATGTTGCAGTCCAGTTTTCCCAGCACCATTTATTAAAGAAGCTAAACTTGTTCCAATGCATAGTCTTTGCTCCTTTGTCAAAAATTAGTTGTCCATAGATATGTGGATTTATTTCTGGGTTTTCTATTCGATTCCATTGGTCTGTACTCCTGTTTTTGTTCCAGTACCATGTGGTCTTAATTGTTATGGCTTCGTAGTATAGTTTGAAATCTGGAAGGATAATCCCTCCCTTTCCTTTCTTTGTAGTCAGGAGAGCTTTGGCTATTCGAGGTTTGTTGTGGTTCTATATGAATTGTGTCAATATTTGTTCTATTTCTTTGAAGAATGTCATCGGGATTTTTATCGGAATAGCATCGAATCTGTAAATTGCTTTTGGTAGGATGACCATTTTGATAATGTTAAATCTTCCAATCCATGAGCAGGGGATGTCTTTCCATTTTTTTATGTCCTCCTCTATTTCTCTTACTAGTGTCTTATAGCTTTCTTAGTATAAGCCCTTTACCATTTTTGTTAGGCTTATTCCCAGGTATTCAATTTTTTTTTTTTTTTGGTTTCAATTTTGAAGGGGATGGTTCTCTTAATTTCTTCTTCAGAATAAGTGTATATAGGAAGGCTACTGATGTTTGTGTGTTGATTATGTATCCTGGAACTTTACTGAATTGGTCTATAATTTTGAGTAGTTTTTCTATGGAATTTTTAGGATTCTCTATGTATGTTATCATATTGTCTGCAAATAGTGACAGTTTAACTTCTTCTTTCCCTATCTGAATTCCTTGCATGACCTTTAATTTTAAACATTTTTCCTCATATGTTTGAAATGTTATTCTTTATGTTTAGTACAGAATAAAGTAGCATCTCTTAATTAACATGAAATGACATACTATTAGAGAGTAACTCGCTTCACTTTTCAGAAAGCAAAGCAAACAAAAAATTTTCCTTTTCCTAAAGCTATGTCTTCAAAGTGTTAATCTGAGTTTAAATAAACAGCTGCTTTTCCCAACTTAACTAGTTTTTCTGAAGTATAGGTAAAGCAAGGTGACTAAGAAGAAACTTTAGGGAATTTGGTTTTCATGACTTAGTTCATTAAACAGTCAAAGGCCTTTGTGGAAAAGTATAATACTAAGCAAAAAATATGTCTCATAATGTAGTCTGGTTTATTCTGAGTAGTGTAGATTTTCCCAAGGGCTCATTTCAAGTTACAGTAAGTTAGAAAAATGAAATTAACAGCTTAGGAGAAAAGTAATAGTGAGAATTTTCATATGGGACTGTAACTCACTGATTTTCTCTTGATTTTGGTCAATATTGATTTATTATTTATATTATTGAATTTGGTCAATATTGACTAGATTGACACCTATTATATGTAAAGATATTTTTGTTGCCATACCAGGGTGATTATAAAAGACCATCACCATAACAATCATGTAGGATATTCACAGGGTTCCACTTAGGGTGTTACCTTCTCTTCCTCTTTGGAAAAACTGTTGCAAGCAAATTCCTTCCTTGTTCCTCTGTGAATGTGTTGAACATATTCTGGACATTTCTCAAGTATGCTGTAATACTCCTTATAGTCCACGCCAGTCTTTTTTTTTTTGTTTTAACTACTTAGGCATGGTTGGGCAAATTATGATGTTATTATTAGCAGAAAGATTAGGAGCTTTGCAGAAAAATCCCATAGCAGGAGCATATCACTCTGCTGATGCCTGCTATGAGGGTATTTCCTTTAGAGAGCCAAGCCCATGGTCTATGTTTAATAGAAACTCTGGTAACAGCGCTGCTGATGTTTGTGAGTCTCTTTTAATTTGCACTTTGTTGAAAAACTATCACCTCTGACATTTCTCTATCTTTTTTCTCTGAAACACTTGTTATATGTTTTTTAAAGATTTATTTATTTATGCATACAAGCTGGGGTACAGACCAGAGGCATGGGGCGGTGAGAGGATTCACCAGATATAGAGCGGGGAGCAGAACAGGCAGATCAATGGAAATACACTGCTGAGGGGAGCAGCGGGCGAGGAGGAGCGGTCTGCCATGCCATGTGGTAATCTCCCTGGCCAGGCATCGAACTCGTGTTGCTGCTGCCAACAGCTCCACAGTGCATCGCCTAACTGTTGCACCACCAGGGAGGGCCATTATAATTTTTAAATGGCTTTTTTTGATAAATTGTATTGATCTGTAGGAATCTGTGCTATGTTCTGGATGGAAGCATCTCATCAATTGTGTCGCAAAAAGCTTCTCCCCTCTTTGTCTTGCTTGTTTCTGTCTTTTAATGGAAAAGGAAGGTATTTCTTTTAATACAGTCCAATTAATAAACCTTTTAATTATATTTACATCTTGGTTAAAATAATTTTCCAACTTTAAGTCATGATAGAAATGGTGCCAGGTAGGTGTAAGCTTTCATTTTTTAATATTTGGCTATTTAGTTGACCCAGCCCCATAAAGTTATCTTTCCTCAGCTCTCCAATATTACCTTTATATTAAAAGAAATCTCTCTTCCTGAATGTGCTATCCTGACCCATGGTCTCCTTGCCAGATTTTAAAAATAAAATAATTTCCTAGTAACATTTTTAGAAACTATCACACGTAGTAGAATTAATACACTACTTTTTCTTTATACCTCTTTATTACTCTTGGTCCTTTGAATACCCACACATTTTAGAATCAACCTATACATTTGCTCAGTAAAGAGAAAAATTCCATAGTTTTGACTGGGTTGACAGCTATAGATCAATTTAGGAAAATGCATATTTTAACCACTTAAGTCCTCCCTTCTATTATGTATTTATTCCCTTCCATTTGCTAATACTTCTTCAAATTTTTTCAGTAATATATATTTCTGACAAATATTTTAGATTACTTCTTAGATACTTAGATACTTCGATTTACTGTTAGGATTTCTTTTTATACTGCTTAATTCTATTTTATATAAATATAATTGATTTTGTATATATTGCAATTGCATATTGATTTAAGTGTATTGATCTTTCATTCAAGTCATTACATTAATCCTACAAATTTACTCTTTGGGTGTGACACATAAACAATCATGTCACCTGAATAATTAAAGCCATATTTCCTTATTTTCAATTATGGTACTATTCAATATTTTATTCTTGTTTATTGACTAAGACCTTCAATACAATATTGAATAAGTGAAAATAAATATTTTTTCTCATTTATGATCTCAGAAAAAATGAACTCAGCATTTCAGATAAACTGTTTACTATAGATTTTCTACACATTTTATTTGCATGCAAAATTTCTACAGTAAAATTCTTCATAGTTTAAGCACAACTGAATACTATCATCAAATGCCTTATGTTTATTGCTTAATAAAATATTTGTATCATTAGTTGTTATGATTAATTTTTCTTCTCTTTATTTTGTTAGTATGTTTTTATCACTAGGGGGGCTTTCTTGCACAAATCCTAGATGCACAGCTCAATCACATATTCGTACACTTAACCCTCCTGTGAAGTCAGTGTGCAGATTAAAAACTACACTAAAGGGCATCCCTGGTGGCACAACGAATTAAGTCGCAGCACTATGAAGATATCCAGAGCCACGGCAGCCCGAGTTCAATCCCTACCAGGGGGCTTCCCACATGGCACAGCAGACCTCTCCTGTCTTGCCTGCTGCTCACCTCAGCAGTGTACTTCAGTAAATCTACCTGTTTTGCTCCCGACTTTGTCTCTGGTGAATCCTCTCGCGCACCTCCCCCCCATACCTCTGGTCTACACCCCAGGTTGTGTGCATAAATAAATAAATCTTTAAAAAAAAAGAACTACACTAAATCCCTATCTCCCTCAGGCTTATGTGCTTTCTCCAAGTGACTAACCAAACAATGCTAACTTCTAACTCCATGTTTTAATGTTGACAGTTTTTAAACTTCATATAAATTGAGTCATTTATATATACTTGTTTGTATCTGCCTTTTTCACTTATTTTTATTTTCTGAGATTCATCTTTATTCATCTTTATTCACCTTTATTGGTCTTTGTTACAAGATATAGTTCTAAAAATCAGTTGTGCAGGGTTATTCTATGTGTGAATTCTAAAATTTAGTATATTTTCCAATGTAATGTTCCATTAAGTAGTTTATAGTCTGAGGATTACTGTAAAAGGTACGACTACTATATAGCGTGCTGGTAGCATGCCTGGTTGTCCTCATGCTGGTGCTTATAATATTGCACATGAGAACTTTATGAAATGGCAGTCCATGTCTTTCAGATTAATCAGAGTGATGATAGAGTGAAATATCCATTGCAAAATTTTCCAGAAGACATGACAATTGCAGAGATGAGTGACACATATTGTTTGTGGACGAATCTCCCTGACTTTTATACATACCTTGGGGCAGATTTGGTTTCAGACATTAACAGTATATATAGAAAATAATCTTTAAGGTAGAGATAGTGTCTCTATCTAGCATCAAAGGAAGATCTGTTGCCTGTCCAGGTAAATAAAGATAATATCGTCCTCTAGAGCAAAAGTTGAGCAGGTTTACTAGCAACTTCCTTATGAGAATTAGGGTTTTCTAAACTAATAGTTTTTCAGTTGTCAAGCTAATTCATTACATGTGCATGGTTTCACTGAGCTCACCTTGGCACCATCCTTATGGAATTTATAAAGTGTGGGGAGTAAATTGGATGTAAACATGAAGCTTGTGCTGACTGCTGTGCTTTTTGATAGTTTTTCAGTCTCTAACAGAGTAGCCCTGTTTTCTGGCAGCATCTATGAAATTAAGGCAGATTAATTTGTTAATTTGCAAGTATGGTATAATCTCAAACCTTTCACAGACTTTTTACATGCAGTTCTGTGTTTCATTCTGGTTACTTATCTCTGTAGTGTGCCTTCTTTTTTACTAATCCTCTTTTTACCAGTATCTAATCTGCTATTAAATGCATTTACTGTGTTTTAAATTATTATAAAATTAGTGCTAATTACATTTATTTCCTTATTATAGATCTGGCTCCTGCCAATATTCTTTTTTTAATCTCTAAAGCATACTGCTCATTTATTATTTTAAGCTCTATGACTGATAACTCCCTCCTCTGTATTCTCTACGGATCAGTGTGATTGGTCAATTATTTCTTCTGGGTTTCATTTGCTTTTTGTTCCTCATATGCCTGATTAATTTTGATTGAGTATTTGCCATGTTATGTTATACCTTATTAAGAAAAGTAAAACTCTGGATTATATAATTTTCACCCAGAGAGCATTTATCTTTGTTTCTAGTAATATTATGAAGCTGAGGTGATCTGAAACTAAATTGGAATAATAAATAATAATAAATAAGGAATCCTTGTCTTTTTCCAGTTCAGTTTGAATCCTGTATTGCATCTGTTTGAAGATGCATTCCAAAATCTATACATTTTTCCAAGTGGTCTTGAACTACAAGTTTGTCCTTTTAGGCCCATGAATCAGAGGAAAGTTTTCCTTAGCTTTCAATCTCTCAGCTGCTACTACAGATCATTGCATTTTTCTAAAAGAGAAAAGGTTTCAAATGTCCATTTCAGTGTCCATATCTTCTCTCCCAGCAGCTGATTTCACAGTTCCCTTTTTTGATGTGTTTGACTAGTTCTTTTTTGATGTGTTTTACTGGGTTTGATTCATCATTGTTCTCAGTGAAGTTATTCCAAATCATCTAGTCCATTGTGACTGGGAGCAGAATTTCCTCAACCTTTCTTTTTTTAACCCAACTGTCTATCCGTTCTTACTGTTCCCTAAAGATAAAATGTTTCCCAGTAATCCCTCAGTCTGTTAGGCACTTATATTTCTCTTGGTTCTACATTTTCTGCCTTACGGATGTGTGGCTACAACCTATCATGTAAGGTTTTTATTTTCAAGAAGGAAATATTGCCTTATATTAAGTATTAACTATTGTGTATAAATGTTACTTTAATAAATACCATATAGATATAGACATGGCATAATTGAGCGAAGATCTTAAAATACAAGAGAAAAATTCTGCTATGGATTCTTTTTCCCCACATATGTTATCTTGGTATCTTACCAAGAGAACAAAACCCTGGGAAAGAATAAAAACTGATATTTTTTCAGGGACCAAAAAGAATGCATCTGACAGAGCTAACATTATTTCCTAAAGTACAGGATAAGACAGCCATCAATTATTCAGAATACAGGTATAGAGAAAGAAAAGTATATAAACAGAAATTTTAACAGAAATATAAACAGAAAATCAACTACTGAAATTTGCAATATATGCAAATTTTAGATGTAAATTATAAAAAAATACATTAGAAACTGGACTAATGATCTTATATCATACTGATTCCCTGTTCTGAGGATCAAATAATTTTACAGTAAGTTAAGTGCCAGTCCTTGGAGCTCCCTCTCACCATCAAAATAGTTCTTCCAAAGCAATCACATACCCTTGTCTGACTCATAGGAATTTAGAGTATATTAATATATAAGGAAGGTGATTGATATTATAAGCCAACTTAGTTTTGGTCTGAATTTAAATCTAAGAGGTCTTGGAGAATGGTAATATATTAATTCACAGCAGTACCTTCCTTCTGTTCTAGAAAAGATATTTTTGAAGCATAGCAATTCATTCCCTATTAACTTACATTCCAGTGCTGATAAGGCAATGCTTTCCCCTTTATCCTCATAAACTTAGACTATCAGTTTTCTTTAACCTATGTACATCAATATACCAATATTATCCTTCCCCTGGCTAATCATTTATCAAACTTGTTGGCACTTTTTTAGTCTTCAGGCTCTCCTCATTCCCAAGGATATCAGCACATAGAACCACTATGTTGATAGCATCAGGCTGACAGAACTGTAGAGTTCAATTTGATAAACAATTTGAAGGACATATAAATACACTTGCCAGAGGGCAGGTAAAGTATTCCAGAAAAATAGTTAGAACTTCCACTTCAGAAAAGATTCTGTGGCTCCTACATATCATAGAATAAGTTTCTGCACTGGATGCTTACCAACACCAAAAGGAGACCCCAGAGATGTGACTTTGTGACTCGAAGATATCCAAGCTTGAAAGAGAATCACAGCAATATAAGATCCTCTAGTGAAACTTTTATGATAACCAAATGAGCCCAACACTTGGTCCTTGGACCTAGCAAACAACATGAGTCAAACGTGTGATAATTCAGAATGGTCTGTAGAAGATATAACAAACCATGGTTGGAAACTAACGTGGAGACATTTTTAGTTTGGAAGCAAGACCATGCCAATCTCTTACATGTAATCATAATCATTTTTAGAAATAGCTTTTTAATCAGTGATAAGCCATGAATGTGCACAAAAGCTAAGACCCTGAACGGTTACCACATTACCATATGATACTAAATGATAACTGTGGATTGCTTTAGTTGAATTGACATAATTGTGGGTACACATTACCCTAAAACAGAATTTGAGACTTACATGTTGTTCCCTAATATTTACAAATAAGATGCATGAAGAGACTAGATTATTACCTATCCCACTATGATTACTGCTACCAGATAACTTTCACTTTTTCAACTCACACTTTTATCTCATAAGGATTTTCTTTTTTTGATCATCTGACCCAGGAGGTTAAAAATAACATTTTATCAATAATTCTGCCAGCAATGTCAGGAAAGCAGAAATGGACTGTGATAATAGTATAATCTTAGAAATTGTTTGGAAAGTCACAGGTATAACGGATGGTTTGTCAGCAGACATTGCTAAAATTGTACATCTTGTGATCCACATTGTTTGGAAGGAGATATGGCAGGAGATAAAGACATCCCATAATTCGGGATGTCACCTGTAGTCCATTATTTTTTTTTTTATTTTTTTTTTTAATTTTTTTACATACAAGCTGGGGTACAGGCCAGAGGCGTGGGGCGGCGAGAGGGTTCACCAGAGACAGAGCGGGCAGCAGAACAGGCAGATCAGAAACACACCGCTGAGGGGAGCAGCGGGCGAGGCAGGAGAGGTCTGCCGCACCATGTGGGATTCTCCCCTGGCTGGGCGTCGAACTCGCGTCGCCGCTGCCGACAACTCCACAGCCCAGCGCTCAACCGCTGCGCCACCGGGGAGGCCCCTATAGTCCATTATTATACTAATATAGTAAAGGTGATTATTCTTTTAGAATCTAGGAAATGAAAGAAGCATGTTTGAGCAACTGGGGAGTGAGTATTCTTGCAGAGAGATCTTATATAATGGCCTAAAGTCTGAAAATATTTGTATTACCTGTGAATTGTTAGCAAAAGGCTATATGACAGAGAAGATCGTAATATAAAGCTGGACAAGATTACTCAAGTTAAGTACACTTGCAATTCTTTCAAAAAGACCTCACTAAGAGGTTATTTTGCAAATAGGAGTCTCTATATAAAATCAATGGCATGGGCTTCCCATAACGAACTCTATTTTAGTTATTGCTGTCACAGAGTATTTGAACTTCCAATCAAAAATCAAGCATCCACAAACCCTAATGTTGTATAATATGGTTAGAGAAGCCTTGAAACAGGTCAATTTCACTTACCCATGTTTCCTAAAGACCCAGAGAAAGTAGCAATTCTCCTCACTGAAATAGATTCTCATTCATGTTTTGAAAATCCTTTCTTTACTTTCATGACTCTGCCAGTACAAACCCATGTACTGACTGAATGACCATAAACTGCTTGAGTATTTTATAGAACATTGCTTATGACTCAGGAATTCTTTATATAGCAAAATACGGAAGTTAGTGTTCAGATATCCATGGGGATCACTAGTTTTCCCAGTCAGTCAAATATCAATTGTAAACGATATCATGCAAGCTGTAGAATGCATGCTTTTCAAGTCTGGAAGTCAGTAAGTAGGAGAGGTTATACATTTCATAATTGCTCTTAAGTACACATTCACAAAATATTTACTGTTTTCATGAGGGTTATCTTGTGCAATTTAGAGACTTTAAGTAACTCAAGGAGATAGGTTTCCACTAAGAGACCAGTTATTGTACTTAATTGGAAGATGAGAGAGCAGCTCGCCCTTTGGAACATCTGCTATCAACTGGAGAAAATGAGAATATTGGTATTGGTTGGGGTGATTGCCACAGAGCAGAAGCAGGGGAGACTTAAATAAAGCCAACATTTTCTCTGGAAATACTCTATTGCTCTTTTCTATAGAATGGTGCATTTACTAAAGGGCTATTGTAAGATTATAAAAGCAGCACCATGAGTTTAGACCCTTGAGGAATAAAGGTTTATGTTACTTAAAAAGGCTTAGAAGCTTAACCACTTAAATTCTAGATTCAAGTCAAAGAGAACACAGTAGAGTTAATGGAGAGAGATCTTGAATTTCATTAGTGATTAAATGATCAATTGTAGAAATGAGGAATTATTCTTTCCATAAATTGTTTTCCTTCTTCCTTTTTCTAATAATATATAATTAGTATTTTATATATAATTTACACATATATGTATATATACATATTTATGCACAAATATAATTTAAAATTACTTAGCTTTTCCAAACTATATTTAGTATATTGCTTGTGGTTAGTTAATACACTTAATCTGTATATGAGATAATATTCAGACAGCATCAGAGCAGAACTACGAGAGAAATGGACTACAGGAGATATTACGTATGGACCTTAGCACTGTATATAACATACTGGGTCTGCCTCCCTTTATGGTGCATGGTCATGTGCACAAATTTTCATCAAGAGGGGAATAGTTGAGAAAAAATTCTTAAGAACAGATAATTTCTGGTTTGGAATATGTATAGAAAGGACTTTCATTGGATCTTGCGCAACCAAGTTTTGAATTATTGTAGTTAATATTTTCGTCTTCATTACATAGGATGGGAACACACTACCGATTTTAAGTAGTCTTCTACTAGGGTATTCTGATTTATTCTCCCACTTATACTATAGGGGAATAAGTATAACTACATTATAATTTTACCTCCTGGAAAGTTGGAAAGGAATACATGAGCTACAAGCGCCCACTTAAAGGCTCTCACCTAGAGCTTTGAATATTCAGGGAATAATTTAAAAATAAGTGGTCAATCAAAGTAGTGGTATGGAGATTCGAGTAGAGTGCAGTTGATGTTGGGAGCCAATAAGATGGAACCACTGGAAGCATCCAAAAGAAGGTATTTGTTGAATTTCATATTTCTTAATTTTCCTTTTTCCTGACAAACCTTCTAAACCTTACTCTTTAGTCTTTTTAATTTTTTAAAAGATTTATTTTATTTATTTATGCATATAAGAACTGGGGTGTAGGACCTCCCTGGTGGTGCAGCGGTTGAGCGCTGCGCTGTGGAGCTGTCGGCCGCGCGCGATGTGAGTTCGATGCCCGGCCAGGGAGAATCCCATATGGTGTGGCAGACCTCTCCTGCCTCACCCGCTGCTCCCCTCAGCAGTGTATCTCTGATCTGCCTGTCCTGCTCCCCACTCTGTCTCGGTGAACCCTCTCACCCATCCCCGCCTCTGGCCTGTACCCCAGCTTGTATGTATAAATAAATAAATCTTTAAAAAAAACTGGGGTGTAAGCCAGAGTTACAGGAGGTGAGAGGATTCACTAGAGACAGAGTGGGGAGCAGAACAAGCAGATCTGCTAAAATACACTGCTGAGGGGAGCAGCAGGCAAGACAGGAGAGGTCTGTTGCACCATGTGGGTCAGCTCCCTGGCTGGGGATTGAACTCATGCTGCAGTGGCAGGCAATAGCTTGATAGCACTGACACGTAACCCCTGCACCACCAGGGAGGCCCCTTTTTGATGGCTCTTTGAGTAACTAGTTATCCTTCTAATAAATTCATTCTCTGCTTAAATTAGTTACAGTTAATTTCTCGTTTCCAAATCAGAACCCAAAATGACACAAAGTGAACTAAAGTGAGTAACAATGTGTATGTTAAAAACTTATTTTAGCTCATATTATGTAGCATATATAAACAAAAATAATTTTGAAAGGTTAGTTGCAGGTTATGCCTGCATCAGGAACACAAAACTGAGGAAAGGAGCACAGTTCTAGGAACAAGAATTCATGTTAGGGACACAAGTGGAAGACGAAGACTTTGGCATACATTGTGGAACAGATTAATCAAAGGATACTTGTATTATTGGTTACTAATTAGGTGTAGAAGGTAAAGTAGAAGAAGGACAGATTTGGCTTTAAGTTATTATCAAAACTGAATCAATGTTTCACACATTTGTCTGAGTTTAAGAATTGGGGCCTCATTAAAATTAGATAAAAAACCTTGTGTTCTGGTGCATTAGTGTTGAGACGGGTGCAAGGATGTCCATACTTTTATCTAAATACATGGATAATCTCACATCTAAAATATCTGGGGCAACTCTAATCTAAAAATAATTTTGTATGACTAAGAGCATTAATTACCAGCAAATGTTCGAAACTCACATTATGATATAAAGAATACTTTGGCTTACAATGAAAACACAAGCATGCTCTAGAAAAAGTTTCAAAAATGAAATTCGAAAAAATTGACCAGTTTCAGAATGCTGTCTGAGGCTCCACAAACCAGAGAGATACAACCTATTTTATTATGTTGCCTTTAAGTATCTTGGACTTAATAGTGCAGAAAGGGAGTGCTGATTGTCTACAGCTCCCTGAAACAGTCATCTATTGCTTTCAAATTCAGTTGGCAAGAATTCAGTCAGAAACATCTGCAAGAATTTAGCACTGAGCCATGTATTTACTGATCTCTTTACCTGTTACTCTAATTACTACACTATGAAATTTTTATTTTTATTCTAGTTCCCTCTGATGCTGCTGGAAAATCACACAGTAAACACAGCGGGGAATAGGAGTCTAAGATAAGAAAGCAAAGGAAGAGAATGAGGCAGGAAAAAAGAGAAAATGAGCTTGGAAGTATGTGTCATGAATGGAATGACAAACAGATACTCCATATTCTATGGTTTCTGCTTCCAACATAACCTCAAAAGTGATGTAAATCACAACAAAGTTGGCTATTTTATTTGACAAGACAGTTTGATAACTAATAACAAACTGAGTTAGGCTTCATGTATTAAAAGAGGAGGAGATACATTTATTATAAGGATAAAATCCATACATTTGCTTCATTTACTGCTCATTTATTTTTTAAGCAACATTGTAAGCAGAGATAGTTTGAGATCTCTCAATTTTATTCAGTTTTTCTAAATCAGAGTATGTTTGAATCAGCTTGGATCATATTTTCTATTGTGATATAACTAGTCCCATCAATGAAGTAGGCTATTTTATAGATGTGGTTTTGAGGATCTATACTACAAGTTTAGAGACAGAAATTGACCTCCTCCCCCAAAAAAGAGAAAAAAAGGGTGGTTGTGAGAGAGGTTAATATTCCAAATGGAGGGCCTCCCTGGTGGTGTAAGGGGTTAAGACTCAGTAATTTGAAGCTATCCAGAGCCACTGCAGCAAGAGTTCGATCCCTGGCCAGGGAGCTTCTCACATGGTGCAGCAGACCTCTCCTGTCTCGCCCGCTGCTCCCCTCAGCAGTGTATTTCAGTCAATCTGCCTGTTCTGCACCCCACTCTGTCTCCAGTGAATCCTCTCACCCCTCCCCACCTCTGCCCTATACCTGAGCTTGGATGCATAAATAAATAAATCTTTAAAAAAATACTCCAAATGGCAACTAAGCTTATAGTTCCATAAGTTTATCTCTTAGATTCTACATTTTTCTTGGCAACTCAAGTTTCTAACTAATACTTAAATACAAGTGAAAAGAAAGCCAATATAAAGGGTTTTTTTATTTTTTATTTTTTTGTAAAATGGAAATAGACGGTATGCTACTCAAAACCCAGAGCTTAGAGATAAAAAGACCTAGGTATCCCAATGTGTCTAGTGTCCTTTCTTTGATATTAAGACTAGCAACTCTGTCAAATAAGGTATCACCATACAGTGTCTGCATGGACTGACACCACAGGAGTTCTAGATATTGTCCTTCAGGCTCCAAGTTCATGAGAAAACTAGAGTCTGACTCTCTAGGTACATAGCACAAAGAAAGTCTAGAGATAGCGTTTCATAGCCTCTAATTGGGTTATATGACCTATTTTGTGGACATTTATTCTGAGCTGCTAATATACCACCATATTCCTGTCTGTGGAACCAGAGGTGAGATTGAGTTTACCTGAAACACATGGAAAGACAGTTGGAAATAAATAGTACTTAAAAAAAAAATCTGGATTTCCATGAACCAGAAAACATAAATAAAGGCTGGTGAGTTGTGCAAAACCCCACAAAATCTACTGTTATTTTTAGACATATATTCCAGGATTTAGATCAGCAGGTTATGTTCTCGGTCCCAAGACTAAGCATCATATCACTTACAGTATACTGAAATACCCTAAAAATACACAAGAAAGATAATAATTACAGGTTTTTGAGAGTATCATGTCATACTCTATTTTGTGAAATAATTAACAACTGGGTCTACTTCTTTCACTTTATCCTCATTAATAGAAAAATAAAAATTCCAAGGATGAAAGTTTCGTAACATTTCCAAATGTTTGCAGAAAAAATATTTATTCGTAAATCGTGCCAAAATTTTGTAACTGATGATTATAATAAATGTGATTTCTAGTGGCAAAATACTGTTAGTCACAAGAAATATACCAAATATTTGAGCAAAGCTACTTTAAAACATCTGAATACAAAAAGTAAAATCTTTACACACAATGAAACTTCCTTAACTTAAAATAATGCTAGAGCCTGTTCTTTTATTTTGTCAACTAAATTTATAAAGATTTGCCTTCATTTAGAATATTAACACTTTTTTAAAATGAACACTTAAAGGGGGGCATTTCTGTGTCAAATACAAATTTACTATTTTTATAGTAAAAGAAATGCATCCCCAAATGAAAGGTCATTTATTATTAAAAATAAAGGAAAATGATGGTTTTCTTATAGCAAACTAGTTATGCACTGCCTAGTAATAGGGGTAAGTCTAGGAAATGTGATTTTAGGAGATTTCATCATTGTGTAAATGTTATAGAGTGTAACTACACAAACCTAGATGGGACAGTCTACTATACACCTAGAATATGTAGTGTAACAACCTAATGGCACCACTGTGATATAATCAATCTATTCTTAAAGGAAACATCAAGTGATGCATGCCTATATATTATGATTTGTCATCACCAGTGATAGAAACCCTTCTAAAATTAGGTCAAGAAATAAGGGAACTAAACTAAATCCAACTAAAAGTATCTAACAACTAAACTCCAGAGAAAGGAGTAATGACTCTGAAAGATCATGCATCATTGATATGCTAATATGACACTTTCAAAAATATGTTTCTCTTTCTTTTCTTTTTTCTTTGTGTTAAGGTTTCCTTAAACCTTTATCAATGTGAACCAAAGTTCCAAGTTTTCTTGAGTTTCTTTTTTCAGTAAAAAAATATGACCTTTGATATCAATCTACTTCCAAGTTCTGAATCCAGTGAGTAAAGAATTAACTTTGATACAGTCAATTGTACTAACAATTAAACTTATTAAACTTAGAAAGGAATCAGGAAGTGTAATAGGCAGCCCTAGGAAGGATCCTGGTTCTTTGGTACAGCAAGGCATGCCAGATCCATTGAAGGAGGAGCCCCAGCATCTACCAACATACCTAGTGTGAACAGCACCCCTTTAAAACAGTCAGTCTGGTCTGAAGCCCTGAACCCTGAAAGGGGTATAAACTGGGGCAGCAGATAGATTCATACAATAAAAACTCTGAGAGTCATCAAGACTCTCTCCAGGAAAGACCTTTGCTTCAGATCTTCCAGACCTTTAGTTCCTGCCTTCAATTCTCCACCTCATTGCTTTGAATTGTCAATCACTGCTGGGTGACTTCTGGCCCCACTGCCTGACCACCTGTCTGCCTGGCTGCTTCTCCTCTCTCTGGTTCTTCCTCCACGTTGTCTACCAATAGGCGCTCTGGCTGTGCCCCGTGCATCTGAATGAGCTATATACTGGCGCCCGATCCCCCGCTCCACCTCCTAGACCTGTTCAATGCCACTTGATTCTCCATAATGTGTCGTAGCCTAGACCCCCATATTGTTTTGACAAGGTCACTTTATGGGTGGCGAGCCTTCAAGGAAGTGTTCCCATAAGTCAGGATGTGATATTTCTTCTTGCAAATAAATTAAGTATAATTTCAGGTGAGAACAATAACCAAGTTTCTCCACCATGCCTGCATGCATTGGCCTTACTCATTAGATTCTGGCAGCGAGATGTCCTTCTGACAGTGAAGTGTCCTTGCCCGGTCAAGGGTTAATGTTTGAAACAAAGAACATTTAATCCCTTTCCCTATTTCGCTTCCTTGCCTCGAAAAATCAGCATATAGTTCCTTAGATTATTTCCTCCAGAGATTAGCATAAAGATGTTTCTTTTATTATGGTCTTGGTTTCAGACAATAGGTATGGAGACAGCAGCCTCCAGCCTAGGCCTAGAGCAAAGGTTGAAGATTATGTCCTGTACCTTGCTGGAATTTACATCAGACAAGAGACATTTTTCCAAAGTTCCTTGATTCCCCTCAAAGTATGTAATTGATTATGCATCTGAATATCTGTAATCACCCTGTCATTGTCTGTAGTTTTTTCTTTATAGTTATGCTTTAAAAACCTTGTTCTCAAGAAATAAAGTGGAACGGCCTGATCACACTCTCTGGTGTGTGCTGTCTCTCACTCCTCACCCCCTATTTCCCACGGAACTCGCCGCTGCCACCGCCGTCGCTTTCCCCACCACCCCCAGGAACCCAACCTCGGTCGGAGCCGGCCTCCGACAATAATGCTGTCTGCTGCGTGGCACTGACTGACTCTCCTGACTTGTGTCCAACCACCCCCAGGAGCAGTCCAGCCTCCCCTAAGAGCTCCACTGATTCTAATCTTCCAGCACCACCTCCCTGTGCTATTGCTTCCGGTGCTGCACTGTCTGGCCTACAAGGAGGTGCTGCTCACTGCTGTGGTGCTGCCTCAGCAATGCCATATGTCACTAAGCTGCCACCATGAGCTGAGTCCAGGCCCACTACTTATTGATGTGCCACCAGCTCCAGGCTCTCATTGAAGAGAAATGTCATCTTGTACAAGTAGCTCTTGGTTTGGACTACTGGACACTGTAGGCCTTTTCTGGGGAAGGGCAGATGGCCATTTGTGGACTCATTAACTCTTCCCTTTCACCTAATTGCCTTATCTTTCTCAACCCTTCATACATAATCCTTGTTGATGCACACTGGATCAAAGTCATACATATCTTGAAGTTATAAGCTCATGGGTTCCCCAGGTCTGCATGGTTTTAGAATAAATCATGAAAAGGTACTCAGTCTTGAATGTTTCAGTTCTTACATTATAATTTGAGGTGGCATACAACCCATTCTTACCACGCCCCTAAATAACCTTAACCTACATGAGAAAGGTGAATGAGTCTTTCTTGCCATCATGGTTTTCCTCAATAATTTTCTTAAATTTGCTTCTAAAATGTATGACAATTCAAACATATTGATCACTCAAAAATTAAACTTTAACAAAGCTAAACAAAATCAAACTCAATAGTATTTTTTTATTTGAATTTACTATATTGTAATGTTTTTCTATTATGTGTTTAATCTGAAAGGGTCAATTAAACAGTTAAATTTTGTTTCTTTTTTTTTTCTTATCTTTTGGCAAAGAAATAGTCCAGGCAAAAGTTTCATATTGGTAAAGGAAAATATCTAAAGTGTTTTGACACTTAATTGGGCATACTAGTAGTTTTCTCATGCAAGGTTATAAAGTAAATACTTTCTGTTTAGCTGTGAAATCACATCTCCTGTAGTTCACATTTATGTTTCTTCTAAAACAGGTGGAAGAAATCTGCATGCCAAGAAACCTCCTATGGCATTCACAGTTTGAGAACTGGAACTCAAAGGCGATCACCTGACTTGAAAACAGTTTTACTTTTCATGCAATTGATATGAAACTGACAATACATCACACATTGCATCTTTTTAAAAATCTTACTATCATCATTTAACTCTGTACCATTCACTCATTTACTTTTTCAAACACTTCTTTTTTTCCTTTTCTCTCAGGATTAATCTCTAGCTCACTGGCTATTATTTCCCAGTTGGTGTTTTGTTGTTGTTGTTGTTTATTTGTTTGTTTGTTTTTCCTCAATTCTGTACTGTAGGATCTAAATCATATTTGAGTTGCTCTGGGCTTATTCGAGGCCTTATTTTCTCTAAGTTATCCTAAATGTACTCATCCTGTCTTACAGTGTAAATTAAATCCATATATCAATGACTCTCAAAACAAAATGTTCAGGTCTGACATTAATACAATTCAATAAAAAAATTTTCTAGAACTAATTGATATTTTCACTATCATCTTTCTTAGCACCTAAAATTAATGTCTGCAAGACAAAATACTGTCCTGACAAACCTGTTCCCATCCAAATATATTCTATCTCAGTAAATGTTATTGCCATTCAGACAACTACTAGAGGCAAAACTACAACTCCAAATGACACTTCCAATGTTCAAATTGCCAGCTAATTTTGGTTACTTTCAAAAATTTGCAAAAAGCAAATTTCCATTCATTTTTCTTCAAATTCATCTCTACTACAATCCAGTCCAATCCAAACCAAGAAAACATTTTATTTTAGCAGATTAGCTATTACCATTTATATGAACTTTCTGCCTCCATTCTTGATCTGAAGACATTCATCTTACTAAAATAACAAATAAATTTTATTTTTTATTGAAAATATAAGTATGGAGTCATTTTCCATTGTCTTAAAAAGAAAAAAATACACAGAATCCTCCACTATGCCTATAAGGCCCGTCATTACCTCTCCTTGCCTGCTTCACTGACTCAAAGCTTCTACCATATTATCATTTTTTCTAAGTTCTCTGAATAACTAACACTTATTTCTTAGCATTTTTTTCTGGGAATATTCTCATTTTAAATTTTATTCTAATTCCCTTATTCTGATTACACATCTCCAGTGGTTGTTCTTTCTCTTTTTGTTGCCTTACTGATTTCCTCTAGAACATGGACTCCATTGGTGGTGGAACCTTTACTAAATCACACAATTTTGAATGTCTAGTATTTTTTTTAAGATTTATTTGTTTATGCATACAAGCTGGGGTACAGGCCAGAGGCATGGGCGGTTAGAGGGTTCACCAGAGACAGAGTGGGGAGAAAGCAGCACAGGCAGATCAACGGAAATACACTGCTGAGGGGAGCAGCGAGCGAGGCAGAAGTCTGTTGCGCCATGTGGGAATCTCCCTGGCCAGGGGTCGAACTCGAGTCCCTGCTGCCCACAGCTCCACAGAGCAGCGCTTAATCGCTGCACCACCAGGGAGGCCCCCTGAACATCCAGTATTGAGAGTAGTCTGAGGCTGAAGGTGAACATCTAATACCTAATTGTGGATTGCTAAATAATTTCTCTGCCTTTGAAACTAATATGGAGTTTTGCCTTCCTGATTATTAAGCTGAAGAAAATAATGTAAGTTGCATTGGAACTGATTTGCTGATTGTAGTATTTTAAAAAATATTGTAGAAAAAACATCCTGGTTTCTCTTAAAATGGTGTTGGTTTCAAAATATAATCTGAAGAGATACAGAAAAGGAGGGAGTAGCACAGGCAGATGCTGAACATAATGTCACTCCTTTGTAACAGATGAAATGTGCAAAACTCCCATAACAGAGTGTGATTTGGGAACCAGACACTGATAGTGTGGCAGCTCTCAGGATGTAAAGAGCTCTTCTTGGCATCGCCTTTCTATTTCCTAATCCTGAGATGGGCATTCACCGTTCTAAAGCTTTTCTCTATGCAGATTGGTCAGCATGGTTGTAAAAAAGGAGAGATATTTCCAGCCTAGTGGCTGTTCCAGAAGTTATTTCCTAGCTTTCTGAGAGAAACTGAAGGCAATGGAAATGCTACAACTCTGAAAGGTAACCCAGCCCTCTGTGACAGAAAAACTTGGATGCAGAATTATTCTTTTCTAAAATAGGTTGCGCCAATTGGCATTCCAATTTAAAAATTCCATTGGGGAGAGATCTGAGGCCTGCTGATTTAATTACTAGGCTTTGCCTGACCTTATTTGTTTAGATTTTGCTGTATTAAGTGTTGCTATGGAATCCTGCCTAAATTTATTTAGTAGTATTAAAAGAAAAAGTGATGGCACTGATTGTTTCGGTTAAAAATAACAATAAACAAACAAAAAATGGATTTGTACAGCTAAGAAAAGGTCGTATATTGAAGAGGCCACTATTTTTTTTTAATTCCCAGATGCTTGTCTGATCATCCCAGCCAAATGAAGAGAATTGTTGGTAATTAAAAAGTAATTCACTGAAGTGAGTGCAGCTGTAGCAATGGCTTTACTGCCAGACTCAGTGTGGTCTATAGAAGCAAATCCTAATTGGTTAAATTAAAAAAAAAGAATATACCCTTTACTCATGTGGATGTCTAAAATAATGATTTCATTTATAAAAGCATTGGTGAATTTTTAGTAATGAAATTGTATAGAAAAGAGTTTGCCAATTTATAAATATTAGCTCACATATATGTGTTCACGAATAATTATACACAAACTGCTATAATTTTAGCATGTGAGTATTGTAAACAATTTTTATTCCTACTTTATCCATTGGGTTTAAATGGCTTGAAATTAGGAACCTCGAAACTAATAGCATTTGTATTATTTTTTATTCTGGCTTTAAATATCAATAATACTTTTAAACTAAGTACCAAAATATCATTAAATTGAATTTCTACTGGCATTTTCTTACCATTATTTTCATATACTTGAAACCAAAGGTCTTTACATGGTGAGTACCTTCCACGCCCAGTGAGGGTAAATGCTACCTTTATTGGTATCTCCCAGGTTGCTTTGGACTATTATTTGCAATGTCCTGTCAGTACTTTGAACATTTTGTTTTCTGTTTTGGTACTTATCATAACTTGGAAAATACTTTTATCTTCTTTCTGTCTTTTGAAGGTCAGCACAGGAAACATTCTTAGTGTATATGCCTCACCTGCAAACATCACTGGCAATGCATAGCAGCGTCAAGGGACCCGCGGGTGTATCAGTCAAGTCAATCAAGTAAATCAAGCAAAGAAAGAGTAAAATGGTATATTGTGTACAAATTAATTAATTTTAATTTATGTTATTAGACATTTTACTTAACTGTATTAGTAAATGTATAAGAAATATTAGTACGTGGGTTATATTTACTAATGAAAATTGACTGCTTGCATTAGACTAGTGGTGGGTTACTGCTGTGCTTTGTTAAATAAAGATTTGATGTAGACCCAGGAATGTAAGAATAGTTACATGGTTGAAGAGTTATCTCTGAAGATAAAAGCTGAAGCTCCAATAGCTTTATTATATTACATATTATTATGTATCTATGTAATTTTATTTTATATGGACTATATCTGTATAATATATATCCTTAACATATTATATATGTTATATGTATAAGTATGCATGTAACTATAGGACATAGAGTTTATAGAGTATATATAGAGATTATATATAAATATATAAAGATGATAAGAGACAGAGATACAGAGAGAGGTGAGATGTATGTGTTTCAACTTCAATTTCCCTTGACTCCTCCAGCTCTTTTTTTTTTTAAAGATTTATTTTTTATTTTTATACATACAAGCTGGGGTACAGGCCAGAGGCGTGGGCAGCGAGAGGGTTCACCAGAGACAGAGCGGGGAGCAGAACAGGCAGATCAGAAATACACTGCTGAGGGGAGCAGCGGGTGAGGCAGGAGAGGTCTGCCCCACCATGTGGGATTCTCCCTGGCCGGGCATCGAACTCGCATCGCCGCTGCCGACAGCTCCACAGCGCAGTGCTTAACCGCTGTGCCACCGAGGAGGCCCGACTCCTCCAGCTCTTTGGCAAAGGTCTGGGCATAGACCTCACAGGGGGGGCCAGCAGTTACCCAATGTGCTGGGGGGCAAACACGTAATGCTGCATTCCTCTTCCCTGCTTTCCTGCCTTCCTGTTTGTCTCATTTTTAAATATTAGGTAACTGGGGCAGGAGAGATTTAAGTACTTTGCCTAAAATCACCCAGGTGTTATTACATATTTTATTTGCTTCATGAGTACTTAATCGTACTTTGTAAATTATACTGCATCTTTATAGGTGCAGTGGGAAAACACAGAAGTCATCTGAAAGGCTAGCATGAGAAGGAATAAACTTAAGAAACATAATTATTTCAGAGATAGAAATAAAGTTATTATAGGAAAAGAAAGATGATATAGAGAATTTTGTTGACAATATGTTATGGGAGAAAAGAAGATGTTCGTGGAGCAGGAGTCACCAGAGAGGGAGATACTTGGGTCAGACTGAATAGGCTGCAAATATATTCCTGTTTAAGTCTGAGTGGGTAAGGCATTTCTTGGGCCCTTTGTGATGCTCACAATAAATAGAGAGTTTGGACATTGTGGGCTCTGTTCTGATGGTATTTGATTTGTCTCAAAACAGGTCTCTTAGATATAGTGTGAATTTCATGTTCATAATTTTTAAAGTTCCTACATTAAAATTTTGAAATTACCATATGGTTTTTGTTGAGTAAAACATATACTGCATGACCATTCTGGATTTTTTTTTAATTTGCCTTTTATATTTTTAAATAAAATTATCTTTATTTTTTTCTTCTATTTTTGATACTATTTCTGAGCTACCATTTCTTCATCCAATCCACTTGATAATTAATATAAATACCTATAGCTTTCACTTAATATTCATGTACTATGTATTAGGCACTTCACATAAAGTAAAACAAGTCCTGTAAGGCAGGAGTTATCAGTACCCCATTAGTGATGAAAAATAAAGCACACAGATCTTACTATTGAACGACAACTTGACATTCAGGCCTAGTTCCATTTGCTTCCAAGGCCTGCAGTACTTCCTCTAAGTACAAGCTGTAGCCATTGTGATCTATTATTGCAAAATCTAAGCAAAAGACTAACAGAGATTTTGAAATGCAAAAACATTTCCAAAATAAAAAAGATTTAAGAAATCAAAGTTGTGCCTTCAGCTCAAAATTTTACATTAACTGAAAAATTGTATCGATACCACTCAAGCATAATGATATCTATAAAGTATGTGCATGGCAATTAGAAAGTCTGGTCTACTCTATAACATTCAGACTGGTGAAATAGATAAAATAACTAATCCAATTATTTATTTTAAAAATATTCAAAATAGGTGGCACACTGTATGTATAAAGTTCCTGAAAACAACCTATTACCTATAACTAAAATTTTCTATATCAGTTTGCTACCTGTCACTCACTGTACAGAAGAAATAAACCTTCAAGTCTCTACACTGAGTAAATCTTTTCTTGATGGAGTAGGAATTATGTGATTGCTAGTGATCAAAATAATTGTTGAGAGAGTGTAGTCTTCCCTTTAGATAGCTATACATATATACAGTATCTAATATTTAATGGGAAAGAAATTTAAGACTAGGAAAGTATTTGCATATACATTTCTTTTCTGTAAAGAACAGACAGCATGTAAAGCCTTGTAAATGCACAAAAATAAAGAAATACTAGTGCTTTTATCTGCCTATTTTCAAATTCCTGATACACTTGAATGGGTTGATATGTTTGACCAAAATACATATATTTTCAATGTATTTCTTGCAAAATGCTGGTTTTCTAACAGAATTATCCACTTTTAAAAAATAATTACGGAGGTAGAGAGAAAACTGCAGTCAAATGTGATCTTTCCCTGTGAGAGAGAAAAAAAAAATCACCTTTTAACATGAGCACAGAATAGAGAAATTACTATGAATTTAAAAATAAAGGTGTAAAAATATGACTTGACCATATACTGACTGAAAGAAGTGATCTCTTGGGGAAGGTTGAAAGTACATCTCTTCTAAAAGTTGGTCACTACTGTTGATACTCATTTTGGAATTTTTCCTTCGCTTTCCATCTTTTTTGATAACTTTAAAAATCTACATTCTCTGACTGCAGAAAAAGTAATAACAATTCCTGAGAATTGTTAAATCATTCTCTCTTTTTTTAGATGCCATTTCATATTTCTGAGTATTTATTAAACATACACTGAAGAAATAGCAGGATCAGGGTAACATATTTAAAATACCTACTTTCTCCTAGAAAAGAATATAATCCTTTCAGTTTCACTGATTTTTTTTCAATTTTAAATACTATAAAGTATAGTGCTTTATTCAGATATTTTGCTACTTTGGGGACAATATATGATTTCTCCCCTCAGGTGTGGTCACTAGTTCTCTCACCAGCAAAGCACTCATATTCCATCAACATAGTCTATTGTGCTCTTCCCTTCTCTCCTGTTTTCACTTCTTCCCTACAGAAAACTGTTTGGTGTTTTCTCAAAATATTAAAAATGGATCTACCATATGACCCAGCAATTCCACTCTTATTCCACACTAGTTTAAGCAACATATGCATTTCTATGTTCATTGCAGCATTATTTATAATAGTCAAACTTTGGGAAAAAACAACAACAACAACAAAACTAAGTGCCCTAAAACAGATAAATGAATCAGAAAGATATGATATATATACACAATGGGATACTACTCAGCTTTAAAAAGTTATACTCATGCCATAAGTGACTACATGGGTAAACTGGAGGGGACTGTGTTAAGATTGTGTAAAAATAAGTCAGAAAGAGAAAGACAAATGCTGGATGGTGTCACTTATATGCGTAATATAGAGAAACAAAGCAAAGGGTCAAATAAAGCCAAACCAATAACATATCCCAGAAATCTCACTGTAAAACTGAGGCTACCATAGTGGGAAGAGGGGAGAGAGAACAAAGTGAGGAGGGAGAACACAGGAAATGGAGGAGGACTATGGGTGTTTTGGTTATTGGTGGGGTAGTCACAACACCTGAATACGAAGATGCTAGTCCTCTAAATCACAATGTTGTAAACCATTGCTATTTCAATTAAAAAAAAAAATCAGTTATATTTTGTAAAAAAAAAAAAAACTTTACTATTTGAGTGCTTGTACATATGAAATCCATTTATAGTTATGAACCTCTAATCCAGCTATATTTAACTACCTATTCCACTTAGCTGTCTTGCTTCTTAAATTTCTGGGTGTTTTTTCCCCTAACACAGACATATTTATTTATCCCTAGGCTATTTTCTATAACATGAATTCAGTGCTTATAAGTGACATATGAAATCATTCTCCTAAACAATGCCATCTGTGTTGAAATTAACCAGCTGATACAATAATTTTCACCCCATTACATATAGGATGAGACAGGAAGGAAATATACTATAGTGATTAATGAAATTAACAGATTATTTTTAAAAATTACATTACCTGAAAATATTGTTCATTAGAAAAAAGTTGATTGAAAATACAACATTTATAAAGTACATGCTGTACATAGTGTAGTTTTGTCACAATTTGCCACTGTTAATGGTGAAATGTGGGATTTCAAAACCATAAGCTTAAAGGAAATTTCAGCAAGCATGTAGTTCATGGTTTGCAAGTGTCCTGCACATTCTTCAAAAGAATGGTGAAATACACACTGAAAATTCAGGTCTATGGGTTTCAAAGGTTATTCACATAAATTACAAGTTTTGTTTGACACTAGCATAGTGCAACTGGAATGTGAGATATTATTTTCAACATACTATTAATCATCAAATTCATATGTAAAACCATGGTTATTGGTTCAGTAACTAATTGAAACAAAAATAAATCTCCATCTATTCCATCTTCAGTATTTCCTCATTATAATTCCAAACTGTTAAGGGAATATGAAAGTGAAATTTCAAATAAAATTGAAGTTATATTTTTGTTGCTGTTATTGAGTCTATTTTATTTACTTGGATAGTAAATTTAATATTTGATATATATTTCAGATTTAATTAAAATTAAATATGTGGTATATTATAGTAGTATGGGTTGTGAGTATTATATGAAATGAAAATGAAAACTGATGGTGTTTTATTTATATTTGTCTTTATCCTTGTGAACAGACTAGGGTAACATCTAAGTTTTCATGCAACTTTTAAATATAATTTCAACTTACTTCCTTATAGTAAACAAACAAAATAAAATTAAAAGTCTGTTTGTCCTCTAGAAAAGTACAAATGGACTTTGAAACATCTAAATTGTTTTTTAAAAGCAAAATAAATGTTTGAACATAGGATATGACCTCAGCAGCTTACAAGTTAAGGAATTAATGGATTTCTCTTCAAATTCACTATGTTCATCACATCAGGATTATTCACTTTGTTATTAAGTTTTATACAACTCAATAATCAAGTCTCATCAGTGCATTGGTTTATTAATACAACTATGCTACACCTAAAAGTCTTTCCATCTAAAATATACAATATATAAGGAATTTATATACATTGAGATCTCTAAGTAAAACAGATACTGTATAGAATAGAAAAGGAATTAAGAAGGTTTCCATTTCATTTACCCACTCATTTAATGCATGTTTATCTAGTCTCTATAGGTGGTGGATATTTTGTGAGGTGTGTGGATATAATGGTGAACTAAGCAGACTTATTCATAGTTTTATATTCTTAATGTCTAGTCAATAGAATTGACTACATGTTTACCCTGTTTGTACAAAAAAGGACAGATCGCTATTGGCCATTTCTGAAGATCAAGAAAAGAGATTATTATTAGACACAATCAGTGTGCTGGAGATAATTGGATTCAGTATGATAATTCTACTTGATATGATATAGTAAACTTTAAGGGGTCATGTGCAAACATTAGGTAGTGTTTTTTTCCTAATTGCATGTGTATATGTGTGTGGGGGGCTGTTTGTGTAATTTTGCAAAGGACGAGAAAGCAAAGTTTTAAAGTAGGCTTCAATTTATAATCTATTATATTGATAAACACTATAACTTTTCACTTAATTAATGCTATGTTTTCAACAAAAGTATTAAGATATGACTAGTAGTTAAAGAGGCAAAAAAGACAAAGTATACTCAGGAAAGTGTTGACTATTCAGTTATCACATATGAATTTTTCACTAGGGAGTATATAAAGAAGTTGATTTCATAATTTGCATCATTTACATATCTTGTACTTTTAAACTGGCTAAGAAGCAAGGTTTTTCAACCTTAGCACTATAAACATTTTGTGCTGGAAAACTGTTGTGAGGGTCTATCCTGTGCTTTGTAGGGATATTAGTGACATGTCTGGTTTCCACTCACTAAATTCAAATACCTACTTCAGGTCCCGCCCCTCAATTTACACAATGAAAAATGTGTCCAAACCTTGACAAATGAGCCCTGCCTGGGTGGAAATTGTCTTGGCTGATAACCAGTGATTTAGCAAAACTGTGTAAAGGAAGCATACTTTTGATAAACGTTATTCTGTCCTGTTGCATCTTTTGCTTTCATGGTCCAAATGAAATTTGCATCAATGACTTATAAAACTTATATAAATATGCAATAATCTCATAGCTAAGTGGTAAAATTAATTATTTTATTATTATGAATTGGGTATTTAAAATTACATTAACAAGAAAAAACATTCTTTAACTTCGTTTAGCAGGTAAAATTTAGAAACTTTATGTAAGAAACGCAATTGTCTCATCTGCCAAATTATAGTGCTTTTTAAGTAAATGTTTATGTAAAGCATTTATTTTGTTAATATTGTTTTTAGAAAACTAATGAAATATTTTGTAGCTAACAAAGCTTACTTTGAATACTTAAGTTTGTGCCTGTGACTTCAGTATTAGATCCTCCAGTTATTTCTATATAAATAAAACTTACTATGGACTAATGTGTCCATAAAGGCCATCAATATTATATTTCCATATATTCAACTTTCCACATCAACATGTTTATGATATTTTGTTAACATCACATGGAGGAATTTTGATGTTATTAGAGTTTAAATAGCTGCAATTATTTATAGTTGCTTAACCTATATTATCTATATAACAACTCACCACTTAATTCACATCTAAGGAACTATCCCCCCCAAAAAAATTTTTTCTGTGTAATATTTACAGGTATACTCTTAAAAATAAAGACATTTTAAAATAAACTAACACTAATGAAGACCATGTTATGCAATGTTTATATTTTTTGCATGCATCCCTCAAAATTTCATTAATCATTTTTATTCATATATATAATTATTCTTCCTGCCACAGATATTATCTTCAGTAATTCAGAGTTCCGATGTTAATTTGGAAATGAATTTTATGTTGTTATTTTCAACAATAAATAATCAAATTTTATATGTGGAATTACTTTACTTTGTGTTAATGAGTTAATTGATTCATTATCATTGCTGGTAATCTTTCTTAAACTGTCTATGGTTTCCTTATCCTTAAGAGATAATTATAGATTTCAAACTGAACACTATTTCACACCATCTTCTAACCTTTCAGAATTTGTGTATTTATTTCTTATTGCTAAAAAACACGTTATGCCAGTAGCTATTACTTGTACCATTTTGCAATATTTTTGTTTTCTCCTTTTAACTTGTAATGTTTACAAAACATCTTAGCAGTGTCCAGTCGAGAACACAAACTTATGAGTAATCCATAGTTTCTCACAGGAATAGGAAATGTGTAGTAATATTTACTTGCATTCGAGGCATTTAAAAATCCATTCAAGGGCCTCCCTGGTGGCACAGCGGTTAAGCGCTGGGCTGTGGAGCTGTCGGCAGCAGCGATGCGAGTTCGACGCCTGGCCAGGGAGAATCCCACATGGTGCGGCAGACCTCTCCTGCCTCACCCGCTGCTCCCCTCAGCAGTGTATTTTCATCAATCTGCCTGTTCTGCTCCCCACTCTGTCTCTGGTGAAGCCTCTCGCCACTCCACACCTCTGGCCCATACCCCAGCTGTATGTATAAATAAATAAATCTTTAAAAAAATAATAAAAAAAATAAAAATCCATTCAAACGAGAGTGCTCAGTGCTACTTTTCCGTTATTTGTAGTTAAATGAGATCAACAAAACACAGGGAGGTTAATACTTCTGAAAATTTCTCTTTAGGTATATCTTTTAAGCTGTTTGAACAAATTTTAGTTATATTTTACTGTCTTTTACTTTACCATGCGTTACGGTCATAATTGTCCTTTTCAAACATTTTATACTGACTTTTCCAACGTTCTCAATGGAGAAATACTGGAATAGGGGAATACTTAACAGTACTGACACTTTTTTTGATTATAACACCAGATCCCGAGCTATCGAAAAGAAATGACTAAAAGTGGGCACAGAAGTGATAATCTGAAGAAGGTGCCCATTTTGGGGAGAGAGAGGTTAGCTGGAATAAAAGAGGTGACCCTTATGATCTTGATGGTGAAAATAGAAGAGTCCAGTTTGTAGATTTCAAGTGTTATAAAGAAGCAGCTATCCTCAAACATAAAACGCAGCAAGCCCTCCACAAAATACACAGCAGTACTGTCTACTATACAGCACGACAATCTAAGACAGAAACCTACTAAGATTAAAAAAATAACCTCAAGAGGAACTCTTGTTACTGGAGGTCCAAAACATAAACTTTCATTGCTCACTCTTCAGGTAAGCAAAAATACAAAATAATACGCAAAGCATATTCATATAGTAGGTTATAAGTATCCTACAGTACGTGATAAGTATACATTTTTTGGCTGAATAAGTCTTTTATATTTATTGAGTACCTCTTGACCTGCTCGTCAGAAAGTAGGTGAGACAACAGGGTATAACATTACTAAAAACGGATGTAAGCTCTCTTTTCATGACACCAGAACTTACATCAGAAATGCTAGGGAGGTTGGGTATGGCATCCTCGATGTGGAAGGTATATATTTTCTCTAGCTAGATTCTGAGGAAATAAAAGATTTAAGTTCATGGGAAAATTGTCCCCATGATTATGGCCCACAGAATCAAACAGTCAATCACAGGCAATTTAGAGCTGAGAACAGAGGGGAAAAATGGACATAATTGCCCATTCCTCCATTTTTTGGACTCTTGACCTGAATAGCTTGTACAGTATCTCTTAGGCTAGATATACTTTGAAAAGAAGTAGAATGATGCTATTAAACCCTCTTGACCATAGATTGTGCTGGAAATCTGTTGAATCTCACACCTGCATTAAAGCCAAAACATTCAGATGGGGTGCAAGGCATCATGACAGATGAAGGAACAAGTTTAAGATAAATAATGCAGTCATACTTTGGTACTTTTATAATCGTCTTCCTTTCCTGTCATCCAAGTCGAATTACTCCTAGTATCAACCCTCAAAGGTGATTAAATCAACAAAGTTCAGTAATTACTACAAATTACTGTCCACTAAACTGCCTTACTGTGTCTCTTCAGTTAAAGACTATCACCCTAAGAATTAAAACATCAAAACAAACAAGATCTTATTATCTGTAAAAGAAAACCACTTTTGCAGTCTTATTAAAGCAGTTTTAGGATACACACACACACACACACACACACAAACACACACACACATTTCTGCCTCCCTTCATAAGACAGTGAGATAATCAACAAAAAATATTTAGGACTATCCATATAAATATAAACTCAAACTAACAAAACAGTAGTTGTAAACAACCAGATGCAGCATTTTTCTCTACTGAGGACCTCCTATTGCACAGGGTATAGGAACCAAGTACTTAGAGTACATTGATCAATTATTCTCAAAAAACAGATAAGACAACAGGATATAACATTTAAAAAAGTAAATATGAGCCCTATTTACATGGAGTTTATCTTTATTGAAATCAGAAAAGCTAGAGAACTGCCTTTCTATGTTCTTATCATCTGTAAAAATCAGTTCTAAGATACACAAACCACAGACTTGGAAGTAATTCCACTTTTGTCTACAGGGCTTCAAAAGTTGAAAAACCAATTCCAAATCCTATTAATATATTTTACCAGGGAAACTTCATTTCAGTGACTCCGTCATCATTTCCAGCTTTCTTGTTTTTTTTCCTTTGTGTCATAACACCTTTTCAGTCTCCTAAAGAGACCCAGGACTCTTATTTTCTGCCAAAGCTAAAGAGTTCTTTCCTGTGATTCTCTCTGCCCACAAGATTGCTCCCTGGAAAGCCAATGATGCTTTGCAACTTCAATGTTGTCCTTGATAGAGTAAACATCAGCCCAGTGCCAGTTCTCCCTAGGTAGATAGGCTCCTAGGGCATACCACCTACTCAGTATAAATGCCAATATGATATGCAGTGAAAATCTATAATAAAATCAGTCTTGCTGAAAATATACCAGGTGGCCAGGTCATAAAATTTTTAAAATTATCGATTTATCAAACATTACTTTGAAGTATTAATAATTTTACAATTTATAAAGCAATAGATTAGCTGCTTGAGTCTTCATCCTGAGTTTTAATTAAGTTCAAAGTTATAAGTTAGTTTAATTTTAATTTAATTAAATAACTTAATTTGATTTAATTTAATTTTATTATTTAATTTTAAATACAATTTCTTTTCTATATGCCTACTGAGGTTTTACCACAGCAGTTCAAATATGAACAAATAGTGAACATTCTGGGTTTTTCTAGAATTTGGTCTTACAACTTGGGAATATGCATTTCTTTTGAGTTTTGATTTACAAGTATTTATGAAGGATGAATGCTTTATAGATCATGACATTTTCTCAATTTCAACACATTTTCAATCCTAATATAGAAATATGACTGACTTGAAAAGTTTGGGTAAGTTGAAAAACCATAAACTATTCAGTGTTTGAAATATGAACACATGTACACTGGCATTCAATTCAACTAACTTTCAAAACTACAGCAAACTGACCTAATCAAAGGCCAGACACCCTTTTTTTTTTTTAAGTTGCATTAAAATTAAAACTACACTGATCTAAAACTTCAAAAATATTCAAAGGTTGTTGAAAGCATCCCTTGCAGTATAATTTGCTAAAAACTTTGTAAATATTTAGCAGGAACATGTTTTGTGATAATAAGTGTCCTGGCAAGCATAATGAGTTGTTCTGAGTGAATTTATTAACAGTGAAATGGTTTCCAAAATATAAGACACATCCCCAGTGGGACACTTTGCAAAGTCTCGGAAATAAGCTTGGACTTTCGTGCCCATGCAAAAATGAGGCCTGTTTTCTACAGTTCCCCATTCCTGTCCTGCTAAAACTTCATAAGCAAGGATATATATTTGGAATAGAAGAGGAGAAATTTAATACATATGAAAAAAATACAAATTGAAATTTTAATGTTATTTTGCTACATCATAATACAATGAAAGGATAAAAAACATGCATTTGGAACAAGTTATACAACCAAGATAATTATTTTCCCATCAAATGGGTTATGATGCCATGTCCTGTACCTACACCATACAATTATTTACAATGTTTTGGAGATAAAGAAATTGATATATTAGAGATTCTATTAGCTCATTACTCATTCTGTAGCATTAAATGCCTAGAAGAGTTGAAGCATATTTATACTTTCTTAGTTTTTAACTGCTGTTGATGTGTATCTGACTGGCATTGCATATACACTCTCCTTGCCAAAGGTCAAAAAGGAGAGTCTAAGAAAACGACTTATGAGAGCATGACAAAAGGCCTATCAAACATGTGCTTTACATGTTTAAACAGTGACTTGCTTCCTCCACCATGTATACCATTTACAAGAGAATAAATTCAGCTCTTCTGTATTCTTCTGACAACTTTATCAGAAATATTTGAAAGAATTTGCTTGCTTCCCTTAGATTACAACACACTTTAACCCAAATCCAATAAATCACTCATATTTTCAGGTTTATTTGCAATTTTAATTTAAGTAGAGTTTAAGCACCATCAATAAGGTTACTATGTAGCCTTAAAATATGCTTAAAAAGAATGCAAATTTGCTGCTCAATATCATTGTTATGGATTTTTTTCTTTGCAGTTCTTTCCTTCTTGCTTTTGTTATGCATTTCCTTAAATCAACTGCTGCTAAAACTGTCAGTGAAGTGGTCCCTGGTTACAAAGATGTGATCTTATTTTAACTTGTAACTACTTTGCCTGCCGCCTGACACCTCAGACTTCATTGTGCATTCTGCTCCAGTGCCTTGTTCTGTAGTGCTAGTTGTGACACTGTCCCTGATGTGCAGTGAGCCTTTCTGCATTCCAGATGCTTTTGTTATCCCTCTTCTCTGTCGACTGCTAGGGCATGTTCTCATATGAGCTCAACAGCACTGTTCAACTGATACAAGGTTTTCTCTTAAGATTTTGCCTAAATTTTATCCTGTCTGGATACCAGATGTTGAAAAATCCATGCATTCAATAGGAGGCTGGATAAAACAGATACAAAGATTTCTTCCAATTGAGAACTTTTATAATTGTGATTAATCACTACCTTTCAGGATGTTTTTCTGCTTTACCTCAGAGGGGGATGGGTAGGGAAGGTTTTCCTTTGTTCAAATGACAGCCTCTGTTAATATTTTGTCTGTCGAGGCATAGTATATTTTTCAAAATAATTTAGCCAATACATATGATTATTACATCATTTATGCATTTTTCTGAAGCTAATTTTATTATGACTTACAAAACACCCACCATTTGGAATATAAATCTTCAATGATATAAATTCAGAAGGGAGAATTTCTCAGTCATAATAGAAACACTCTAACAATAGGTATACAGTGCAATTTTTAATAATCACTCACAGCATCCATTTCAAATCTAGCTAGTGCTCTTGCCAATGATGTGATCCCCCGGGATTACGTGTAGCATTTGTTAAATTAGTTAAATATCAAGTAAGTTTTTCAGAGGAAAGGTAATCAAATACCAAGTTATGAAATGATAATACTAGTGATTTTCACAGGAAACAACATGGCATAGCAGAGAGGCATGATCCATATTTGAGGCTCAAAGATTGAACTATTATATATAACTTGGGATAAAAAATAGAATTTAAGATTTGTGATCTTAGAAAAGAAAAAAAAAATATACTCCAGCAATGTAAAGAATTTAGCATAGATGTCAACTTCTTGAAATTAGAGTTTAATTGCTATAGATGGTGTTGTTTTTCAGTTTGTTCTCTTTCATGAAAAGTTCAGGCACGCACACACACATGCACACACACACATGCACACATGCACAGAGAATTGGCATCTGACATTTAAAGTACATCGTTAAATAAACTTGATATTGAACAAAAGGAATGACCCTACTTCTCAACCTTAAGTGATATCAATTAATAGCTCTATAGATTAACATCAACAAAAGAAAACAAAATTTTATGTATACTTTTCCAATTCTATAATTCTGAATAAAATAAATTAGCCATACTCTGGCTCATTATTGAGAGCTAGCAATCTAAACAATGTCCCTCCCTCTTTTTAGCCTCTGGAGCCTTATTCCCACCACTGTGTACTTCAGGCAGTGCAGTAGATGTGTACGTGTATGTTTAGTTAAAATATATGATAACATTTCATGAATGTATGTTTTTAATCTACACAAGTGATTTTTTTAAGTTTTGTTGCATTTTAATTTTTATTGCTCAACAATATATTTTAAGAGTTATGTATGTATGCATAACATTCTGTTATATAAGTTTACTTCACTTTAATTAGTTACCGTATTTATTCTTGGTTGCCAGCAATCCTTGGATACAACATAAAATACCAGCCAGCAAATACCGGATTTCTTTTATTTCTTTTCTACTTATTCAAAGAGCAAGATTATCCTACAACTGAACTCATAAATGGAATGGTAACACATGTTACAATCAGGGACTATATTCTAATTCTGCAACCATATCTGCCCCAGACAATGAAATTGCTAAAGTCATTGTATGAAAAATATAGATCTCTACACAACTTCTTTAAAAAGTCCTCATTTTTTTTTTATTTTCCTTTTTGGAACTTTGGAGGTTTTGTTGGAATTTCAAGAGGGTAGAATTTTATGAGAGTAACAATCCTTCACAGCCAACTAAAACCTTTCCTGTTTAAGTGATAGCATTGCTATATATATATTTTTTTCAATTTGGAAATTCCAACAAATTAAATAAAAACACATGTGTATTTATAAAGAATTATTTTGCTCAGATTTAGCTGCCATCCAAAAAAGAGCCAGTTTTATCTTTCATAGAGCTCTTCCTATATGTTCTTTCACTCTCGTCTTACATCTGAATCTCAAGCAGGAGGAAAGGGGAAAGAAGAGGGATAAGTGGAATTCTTAAGTCATCTTTTAAAGTTTTAGGAAGTTCAGCTTACATCTTAATAGTCAGCATTTATTCAGGTGGCTATACAGTATTCTACAGGCACATCTTTATTCTCGGCAGCTGTGTGCTCACATTAGTTTGGGAAACTATTTGCTGCCACAGAGAAAGGCTGGTGCCTGAAAATATGACCATCTTTGTAATTCTTTCTGGGGTTATATGTCTTTTGCCTCTTTGAATCTAACCAAGTACTTAACCTATTATTGCTTTGACTTTAGAATGAACATTTCAACTGTAGATTTTTTTTTTTTTTGTCTGGAGTTTTTGGAGCTATATCAAGTAACTTTCCTATGTTAAGGAACTTTAGCTGTGCATCTTGTTTTCATTTCTATTCAAGTAACTTCTGCACTTCTGCTCAGTCTCAGCTACTTTTGGCAGCCCCAGCATGTATTTTTGAGTTTGGGGATTATATTTATATTCAAGATTCCCTAAAAATAGAATTTTTGAAGAACTCAAGAATTCAAAAATATATATATTCTTTTGGTTTTACAAGGTTTCCAAGCGTGTAAGGAAGAAATGCTAAAATACAGTCTTGTTTAAAGCAGATGTTCTTATAAGTATTTTAAATTCTGTTCCAGTGGAGGAAAAAAAGGATAGCAGAGGGAATTATAATTCAACTTGGAAAGAAGAAATGAATAAAAAGAAGTCGTATAAGTTTTCTTATAGAAAAAAATACAAGGGGGCCTCCCTGGTGGCGCAATGGGGCTAAGTCTCAGCACTATGAAGCTATCCGCAGCCACTGCAGAATGAGTTTGATCCCAGGCCAGGGAGCTTCCCATTTGGTGCAGCAGACCTCTCCTGCCTGGCCAGCTGCTCCCCTCAGCAGTGTACTTCAGTAGATCCTCCTGTTCTTCTCCCCACTCTGTCTCTGGTGAATCCTCTCACCACCCCCACACCTCTGGCCTACACTCCAGTTCTTATATGCATAAATACAAATAAATCTTTAAAAAAATACAAGGAACTTAGAAAATTTATAAACCAGGCTACAAAAGGAGGTGTAGTAAATGGGAAGGAGAATGTGCTTTGGATATCAATATTACTGAGAGCTCTACACACCTATAATGGCTAATTTTAGGTATCCACTTGACTAGCTCATGACGTATGAGGTATTTGGTTACCCGTTATTCTGGAGCGTCTCTGAAGGTATTTCTAGAGGAGAGACTTTGAATATGAATCAGCAGATTGCGCAAAGGATTTGCCCTCCCCAATGTAGCTGGGTATGACCCAATGCACTGAGAGCCTAAATAAAACAAGAAGGCAGAGGAGGGATAATTTACTTTCTCCATCTTGTTGAATGAGTTGGACACTCAGTCTCCCCCTACCCTCAGACAGTAACTTACACTGTCAACACTTGTAGTTCCCAGGCCTCTGACTGAACTACAGCTACAAGTCCAACTTTTCTGGCTGTCCAAGTGAAAGACAGCAGAGAGTGGTAATTCTTAGCTTTCACAATCATGTGATTCAATTCCCTGGAGATTTCTAAGTAATGTACCATGTTATAATTAATAACTGTGTGACTTGTGGAAAATTAATTAAGGTTTCTAGGTTATCCTCTTTTATGATTATTTTTTACAGAGTTGTTATTGCCCAATACGTGGCATCTACAATCTTCTAAAGTTCATACTATCAAGACAGCTGTGTCTGGTGCAACAGGATAGGGAGAGGTCAATGAATGTCACAATCATAATCCCTTTGCTAAACTCATTTGCTGTGAATGAGTTTCAGTCAGAAACAATGCTGTGGAGAATACCATACTGATAAATAAGGCAGAAGTTTGTTTGTGGGTGCCGTTTTTGGCAAAGCATTGTGGACAAGAACAGCAAATCCATATGCAGTATAAGGGACAATTATATGAGAATAAAATGGTATCCTTTCCATGATTTCAGATAGTTCATTTAATCAGACATTTAATTTATGAGATAACTGATTGGTAAACCCACTTTGAGGATTTAGTGTTGTATCTGCTTTGAGGAGGAGGGAGAGTATTTGTAGCTGTAACAGAACATTTTGATCTCATGCATTATCACTGTCACTGCAAGAAATATCTAGTTCATGGTATCAGTTGACAAAGCTGGTTATAATTAGAAAAATCAGTTTACTGATATCCTTAGAATCAGCCACTTGCTTTTTGGTTATTATGATTCTCTTTGCACTTTGCTGTGTTTTCATGGGATACATAATCTTCACACTCAATTCCCATGATGCTTATCTATTTCCACTCACCAGACTTCCTTCTAACAATTTCTCTCTTTTGTTGTTTTTCTGAATTGATAACCATTAACCAAATCATAACCACTGTCCACACATCAGTGGAGATCCATTTCTCTGGTCATTACCCTTTCCACACAAAATTAACAACCTAGTATACATTCTTTAAAATTCTGAGTATTCTTTTATTAGGATAACAAATATTTATTGTTACGTTCTTCTAGAATGACCTAGAGTAACCCCACCATGTTTAATGCAACTGTGGGCTTTCAAGTATTATACTAAAACATCTATAAATGGACCCTGATAACTTTTTCAGCTGTTCCTCATATCTACGTTGAGAGAAGAGACAATAAAATATCATTATGTCATAGATTACATAAATGCCATCTAATCTGCTAGTTATATGGTCCACATATGACAGCCTGTACCTGTTGCCAAGGATTCTCTTATGCTGGGACCCACTCACAATTAAGAGATAATCAGTACTGTGATGACCAGTAAACGATCCTGGTTAGCACTTTCAAATTCCAAAGAGGTCCTTTCAGTATTGTGTCTCTTTCTTAGTGGTTGTAGAGACTTGGAGAAGCAACTTGTCATTCAGCTTGGAAGCAATCTTTCAACATTTTTCAGACCCAAGAATTTTAGGGACACTTAATTTCCATGCTTTGAAGTATATCTATTTTAACTAGATTCTTAATATAGTTGTGACATCCTACTAAAATTAGCATGGTATCATCAATATGATTAATTAATCTAATACTAGGCCAATCCAGTGGAATAGAAAGCTGATCAAGGTTATTCCAGGCTGGACTGTAGTATGGGATTAGAGTTACATAGTTCTGAGCAGGCTAGACTGTAGTATGGGATTAGAGTTACAGAGTTCTGAGCAGTAAAGGCAAATTACTGTTATGTTCAACTAAAAGAAAAGTGTTCTTTATGACCCTTATAAACAAATACAGAGAATAAATGTATTTTCCAGATCAACAGCTACTTACCCGGTGCTGGCTGAGGGATATGGTAATTTATTCAGGCTATGAAACTTCATCTATAACAGCAGCTGTAATAGGAGTCAACATGTGATTGAGATGATGATAATCCATCATTCTCCAAGATCCATCTGGATTGTGTATGACCCAAATAGGCAAGTTGAATGATAATATAGCATGAATCATAATCCTTGCACTTTGGAAGTCTTTTAGAGTGACAACTAATCTCTGCAATACTCTCATGATTGGTTTTGAATTACTTTTTCATTAGATAAAACTAGTTTTAGTGGTTTCCACTTGACCTTTCTTATTACAAGTATTCAGGGAATCAATGTGGAAATTCTGCCAGTTGCTAAGTATTACTACTCCAAATTATGTAAAATAACCACAGTATATCTTCGGGGTCCACCAGGCTTTCTGTTAAATAGGAATACGTCAAAATTCCACTATGCACTTGATCTTCAGAAATCTCAGATCTGGGCCTCCCTGGTGGCACAGCGGTTGAGTGCTGCGCTGTGGAGCTGTCGGCAGCAGCGATGCGAGTTCTACGCCCAGCTGGGGAGAATCCCACCTGGTACGGCAGACCTCTCTTGCCTCGCCCGCTGCTCCCCGTAGCAGTGTATTTCTGATCTGCCTGTTCTGCTCTCCACTCTGTCTCTGGTGAACCCTCTCGCCACCCCACGCCTCTGGTCTGTACCCCAGCTTGTATAAATAAATCTTTAAAAAAAAAAAAAAAAAAAGAAATCTCAGATCTGACTAGTGGACCACAATGGCATTTCAGGAGTCCAAGATTAAAGTCACTTTGAAGGTAGGGTCTAGTAATCCCTCAAAAATCAGTGATTATCCATTATGTTGATTTAAATCCTTTTGGTAATTAAATTTGGAGTCTACTCACTCATGCAATTTTGTAGGTTACTCACATATTTCAGTTTAGAAATACAATGTTCAACTGAACAATGCCAAAAATGTTTGCAGGTTATTCAGAACTTTTTGTGTTAACTCCGACACTCATTATGGTAAACATTCATATCTTGTCTTTGACATTTCAAAGTCGAATAAATTGGTCAGATCTGATTATTCTCATTTAATTGAAGAACTTAGTTGAATGGCAGTAGTTAACCATTATCATATCTGGTTTACAAAGAAGAGCTATAGCAGAACCATTGAAGCATGGAGGGGTACCACTCATGAATTGTTTTTCAAAACTTGGGAAAGACTGAGGACTGCAAATTCTGCAGGATACAGTAGCAAGTTATGAATGATAAAGCTACTTCATTCTACCTCAGCATTTGAGTATCCTCATCTTGAGAAAACTAAAGAAGTTCTGGCCTTTCTCCATCATTAAAAGTACTACACATTAAAGGGACTCAGCCAGTTGAGCTAAGCTATTGAATGCGTGTATCTACTGAGCAGTGATATATTGATAAGAACATGGAAAATGGACTATTTAGGGAGTCTAAGTTCAACCTGAACAAACATTATAAACCTGACTTAAAATGTTTACAGATAATCCCAAAACATGTTACTGAGGTATCTATCTACATAAATTTGAAAAATATTGGTAATATTTTTTTTTTGTTAATCAAATATTCCATGGGTCATATTTGATACTTTTTTCACTGGCTTTGTTAGAACTTAAGATGATATATATACACCTGTGTGTGTGTGTGTGTGTGTGTGTGTGAAACATGAGTTGTGGAAAAGGGTAGGTTTTGAGGAAGATTAGAGCCTTTGGAATAATAGTGTCACAAGGGAGGCCATTTTAGATTATTCAGGAAATTGTAGATCATCTCCTCAGAAAGGGAGGAAATATTGTTCTAATAGGCAAAGGAGGCTCCGCAATTTTTAGGGAATTAGGGTTCCCAGCTCATTGCAACCTAAAAGCATATGCCCATCACAATTTTAAGTGTTCCATTCCTTCTTAACTATTTGCTTTTAGTCCCTCCACAAAGAGGATATATTTTTACCTGTTTTTCCCTTTCTTAGAGGCCCCACTGGCAGTATCTTACAAGTCCATATTTCTAGCAATTTGAGGACATTTAGGACTTCTGTATCAAGCTTGTCACAATTCTTTTAACCTCTTCTTGATTCCATCCACTCTCAAATTTCTAGGTATTTGTTACCACAGCACTTCATGTCTAGTTAACAAAATTTTTCTTGTCTACTGTTTCTCAACAGAGTGCCATAAGCTTACTGGGATAGGCAACATAAATTTATTACCTCAAAGTTTTCATGGCTCAGAAGTCTACCACAGAATAGCTGGATTCTCAGCTCAGGGTCATACCAGACTGAGATCAAGATCTCAGTCAGGACTATGTTCTCAAGAGACTCAGTGTCCTCTTCTAAGCTTACCTGGATTGTTGGCAAAATCAGCTTCTCTAAGACAGCTCCTTGCTTTCTTATCCCCCAGGAATTATATTCAGTTATTGAAAATTGTCTGCAGTTGCCTGTTTTGTGACTATTTCCATAACATTGCACCTTGCTTCTTCTAGCTCTACAGGCAAATTGCAAAAAAAGAAAAAAAAGAAAAGAAATTGTTTCAGGAACTCACCAAACTAGGTAAAGTCTACACAGTATCATCTCTTTTGGATTAATTTAAAGTCAACTGGTTAGAAAAGAAGCTATGAGAATGACAGCCTATGACAGTCAACCTTTTCCACACATGTAAGGGCTTCTATGTGCCAGGGGAGAAATCTTGGGGACTATTTGAGAATATTGCCTACAAACTTCATGAAACATTAAAAAAAAAATCACAAAACAAAATATTATACTCCTTATTTTTATGTAGTTATTCTAGGATAGCAAATTATTGACCCTCCAAAGTTCTGTCTCCCATAGATACTGGATTTAGTGGTTACAGGGAGTAATTTAAGTAACTCCTTTGCTATTTTATGCCACAGACTACCAATGACCACCTTACCACTGGAAACAGTGTGAGTATTGTCTTTAAATTAAATTGGGTAAGAGAACTAGATCTAAATAGCCCAACTCTAATTTAAAAAAAAACCTCCATTAAGGTTCTGTTCCATAATTCTCTTAATAAATCTATTTTCTAACAACTAGGGCTCATATTTTTCAGAGAAGAATAGAACTGGAGGGGAACAGAGAAGCTAGATGATGATGTCCAGATGATGTCCCATGCCAACAAAATGACCTAACACATCAGTAACACTATGTCAAGTTGGCAGGAGTTTAACATATCGTCATGAGGGTGAATGACTGTCACTATCACAGGATAGAAATATGGCTGCTATTTCATTCTTGTCTTCAAACTTTCACAGAAACTTTCTTGCAGCTGTCACTAAGCTGGAGCCACATAGAAAACAATTCCTGAACAATGTATCTGTAGTTTAACTAAATTGACTCAATAATAAAAATCTATAATTTAAAAAATTATAAATAAAACAGTTTGTTGATGCCCTTAAAATATTACATTCTATCAGCTAAGGAAATATTACTAAAAAATTGAATTTGAAACGTTCTATATTGCAGAAATGTGAAAACATTGGCATTTGGATTCTTCTTTAGCTATTTCAGTTTTCATGGAAGAAAACAGATTTATATAAACATAGTTTTGCAGTTAATTTGCTAAGATACAGCCAATTCCATGTAGCGATATTTCATGATTTTGTTTATTATTTCTTTTTTGCTACTTGTTTTAATCAGGCAATTGGATTTTGAGTCAATATTTCAAAATCCCTGACTTATATAGTTGTGCTATAGAAAGTTGTGATAAAGACAATTAACACTTTAATTATAAGAAATAAAGGTCCAACTTTTTCATGCCAGTACTTAATCCTTTGCAACAGGGAATAATTTTCCTATCCTGTCGCTTAACAGAGTTTATGGACATTTTAAGATAACAGTATTCCCAAATAATATGAATGCTTAAGTGCTAAATGGATACAATTTGTATTTCTCAAATTTTATATTTTGCTGTGCTTCTTCAGAGTTTTTAAAAATCTAGTTAACTTTTTGTTGGCATCTCTTACTTTTTTTCCAACATGTTTTACATTTTTATTCTGTAGGGACCAGTTTACCCTTCTTTTAGATCCAGTAGTCTTCCCATCTCTCCCATCCCCACCCTGACCTAAGGAAGTGACTGGAATATAACAGGAACAAAATAGATGCTTCATTGCTTGCACATTCTGGCAATGTTTTTATATTTGCAACAAACTGCAGCTTCCAGCCTGAGAGTTTATATATATTTGAGAAAAAAAAAATATTGACTTTAAAATAACCTCACCCTCTACAAATCATTTAAATAATGAGGGCTCTCAAAGACTATTAATCAAACTACACGGAGAAGAGTCATAAATATTCATGAATTGTTTAATACTGTTGTTGTTAATGATTGCACTGCTCGTTTTATATAAAAATTCAATCTTTTTTCCTATGTATCATTTGGTAAAGCTCTTTACTGACTGAACAGAATGTGAATGATTATCAACTATTTTCTTGCTTTGATGTACAGTCTGTGCCTGAAGGAGGATAAAGCAAAGTATGTATACGTCCTCAAAGTTGTGCTGCTTTTTCAGAAATGATATGAATTTGAAAGATTATGCAGATAGCATCATTCAAATAGCTAGGGCCTTTCCTATTTCCCGAAACTTTTTATTATTTTTTTTTTGCATTAGAAACTCTTTGTAAATTCTACAAACTCTTGAATTGTCCACAATTATTCACCAGCTATGCATGAATACCCATGTATCTAGGCTGAATACTGTAATTATCAGGACTGATTTTTATTGTGAAGTTATAACTACTTCATCTCTTCTTAATGTGAATCAGACTTATAAGGAATATTATGTGCTTTGTAAATGGTAATTAGGTAAATATGGGGGGAAAAGAATAACTTTAAAGGGGAGGCAGTAATGGTTTTCTGGTTTAGTAAATTAGAAGGGTAGCTGGTTACAACTGAATGTTTTTTGAAGATGTCCTTTTAAACACATCAAATATTTTAATAGTCTTGACTGCTACCCGATTCAAAATTGGATTGCTCAACTTTTAAAAGTCAAGGCCATAACCTCTTCCCATCTTAGCCTTCAGTACCTTTGTGGTAAATACAGAGATTTAGAAATAAATCTATGCTAGTAAAGTATGCAAGTGAACACATGGGTAGCTAAATTAACACAGGGCAAAAGATTTATAAGGTTTGAAAATTAACCATAAGGAAAAAAGTTTTTGTAAAGAAAGTGCTAATTCAAGTACATAGATTCTATTCTACTCTCTGACATTTTCTACATTTCCTTAGCTTGTTCATTGATGATGCCTAATATATGTAATTATGACTTATTTCTGATATGATAATATTATTTCAGAAAGTGAATATTTTCATTACTGACACAAACAAATTTATATAACCATAAAGATCACAATATTTGGGAGCATCTTCCTATCACTAAAGTACTTCATATCTAAAAATCAGTACAGGACAAGTAAGCAACAAACACCAAATTATCTACCATGTGCACAAATTTGACTTAAGAAGGATCTTAATTGAAGTAATTTTTCCTGGTTTATGTGCCTGAATTGTAGGCACTTTTTCAAGATAAATATATACTTTGCCGTGATAAAATTTTTTAAAAATGAAGAAAACATTTTAAAAAATGATGTAAGTGCATGAAAACGAGACAAATATCTATGTTAAGCATAATATCAAACTCAGAAATGTTCAAGAGTGACTTGACACTAAACATTTTCCTTGGAGCATATTTATCTGATTTCTTGAGTAAATTTTAAATTTAGAAACATGAAAGATCTAGTGAAGATTAGCCAAATGCATTCATATTCTAATGAAAGAAGCTTTCATTCATTGAAAAAGAGGCATTACCCTGATTCAACTAAGCAACTTGCATATACTCATTTCAAGTTCTACCATATTGCTATTCAAAAATAAAATGTTTAGTCAATAGCCTTCAATTTATCTAATATGTGATTATTATCTTTATTTCTCCCAAATACTAGAGAATCTTATTTAAGAAAATATGTTAAATGAATCTTATGGGATACAAGAAAAAAACAGATCATTAATGAAGTCATAATTAGGATACTATTTTTCAAATGTCTGATTTTATAAGAAAATACAGATTCAAGATTCATCCTTCCATTTCATGAAGTCATGGTTTTGGTAATGGTTGTTTCAGTTCCACTTAGTTAGGTAAATTGAAGATAGCACTTTACATAAAAGAGAACAACAATTCAACTCTAAATATCTTAAATTAGTATAATGTGAAATTTACTTTTTTATCCTTTGCTTTTCACTTTTTTTTTCCTCAAAATGATTAGGAACACACACACACACACACACACACACACACACACACACACACACACACATAAACACATAAACGCATTATTTATTTCCCGGCCTCTTATTCTCCCTCCAAACATTTAATTTTCTAATTTTTCTGCCAAAGGGACTGGTGACCACTGCTTAGGGCCTTGCGCTCGTCTGCTCCTCTGGACATCAGAGGTCTAGCTTTGTTAGAACACACGCATGTACACACGAGGAAGCCCGGCTCCTTTCCATTACTTCCCGTAAAGGGTAAAGTGTGTTCTTCCATTCCCTTTTATATTTGTTTCCCAGTCTATCATTTTGTCAGTCTCCCTCATCGTGCTATCTTCAAGTCTAAAGAATTTGTCTCTCTTTTTAATTATTCTCAAAAGGAACAAGTTCCAATTCTATACAAACTGTTAAATTATTCAAAATTAAATGGTGGAATTGAGTGCATATAGACTAAGATTTTTTTTTTAAACCTTTTTACTTAGTCCCCATTCTAAAGTAGGTCACTGGGCAAAGTTCCCAGGATACAATACATAGCAAAGTTATAGGTCTCTTCCTTCATAGGGCTTATAGTTAGTTACGTAGATGATCCTGGAATTAACCAAACAGTAATACACAAACAAGCAAGCTACAAAAATGAATTCACAATTTACCGACATTAATATGATGAAAGAAGTCTAAACCAAGTATGAAACTTTTCCTTAAAGCTATAACTGATTTCAGTTATATAAGTCAGAACTTTCCATTCACCCTTTCAATTTTTAATATACATATTATTAAACTGGTGAGATTTAAGAAATAAAAGTGCAGATACTTAAATTTAAATTTTAGGTAAGCAATAGGTAATATTTTAAAAACTCTTGATTGCTGCTATATCAAATTACCACAAACATAATATCATAAAACTACGTGTATTTACTATTTACAAAAGGGGTCACTAAATAAAATTACATATCAGACAGTTAATTCTAGAGACCAAAGAAGAAAATATTTCCTTGAATTGTTCAACTCTTAAGGCTGTGCGCATTCCTTACCATGTTGACTCCTTCCCACTTCAAAACCAAGAATGGTGGGTAGAGTCATGTCTCATCACACTCCAATACAGTATTAGGACATATGTTTGAGAATACACACATTTGCTGTATTTCTTTGAAGAATGTCACAGAAATTTTGATAAGGAATGACTCGAATCTGAATATTATATTATTTTGACAATGTTAATATTTATATAAATTTATAGTCTCAAATACATGTCAAATATAAATATATTTGAGATAGTATATGTATATGTGTATATACATATCTATGCATATAAACATATAAACAGATGCAAAGATTCACATACTACCTTATATACACACACACACACAGATATGTAACCCACCAAACTTAATATATGTATGTAGTCCTCAAATATAACAACAGATTTCTTTTTTCATTATATTTTATTTATTTTTCTAAAGTAATGTTGGTTCACAACACTGTACAAATATTAGGGGTATAGATTTACACATCTTTTAAGAGATATGTTACCATACTATGCCCACTACCAAACCACCAATAACCTTCTACTGTAGTCAATTGAGCCCCCTTTCCCTATGCTCCCTACCTTTATCCTGCCACTCTGGCCCTCAAGATCTCAAAGACAATCCTGAAGCTAATGTTCGCAAGTATACTGTCTATATTTTCTTTGATGCTTTTTATGGTTTTAGATCTTACAAGTCTTCAATCCATTAATTTATGTGTAAAGTGTGAGGTAGTGGTATATTTTCATTCTCTTGCAAGTGGCTATTCAGTTTTCCTAACATGATTCATTCAAAATACTTCTCTTTCTCCACTGTGTGTACTTGGCCCTCTCATAGTAGAGTGACTATCCATATAGATAGGGTATATTTTTGGGTTCTCAATTTCATTACATTAGTATGTGTTTCCATATTTATTCCAATGCCATACCATTTAGACTAAGTTTTGTAGTATAGTTTGAAGTATGGGGATGTTATGCCTCTGTTCTTTGTCAAAATCTATTTGGCTATTTGGAGTCTTTCATTTTTCAATACAATTTCCCTAACACTTGCTGTATTTCCTTGAAGAATGTCATAGAAATTTTGATAAGGATTAAACTGAATCTGAATTTTGCTTTGGGTAAAAAAGCCATTTTAAGAATGCTAATTTTTTTTCAATCCATGAGCAGGGAATATCTTTCCATTTCTTTGTGTCTTCTATTTCTTTCAGTTGTCTTATATTTTTCATTTTATTGATCTTTCACCTACTTTTTTCATCTGGATATTTATTAAGGAAAACATGTCTCATGGTATGGAATGATTTCTATGTCACCAATGAACATGTTAGTACCTTACTACCTTTACAAGGTCAAAATTATAGGCTGCTATGCATATTAGAAAATACAAAATTAGAATTTCTTCAAAATTTTATTAGCTATATATATAAACTGGAAGTGGTCTGATTCAGTACATTTCTCTTATACCCTATTTCTGAACCCACATTTGAAATTGCATATGCTGATATAAATTAAGATTATTTTTATAAAAATAGAAATATATGGATGAAAAATATTCTTTCACTTACCTAAGTTATTAAGTTCATTACTGGTTAATTTATTTATTGGACTAAGATATTAATCAGAAAAATTGTCATATCACTTCTCTGAATAGTCTAGTTTAGGACTATCTTACATAAAATGCAAGCAGTTTCCAGTAAGTTTCCAAGCTCTAGAGATACATTATTTATGTTAATAAACTGGAAAGAGTTCATTTGCTTTAATATTTATAAGGGAGATCAATGAGACATACAATGCAGTATTACTAAGCTCTAAAACCACTATAAAACATAGATTCAATTAATGGAATGTTAACCAAAGAATACAGTCAGCAATTCATAAATAAATAATTGCTATAAATGTCCAGATTTTTAAAAATCTTTGGAATACACTTCTGAAGTCAGTGTTAGGCAAAGTGTTATGCTACTTCAGTTCACTAAATATATAATTTTAAAGAAAATTAGATGTAGTCTTGCTCAGAGCAGATTATATATTTTAAACCTATATTGGTTTTTAAATCTTTGAAGATAATAAGAAAGTTCATTAAGCTATTACCTTTGAGTTACTTGAAATACCAAATAACCTCAAAATGATCTGGATCAAAGAAATTTAATTGGCATGAGACATGCCATGTCTTTTAAATAAAATATTTTGCCAGATAGTCATAAAAATATTAAATATTAAGCTATTTTTAAAATAGATAAAAATGAAAAACTGAACTGACAAGCAACTTGGGAATATAAATAATGGTTAATAAAGTATCTAAATAATGAAATTTAGAGAGGAGAGTAATTGGAAATATGAAAAAACAATATACTTTGCTCACATAAAGTCTTAATACAATTGTCTAAAAAAAAAGTTTTTTTTTCCCCTCTTCAGAGAGATGTGAAAAAAGAATGTATCAAACATTAATCAGTAATTAACAAGAATTTTGAAATAAGTCAAAATGAGTAAAAGCACTTTCTCTGAAGATACTTTTTTAATGATATAGGAACAGGACTATACACAATGACTTTGAAAGGAAGGAAGACAGTAGTCTATTAATTTCAAATGCCTTGCAGCTATCTAAAGACAAAAGTTGCTAATCAGCAGTCACTTCACAAACCATGTACGTTTCAATTTCATTTATTAAAAAATTATATTAGTACATTGTAAATGAATCAGCTCAGATGTACTTCAATAAGTACATGTACCAGACAACTACAAACACATTTTAAGCTTTTCCAAATACTTTCTTCGTAGCCTCAGTGAGAATTCTTCCAGCAGTTTATTTTCAACGAATTGTAAATTACAAAATAGTTTTTTTTTATGTTAATTCATTTTGGGAACTTTTTATACAGGTGGTATCAAGAGGATTTAAAAAATATATATAACTTTTTCACTGAACTCTTTAAATGTTAACTATCATAATTAGGCATAATATTCAGGTAAGAGTTATCATTTTTCTTTAAATTTAGTGAGAAATATTATATATTTAGTCTACTTGATTCGAAAAAAGTTTTATATCTCCTTTGAAATATGAGTTTGCAGTATAGAGTTTTATCTGTCTCTTTTGACTAAAAAATGTTGTCAACATTACAAATTAAGCTGCTGTAATTTTTGCTCATGATAATTTTTACTGGTCTTAAAGTATTCCATGTGGCAAATTTATTTTCAGTGACTTACTGATTTAGACAAGCTCAAATGATATTTAACTCAACTGACAAAGCAAATTGCTTTTGATTTTTTATGTTGAATAATTCAACATTTTTTCTTAGTAGAAAGAACACTGATAGAAATAAAGCAAGCAGCTATGCACTAGAGACTGTTTTAACAACACAGTCTCCAAAACTGAAGAGATTTGTCTGCTTATGAAAGCACTGATTAAGTGGCCCAACTCTGTTTTAGGTGAAGTACATAAAATGAATATAAAAAGCTGTTAACAAATGACAATCCACATGTAATGACTGAAAGGAAAAGGAGCACAATGGATACTTCACTTTTTTAAAAAAAGTTTGTTTTATCTTCATGCAATAACTCTCCATCAACCATTCTTATGTGCCAGAAGGCTACAGATTCAATACATCTGTTATCTTTCCATATCAGATACCACGGGGGAGACTGTTTATTCAAAATGTTTGTATTGTGCCATAAATATTAAATGATATTGAATGTTTTTTTTAATATTTAAAATAAAGCAGCAACTATTTATTATTTATTTATTGTTGTGCATTTGGAGCTCTATCATGGTTTCATAATCAGGTGGTTAGAATTTTGATTGGGGTGGGAAAACACACACTGAAAGTCTTACAATTTCTATCATGAAAAATAATTTCTATGGGAAGGCAAGAGGACACATATCTTTTTGAACAGGAAGTACACATATTTGTTTAAAAATAAATTCAGTGAGGGCCTCCTGGTGGCGCAGCGGTTGAGCGCTGCACTGTGGAGCTGTCAGCAGCGGCGAAGCGAGTTCGACACCCAGCCGGGGAGAATCCCACATGGCTTGGCAGACCTCTCCTGCCTCAGCAGCTGCTCCCCTCAGCAGTGTATTTCTGATCTGCCTGTTCTGCTCCCCATTCTGTCTCTGGTGAACCCTCTTGCCGCCCCACGCCTCTGGCCTGTACCCCAGCTTGCATGTATAAATAAATAAATCTTTAAAAAAAAGAGATCATTTAAAAATAAATAAATAAATTCAGTGAAATATCTTTTATTTATTCTTTTAGCTCTCCTAAGTTTAAGTATCCTCCAATTAGAAAAATAAATTGTGGGTTCCTATGGATTTTGAGATTTGATTGAACCTAGAAGTAAAAAATATCTTCTGATGTTAGGACGTAAGAGATTATTAGTAAAACAGTCAATGAAAGTTAAGAAGACATTCATCACAACGATAAAACCAAAATTTAAGTGAAAAAGAAATTCTGAGAATAATAAGCTATGCAAAAATTTCTCCAGGAAAATTTAACTCACATATTGTGTGGCACAAATTAATCCACAATTTTTTTTTTTTTTTACTATAGTCAACCTATCATAACATAAGAATAACAAAACCACCGAACAGTTACTGCATCACTTAGTTAAATAACTTGACATATTTTTCAGCTTTATTCTCCCATAAGACAAAAATTACTTAAAATTCCAGAGATAATAAAAAAATGTCAGTGTGCCAATAAAATTAATCTAATTATGACTTAGTCTATTTTTAATGTAGATATGTGATTTATTCAAATACATCCATGCATATATAAATATACACAAAACCAAAATAATAGTAATAATGTTGTATGACTAATTGTTGCATGACTGATGTTGATTGATAATACCAACTGACTATTAATATAATTTTTTATTAAAAAATATTTCCCATGATTTATGGTTCAGAACTCGAAATAAATTGTGTTAGCCATCTGTACAAAATTAAAACTGATTGATTTAAATGGAATTTATTCCCAGGTTAAAATACTTCTATACATAAACTCTATCATATAGTTGACTATCCAATGTGAAGTATAATCAATTTTTCTATTTCAAAAATTATAATGGCAGCTTTTCCAAATTTGTGTTTGACCTAGAAATCATACATGTCTCATTTGCCAGGGACATGATATTGATTTAACTGATTTTGAGTTTTTGCCAAATGCCCCATTTTCTAAATTATATTTGGTAGTCACAGAAATACGCCAAAATTAAATGGCTTAGGTTTTAAGCTTTCTTCTTATTTTACATTTGATTGCCAAGGGCACTAAATTTTGCTAAAGAAAGTTAGGAACCCTTTAACATAACAAATACAAATTTATCATGTTCTGACGCAGGAATATTTTTTAAAAAATAACTATGATTTAAATATAGCTCCAACCTCATGGATGAAGATATTGTCCATTATTAAATGCATTGACCCTGAAAAAAGGACCCATTTAATACATTATATTTAGCATTTGGTAACAGGCAATATAGAGATATAGATATAGATATATAAATATAGATATGTATGGGTCTGAAATGACTTATTGGATTAACTATTAGAAGACAACAAGAATTTTATGATTTATTACATTTTTCTTTGATATGTGAATCCAGTGAATCTGCAACTTAAATGTAATACTCCATTGCACTAACAAGATTATCACTAGTTGCTGCTTATACAAATATCCTAGCTTTTTAGTGTGGTGTATGTTATCCTTCCATATATTTAACTTTTCATTAACAAAGTATTAAATATACAGACTTTATGGGAGGCGAAATTCAATAATAAATGTTTTCTTTGAAAAACAATTGAATGAATAAAAATATTTTTCCCATAGAGCCCAGAATATGTTGCCTCCTAAGAAAGTAAAAAACACCGATCAAAAGTATATATGTACTAGGATGTTCATCACAGCACTATTTACAACAGTGAAGATATGGAAACAACCTAAGTTGGCAGCTGAATGATTTAAGAGATATGGTATATAGGCATAATAGAATACTACTCCATTATAAAAAAAAAAAATGAACGCTTGCCATTTGCAACATGTCTGGAACTGAAGGGGGTTATATTAAGTGAAATAAGCCAGAAGGAGAAAGTGAAATACCAGATAGTTTCACTTATGTGGTGTGGAGCAACAAAACAAAAGGTAAGATAAAAAACAAACCAAAATAAAACCTTAAATCTGACTGCAAAATTGGGCCTGCCTGGTGGTGCAAGAGGTTAAGTCCCAGCGCTATCAAGCAATCTCCAGCCACTTCATCACGAGTTCGATCCTCAGCCAGGAGCTAACCTACATGGCGCAGCAGACCTCTCCTATCTCAGCTGCTCACCTCAGCAGTCTATTTCAATGGATTCACCTGTTCTGCTCCCCACTCTGTCTCTGAATCTTCTCACCCCAAGCACCTCTAGCATACACCCAGTTCTTGTATGCATAAATAATAAATCTTTTTTAAAAAAAGGGAAATCTGACTGCAAAATTGAGGCTACAAGTAGGGAAGGGGAATGTGGAAAGCAAAGGGGTGAGGGGCCCAGTGGACTATGGTGAGTGTTCAGGCTGGTTCCTTGTCTTGGCTATTGTGTTATTGTGAATTATGTTACTGTGGATATAGCAGTGCATATACCTTTTCAGATTAGTGCTTTCACATTCTTGGAGGAACTGCTGTATAATATATTTCCCCCTTTAGGTGTTTTATTTTTTTCATGGATCTCTGTAAATTTTGAACCAATTTACACAGAATCTCATCCTAATGGATCATTTCTGGAGACTGTATATAGTTCCAATACGGAGGAAATCAACTCTTTACAGGAAGCAGATATATCACCAAGAAAAAGTCTTCAAGGAATGTTTGATGAAGATTTTGTTTTAAAATGTTTGAGCATTATAAAAGAAAATTAACAAAAAATGCCAATGCATTTTATCATCTCTAGCCTAAATGTGCAAACATGGGATAGCATCAATGATAACAGACAACGTTGTACTTGTAATAGAGAAGTATGAGTTATAGCTGTAGCTGTTTATAAGGGAATTCACTACTATGCTAACTTGCCAATAAAGAAGAGGTAGAGGAATAAATACTTTGACCTTATTCCAGTTCAATGCCCCATCTCCTGCTGGTGCCACTTTTGGCAATGTCTAATGGGGAAGTAGAGGGGAAGACTGTCTCTCAAGTCAGTCCATAGAGTCAACTTTCCTGTGTGATAAGCAGGGAAATAATTGATTTAGAGTGGCAAATAGATCTTCAGCGTATTCATTAAATAAAAATCACATTTTAAAAATGACTTAAACAGATTTTCCATTCTGAATACTGATGCTCAATTTTCCTGAGTCTCTCAAGTTTTATATGAGAGTTGAAATATGATTGGCCATCACTACATTTTATAAAAGGGAGTTTATTCATATTGGAACACTATTCAGCATAAAAATTATAAACTCTTGTCATTTCCAACAACATGGAGTGAAACATATCAATAAGGAAAAGATAAATTTAGGATGGTGTGGAATACATTCTATGTATGTGGAATATAGAGAAACCAAACAAAGTCAGATAAAGCCAAACGAAAGGAAAAATTTCAATCTCTCTCTCTCTTCACCCTCTTACCCCCACCCCCTATTTCCCCACACCCTCATTTTCTCTGTCTTTTCAGGAGTTACTGAAAGGATAAATTGAATCTCGTATTTTCAGTTGTCATCTTGTGCTGAATTTTAAGAAGAAAGCTGATATGAATAGAGCCAGCATAAAGGAAATCAGAGCAAAAAAGTAAGTCTTAAGTACAACACTGAGCTTCTTGTACTTGTTTCCTAAGCTCATTTCTAAGTAGAACAATGCAGTTATCTGACTCAATAGATTTGCGTTTTATTTTAAAAAAATATGAGTGAATTTGTGAAGGTCTTGAAGCTATGAATGTTTGAGATGTTTTTAAAAGCTTAGAAAATAGTTTTTAAAGAAAAGCATGTGAAGACAGCAAAGACAGACACTGCCTATTTTGCTACTATGATATTAAATCTGAATATGATAAGGTTCTTTTAGCTTTATTATGATGAAGATGAAAGTAAATTCTGCACATGTTTCAATGGTATAAGTTATTTATCTGGGTGACAGTCAGTGGAGAGCAATGTTTTTAACATATGGGAAAATAAAATAGGGAAATAAAGAGTAAAAATATTTAGTAAGAACTTGGAAAAATAGGCCATGAGTTAAGAAAGAGATCAGGACTGGAAATATGAGAGGCATAAAAATAGTAACTACTATTTATAGTTCGTACTTTGTGAGTTGGATAGTTGTCGTGTATTATCTCATATAATCCTTAAAGTCTTCAAAGTAGAAAGTTTTCACTTTTTTCAAAAAAGGATATTAGGTCTGAAAAGGATTAAGAAACTTGTCTAAAGTCACAGAATTAGCAATTGGCTTAACCAAGATGATATATTTGGAATGTTTGATTTGTGCTCTTTAAAAGTATGCCATATTTCTATTTATTCTTGAGTGATAGTTGAACAATGAAAAGGCTGAAGACAATATATGAGTCATATATAGGTACAAAGACAAAAAACAACATTTCAGGGGAACATTTTCTTTTGAGGTAACATTGGTTCATGCCACTGTACTTGATTTGGGAGTATAGGATCACACCCCTAGAGATGTATGCCACCACACCACATTCACCACCAAATCCTACATAGTCCTCCGCTAGAAACCAATGAACTCCCTTCCCCCTCTGTTTCCTACCCTCCACCCTTCTCCTCTCATAGCCTCAATATTTCAATGACATTTTTAGGGTTTGAAAAAAATGAATTTTTTTCTTTATCCACCACAGTTTAGTGACATAGGTTTTACACATGAGCATACACAGAGATACAAACAAACATCCTTATGTTTTATTTAGTATGTTGTATTGGTGTGTTTTTTGTGATTAAACTGTTAAGCTTCTCCTCACCTCTTCATCATCTTTTAGATTATCCAGAGACTTCTTCTCTGGTTTAAATTTAACCTAAACTATGCAATACCATTTTAGTTTACCACATGAATTAAGCTTTTTGAAAAGTTTTAATTTGTTTAATTTAAATTTAAATACTTTAATTTAAAAGTATTAAATTATTTATAACTGCATGGAGCAAACATTATTACCAGTACACCACATATTTATTTCCTCATCACACAGCTGTTCCACATTTTCCAACATGACGTGTATTTAGATATAATCATATGGAGAATTTCTAGACACGGGTATATGAGATCAGTGATAGGTTTTATTTCATGATATTTCAAGATTAAAATTAGTAAATGCTTTCTTTCTTAAAGATTCTTTCTTTAGTTCAGATAAATTTTTTGCAGTAACAGGACCTAAGGAGCAAGAGAGCCAAAGGGTCTGGAAATCTGACTCACTTTGTGTAGGAGAACTACCTGCTGGGCAGGAAAGCTACAGTATATTATTACATGAGGGAGATAAACTGCTCTTGTATTTTGTGCTATTTGACATTTTGTGGATTTTATTACTATGGGCTAGATATTAAAAGATGTTGACATATAAAATTGCATCATTAGGATTCAGATATTCATCCCCTTCATTTGAAGTAAAATTAGATATTTACAATTCAAACTATACAATTTTAATTTTAATATCACCAGATCACCCACCTACACACAAAGACACAGTTCCCATTTAGTTGATCTTGAGTATTGCAAAAATATATAAATAAGTGTGCTGACAGACTGAAACTGTCAAAACCCTTTTGGTCTTTCATATTCTAATGTATGTAAGATGATCCTGTCATTATGTCTATAATTAACACACGACTTTCTTTTATTTCCATTTTATCACCTACGTAACATAACATAAATCAAAGCCATTTTGCTCATCTTTACTAAGTTCTTCTGAGAACTACAAGTGATATTCCAGTTACTCATTTATGAAACTGCCTAGAAAGTAAAATTTATTGTGAAGAACTCATGAAAGGACAAGAACAATCATAATAACAGGATTTTCACATAACAAAGAAATAATTGAAATACTCAGACATGAAACAATCTACTGTAATTTTTGGTCCCCACTAAGCTTGTCTGTGGTGACTGAATTTTAATTAGCATGGATGTTTGTACTTTAGAAATTCAGAACATGAATTAAATTTCATAAATTCATGAGACCAAAAGAATAATACAATGAGCTTAGAATTTTAATGAGGGCATTTGAAAATATTGGCATTCTTCATAGTGAAACTACTATGTCATCTGCAAATACTTCTATTCACTGGCTTGAAGATCCAGACTAAATTAACCAGTCCTTTGAGTCAAACATTCAAAAAATTTCAGACACTAACCAAATACTGCTTGAGAAATTAATATTTCATTTGAATACTGTTTTTTATATTTTAAAGAAATGATCATTAACTCCTTAGTGACACAGACTTGAAGTATCCTTAAAGTTGTAATTTTATTTCCAAACATTACAATTTGGGGAGGAGTTTCTCAAAAGCTAGTATCTATTGCACTTCAGTTATTGAATACTACCAAGTTGGAAATGTGAGGTTAATTATTTTGGTTTATTTATTGGTTGATTTTTTTAAAAATTACTTTATTAAGACATGTTTGACAAACAAAAAACATGTACATTTATACAAACTGATGAATTGAAGCAGATAAGCATTCATAAATATGTCTTTTGTCTACCCTTTAAAGGATTTTTCACAAAAGTATAATGTATCAGAATCAATTTTCATCATCCATGACAAATTTGAGCATGTATGTCTCTGAGAGGAAGTAACAGAAATGCCTTAAAACAATAGTTTTCAAAATAAACAAATGGAACTATATTGAACTTAAAAATTTCTGCCACAGCAAAGGCATCAACAAAATGAGAAGGTGGCCTATGGAAAGTGATAAAAGAAAATGAAAACTATATATCTGCTAAGGGGCTAATATCCAAAATACTTTAAAATAATTCCTACAACTCTATAGCGAAAATAACAACTAATCCAATGAAAGAATGTGCCAAGTTCTTCAACAGTCATCTTTCCCAGTGAAGACATACAAATGAAAAGCAGGTACCTGAAGAAGTGTTCAACATCACTAACCTACAGAGAAATGCAAATCAAAACTATAATACATATCACCTCACATTTTTAGATGGCTATTTACCAAAAAGACGAGAAATAACAAGTGCTGGTGAGAATATAAAGAATAGGAAACCCTTTAGTTAGTGGATGGGAATGTAAGTTGGTACTGCCATTATGAAAAAAATAAAAATAGAACAACAAAATTTAAAAATAGATGTAATTGTTTTTTTAATACGCCAATTGTTTGCTTCATATTGTTTTTGCTCTGACGTTCTTTTTGTAGCTTCAGAGTTTGCTCTGAATATTGTAATATGCATAGTTACATTTCCAACAAAATTGGGGAATTTAAAATCACTGATTCCACAATTATAAGCCCCATTCTCTCCTTTTTTTACTGATTCCAGATATTTACTATCTAGAACCCTTGTTATAATTCCTGATGTTTTCTAACTCAATAGCCACTTTAAAGTCTTGGGTGTTTTTTTTTATTTCTGTTCAGATAGTTTCTATTAATAAATCTTCCTGTTCACTGTTATTTTCTTTTTTAGTGTCCAATCACCTCACAAATCCATCTGATAAAACTTTAATTTCAAATTCACTTTTTACTCATATATTTTCCAATTTTACTTTTTTTAAACTGCATTGCTTTTTCACTTATGAGTCCTCATCTTTATATCTTAAGGTCACCAGTTGTGTTAAATTTATAAATCTACGATAATTCTTTCAGATTCTTTGCGGTTTCTAATACCTGGGATTGAATTGTGTAGTTTTTAAAAGAGTGTTTATTTTTGTTCTGAGAAGCAGTTAAAGTATGGTATCTTTCCTTGACCATCTTGAGGCTTTAATTTAGTCATTGTTTTGTTTTTCTTTTTTTTAAGATGTATTTATTTATGCATACAAGCTGGGGTACAGGCCAGAGGCATGGGGCAACGAGAGGGTTCACCAGAGACAGAGTGGGGAGAAGCACACGCAGATCAAAGGAAATATACTGCTGAGGGGAGCAGCAGGCGAGTCAGGAGAGGTCTGCTACACCATGTGGGAACCTCCCTGGCCTGGCAACGAACTCACGTCGCCGCTGCCCACAGCTCCACAGTGCAGCGCTTAACCACTGTGCCGCCAGGAAGGCCCTAGTCATTGTTTTGGGGGTATTTAGGGAAGTTCTGACTACTGGCTATGATCCTTGCTATTAAGGTATGATTTTCTTCTTATCTCAATTCTAATAAAAGTATTCCAATCCTTTTAATATGATAGAAGTCTTTACTCTCAGATGTATCAAAATGCCAAAGTCTCCAACCTTCTTCACTCTGCAGAAGTTCTGTTTGTCTTCGTGAAATTTCACCCTGAACATGCAGACAGTAGCCCTTGAGCAAAGATCCTTCGGGAACCTCAGTCAGTTCTAATAGTTCCCGTTCCTGATGTACTGTCATGCAATTTCCACCTATACAGTATCCTTGAGAAGAGTTTTATCTCATATCTGCTTTCATTTTTGTACTTACAGAATGACAATTTTCTTTATGACATCCTTGAATATCCTCCCCAATACAAATGAGAATTGACGTTCAAGGACAAAGTTTCTGAAGGTATCCTGATACTCAAGGAAAACTCTGCCACACTTTTTTGCACCATAATTATTCACTTTGGCTACTAGTCTAGACCATTATATTTTCATTGTGATTTATGTTATTAACTGTAATTCTTTAGTTAAAAATGTGGCATTGAGGATCATGATGTAATTTATTTTTAATGGTTCTTCTAAACTTTACTTCCTTCATTTTCTCCTTTGAATTTAAATTTTGCATCCTTAAATTCACATTTTTGTTTTCTTTGTATTATTCTACAAATAGTAATAATTATGGAAACTAATACATACCATGAAGTAATTACAACCCATACGGCCAATATATTAATCTCATACCTATGTTCCTTAATGTACACCATACCCATTTAGGTTATTACTATATTTTGAAGATTATGGTTAAGTAAATAATACATGCAAATATTGTTCTAATGTGTCAGGTAATCTGAAAAGTTATTTTAAATGCAAAATAAATAACCATTGAACTGATAATTTTATTAAATTTCTGAATATATATTAGCCTGTGTTTTAATATTTTAACCCCAGATAGAATATAAAAATATTTTAAGTGGTCTGTTAAGATCTATAGAGTACAATAAGATAATAATAAATGGAGAAACAAGAGATTCAGAAATGGACTAGGAAAAGAAAATTGAAACTTGTTTCATCAGTTTCTTTATCTGATTCTATTAATATTTTAAAGGTAGGGCCTCCCTGGTGGTGCAACAAGTTAAGTCTCAGCCTATGAAGTTATCCGCAGCCACTGCAGTACGAGTGCAATATTCGGCCAGGGAGATTCCCACATAGTGCAGCAGACCTCTCCTGCCTCGCCCTCTGCTCCCCTCAACAGTGTACTTCAGTCAATCAGCCTGTTCTGCTCCCACTCTGTCTCTGGTGAATCCTCTCAACACCCCAAACCTCTGGCCTACTCCCCAGTTCTTTTATGCATAAATAAATAAATCTTTAAAAAAATAAATATTTTAAAGGTATGTTTAAGGTTATTGTGATATTTCTGTTCATTTGTGGTTTTGGTGTAGGGAAAAATGGAAAATTTACTTGGAAAAAAGATTGTGTAGATGTGTATTTTATTTGGTAGCTAAATGTACATGAACATTTATTTACTGGTTTACTATACCTTCAATATAAAATCCTCCCTAATTCATACCACTAGTCAATTCCTCTACTTTTTATCAGTTCAGTAAACAAAGTATTGGATTTTCATGCCATTAAATTTACCTAGATCAGGATGACATTTAATGCTTAACTTACTTAGTTTTCCTTTCAGTCATGCATAATTGAATATTTTATTTTATAATGTTAGTCATTGTCTCAAAACACATTGTTCACATGCTGAGAAACATTCATTAACCTGAAAAAATGTGGCTTCTGGAGAAATTTTATTACAATAATCTCCTAATTGGAAAAAAAATGAAAATAAGTTTCTCATAGACTCCAACAAAATTCTCTTTATAAAGTGGGCATTTTCTTTGTGAAATCAGTATATATTTTGTAACTATTATAATTTTAAAGGATATTGATCAACATATGCTTACTAGAAGATAGGCTACAGGATCCAGCAATACCACTTTTGGGAATCTACCCAAAAGACACAAAAACACTAATCCAAAAGGATACATGCACCGGTATGTTCACTGCGGAACTGTTTACAATAGCAAAGGTATGGAAGCAACCTAAATGCCCAAAAATAGACGACTGGATTGAGAAGATGTGGTACAAATACACAATGGAATACTATTCAGCATTCAAAGAAGATAAACACATGCAATTTGCAGCGACATGGATGGAACTAGAGGGGCTCATACTCCGCAAAATAAGCCAAAAAGAAAGAGAAAAGTATCGAACAGTTTCACTTATAACAGGACTATATGGAAACCAAATAGGAGAGAGACACTCAGCAGGGGAGGAGGCGGATAAGGGCCCAAAATGGAGTAGAAAAGGACGCAAGGGGCCACGGAGATGGATCACGGGTGAATCGGTGGTGGGCTACCCAAGGGGAATACAAAATGTAATAGATATAAATAACAGTAAAAAATATACTAAAAAAAAAGAAAGTCTACAGGATGATTTACTCTTCATACAATATAATTTACAAGTCGTTTTTCCCCAAAAATGTGTTCACTTGAATGAATATGAAAGACAGTAACACCACTACCGTGCAGGTGTGTATTATGTAGAAAGTGGATAATATAACTTTTTCTATTGCGTTCTACTGAAATTGTGAGTCCAGTTAATATACTTCTATAAATCAGTTCTGTTCTAACTCTGATCAGGATAAATATTCAAATATATGTTTCAGATAATTGCAATCTAAAGTTTACAGATAATATGCATGTTAACAGTAAGGTGGCTATTTTAGCTACAATTTACTAGGTTTCATCCTGGCTAAGGAATGCTGTTATTCTTTATTTACAATAGCTAAGAACTGAAAAAAAAAACAAAACTAAGTGTACATCTACAGATGAATGGATAAAGATGTGGTATATATACACAATAGAATACTATTTAGCTCTCAAAATGGCAGAAATTCAGTGATTTGCAATAATAAGAGTTGACCTACAGGGTATTATGCTCAGTGGAACGTCAGATGGCGAGAGAAACACAGTATGATTTCACTCATGTGGTATATAAGGAAACTGAACAAATGAATGAAATAAATAAAAAAGTTTTTAAGACTATAAAACCATGTAAATAAATAAAAAAAAAAAAAACTATTTCCTACATCCCAACTGAACTACCCATATATAGCAAATCTTTCAGTCTTCATGGCTCATCTCAGAGAATCATCTCCTAAAGACAATGTTAATCCTCACCTTAATAACCATTCTTTCCATGTGATTCTATAATATCACTTTTATACCTTGATCACTGTGCTTTATTTAGTATATTCAATTGAAATTCTCTCTCCCAAACTAAATTGGAATCCTTCTTCCTAACTTGATGTTTACTAACCTAACAGAGTGCCTGGGACATTGCATAAGAATTTATTGCATCAAACTAGAAATTACAGGCTAACTCCCATCTATAAGAATTTCACTCTTACTTCTCACCTAGTAACAGCTTTACACGTTGGAAGCAAATCATCATCACATCCATTCTGAATTCCACAATAATATATAATAATGATAGCTAACATTCATCAACTGCATGCTCTGTGACAGCAACTGCAGTTAGAGTTTCACAAGGATTAATACATTTGATTATTACACAAACACACACACACACACACAATGTGAAGTAGGAAATGTATTATATTAATTTTGTGAAGGAAAATAAAAGTTTCAAAGGATGCAGTAATTTGACCAATATATATATAAAAAAAAATTCCATGGTAAAAGTCCCCAACCAATTCTTTCTGAATATGGTGACTAATTTCTTAACAACTGCAGTCCAATATTTATTTATCTCTTCTCTCTCTTTCTTTCTCTCATTCCCGTCTTGCTTTTCTCTTAATTCACTTTGCTTTTCTTTGTTTCTCATCTGTCTTTCATAAACACACAATGAATTAAACTACTGAACAACAGATCTCAGGAATGAGTCTTTTCCTTTGAAAATACGCAAAATTTTCAAGTAAAGAACAGTACACAGTCTTAACAATAGTCATCTGAGAACTAGAGTAAAGAAAATATCAATTGTGGATTCAGTCTTGTCTAGATAAAATGAGTGTACAATTCTATAGTCTGTAGTTCACCTACTTGCCAACTGAAAAAACTGCTGAACACAGCTAATGGGTGGGGAATAAAAAATTAAAATGTTTTTTCACTTTTAAAGATATTAAATTCATAAACTAAAATTCTTATACCTTACTGATATTTCTACAGCTTGGAAAAAAAGGAAAATGCCAATGGTTTTCTGTTTTTGTTTTGTTTTTATTACACAAACACACAGAGCAATCTACTTGAGTAACTGGCACACTGAAACCTGCCTATTGATTTCAGAACTACTCACATCCTACTTGAATCATTTATGCCTTTGTTGTTGACTAAGTTGTCATTTCATATTATTATACATTATGATCAGTTATTAGATTTTGGTTGAATGAATAAAATCAATAGCGGTATTTGTAGAATCTTCAGCAATGAAATACTTCGAAACTTAGTGCCATTATGATTATTATACTTAGATTTAGGAAAAAACACTTGACACAAATTTACATGAGTCAAATTTTAAACAGAACAAGCTTATATAATATTGAGGATAAATTTATAGAGGTAAGTACCTGAATTTATCTTACCTGTTTTCCATAAATTCCATATAAGTGGTTATATTTTAAATCATATGATATCAATGTATCATATTCTATATTATTTTGATACAAAATCATAAAAAATATTTTAATAAAATGTTAGCAATCTCATTTGAAATATCCTTTCCAAACAGAATTTAATAATATATCATTTGTTCATTTGTCTCTATAAAAAGGAGCATTAAGTGTGATACATTTACCTGCTTCAGTTAACAAACAAGCTACTATCTGTGGATTTTACAGCACTCCAGATAAAAGATAAAAAGGTAAAAACCACAGTACGACAGTAGCACAGTAATTAGTTTTCTAGGGGAACTAACGCACGCTATGAGGTTTGGGGTGTTTGAATCGTCACAATGTCTTGATTAAACTTGTATCTATGGAGAAATAGTTTGAGAAATTTGAAAGGGTAGCCTTTCAACTAGTGCTCACTGGATATAAAGATGCTATGAATCTGTTTTCAATGAAAATAGGAAATGGAAGATGGTCTGCAGGCAAAAAGAGGGGAAGGCAGATAAAGTAAAATAAAAGTCTTTTTCTTACTATATAGCTAACAATACTCCCGATGAAACATTTCTATTCTATATCCATTTCTTTGACAGGAAAGGGGTTATTGAAAGAATGTAAATAATTCCATTTTCCAACATACACATTTTACAATAGTTGGAAAGATGTAATTTGAATTACTTTTCTTTTTTTTTTTTTAGATTTATTTATACATACACGCTGGGGTACAGGCCAGAGGCGTGGGGCGGCGAGAGGGTTCACCAGAGACAGAGTGGGGAGCAGAACAGGCAGATCAGAAATACACTGCTGAGGGGAGCAGTGGGCGAGGCAGGAGAGGTCTGCCGCACCATGTGGGAATCTCCCTGGCCGGGCTCCACAGTGCAGCGCTCAACCGCTGAGCCACCAGGGAGCCCCTGAATTACATTTCTGATGACAAGAACTACTTTTTCTCTTATTTTTTAATTTTTAAAGATTTATTTTTATTTATTTATGCATACAAGAACTGGGATGTAGGCCAGAGCTGCGGGGGTGATTCACCAGATACAGAGTAGGGAACAGAACAGGTGGATCTACTGAAATACACTGTTGAGGGGAGTAGTAGGCAAGACAGGAGATGTCTGCCTCGCCATGTGGGTTAGCTTTCTAGCCAGGGATTGAACTCATGCTGCAGTGGCTGGTGATGGCTTGATAGTGTTGAGACTTTAACCCCTACACCAACAGGGAGGCCTCTTAATTTTTTTTTTTAATGGACCAACTCTTATAAACTATCTCTTACATTCAAGACATTTCCAAACTACCTTTAAACATTCTTTTAAAATTCTTGTTCCCTGAAATATTACAAGCTCATTGATTGTAAGTATTCAGTCACACAACAATATCTTTTAAAAAACAAGTCAAGATGATACATTATAGCTATCCAACATATTTTATAACGAATAATATGTTTTTAATATTCTAGCAGATTTTTTGATATTAATAAAGTAATGTTTGGGGGGTCATCTTCTAAAACACTATTTGGTGACATACAGAAAGTTTTTTTTGGATGTATACATGGTTGTTCTTTCTCAGTGATAACTTGGTTGCATCTTGTATTTACTTACATTATATGAAAGTAAAAAAATATACACAGAGTCTGCATCCAGATTGTGGCTTTTTGAGATGAGGAAAATATTGCAATGAGTTACATAATTAGTCAGTTACTAAACTTTTCCCGTGAGCAAATAGCAATCCATCTCAGTGAAATGTGCCAAGTGAGACCATTCCAGCAATAACCATTAAGACTCAGAATAGAGAAGCTAAAGTACACCAAACAGAAAGAGAGATTACTCATTAAAACTAAATTCTCTTTCCCCCATAGGATACCCTAGAACACTCTCCTTAATATGGAGAATTCCGGTTGACATTTGCAAGAACCATTTATAACTCAGATCCTGGATGTACTGCAGAAGATGATGGGTGCTATAAGCACAACAGAATTTTAGGCTTTATTCTGATTTTTCAGGAAAGATTCTCAAACAAACATCTTCAATAGAATTTACTATTATAATGAATTGCTTTAGAATTTTGAAAACCATCATCATGTTTTTGTGAATTAGCCCTAATTTGCATTTTTATTTGACAGATATCTTGATTAAAATAGATTTTATGAATTGCACATGGCTAGGCAGTACTACTGATCTTTTGCATTTTTTAACACTGAAAAGTCATATAATATCTCTTCAAAATGTATTATCAGTTGAAATTATTATCAGATAAGGAATTGTATTACAGGAAGCTTACTTACTCATTTAGGTAAATTTCCTGAATTACCTGATGATTTTACAGCCAATTTCATACATGCTAGAATATTTTTTCTTATTAAAATTCCATTCTATATAACTGTTAATCATATTTTGTTCTATTAAAGAGTGGCTTTAACACTCTAAAAGGCATTGCTAGGCTCTCATTACATTTATTATTATGTGATAGGTGATATTTTTATTTTTTTAAGGTTTTCTAAGCAATTAATAATATATGATGATATAAGCTCTCCTATTTGTCAATAAATTTGGATATTAAATTAAAAATGAAAATAAATGGAAATATTACAATGTAAACTTCAGATGTTTATAAAGATTGTTCATAGATACATAAGTAGAAAATACCTTTATAGTATTTATAATCACCAAATCTATATGTCATTACTGGTAAAGTAGTATCAATTATACAGTTATTGATCTAATAAACTGATTTTTTTAATTCTAAGTGTGTGATTTACATTGACTATTTTTCCCAGACATCATCCCTTTGCGGAATGTAATTTAATTTACCAAGCATTATGCAAGTTAACATTAACTTAGTATGTGTATATAAATTTACTGCCAATAACAACTACCATTTTAAGTAAGGTGATTAATTTATAATCAAATCTATAGTCATTTGAACATGAAGATGTATCACTAATAGATAGTAAATTGTTACCATAAATGGAACCAGTAGTGTACCGGAACTAGCTTTTACTGACTTGGATAAACTGATTACTAAAAATGGCTTTTGTTAGCCAGATTAAAACCAGTAAGTTTAAATTGGTTCCCATGATTGTGGTATTTTTACAATGACAATCAGCTAATCTACAAATATCTCTCCTTAGCATCTGTTGAACATATACCAGTGTATCACTGATCCTCAGCATTTTGAGAATGAAAGAGTCTACATTTGATAATTATGTCAAAACGCAGGCTAAGCCAAGACTGCTCCAGGTAACAGTTATATGACGATCTTCATTGTAGGTCATATTTGAGGTTATTTTTAAGTTAATGACTAAAGAAACATATATGAAACACAGTAGGAAGTTACTAAAACTGCTCTCAAATCTGTCCTTTGCAACAAAGATGGAGTTGTACTTTAATGTGATATAGGTAATCTTAAGTCTAAATCAACTGAAGACATCCTATGCCCATTAGGATAAAGTCCAACATCCTAAAGTATGTTTCATGAAGCAGAAATAATCAGTTGCCTGATGACATCCTCGATCTTAGCCTCATCACTTAACCTCGAATCTACTCATTTCTTTTTCATTTATTCATGTGTCATGTGCTGCTTTGATCTCAGGACTTTGGATATGCTCATGCCTGTGTCTGGAATTATCTTTAATACATTTCACAGGTAATGTCTACCCATTTTTTCATGCCATAAATTTGTCTCTGAAGTGATCCTTCCTGAGTCTTGGCGTGGGTTTTCTTCCTCTTCTGCATCAATCTTAATTTTTCTTCTAGTTAAAAAATCATTCTTTCTCAACATACTTTGTGTAGTCCATATTTCACTCAGTTTCAAAATACTGCAGACCTGGGGCCTCCCTGGTGGCGCAATGGGTTAAGTGCAGTACTATGAAGCTATCCAGAGCCACTGCAGAACGAGTTCGATCCCAGGTCAGGGAGATTCCCACATGGTGCGGCAGACCTCTCCTGCCTCGCCCGCTGCTCCCCTCAGAAGTGTATTTCAGTGGATCTGCCCGTTCTGCTCCCCACTCTGTCTCTGGTGAATCCTCTCACCACCTCACACCTCTGGCCTATACCCCAGCTCTTGTATGCATAAATAAATAAATCTCAAAAAAAATACTGCAGACTCCAGAAGTAATTCATGGAATACATATTCCTCTAATAAATGTTACTTTATACCCAGGTCTATAGCTTTAAATAACAACTTCATGTCAATTACTGCAAAATGCATATATTCAACAACAATGTCTCCCCAGAGTCTTTGATTCTTTAACATTTCCATTTTTTTTAAGATTTATTTTTTATTTATACATACAAGCTGGGGTACAGGCCAGAGGCGTGGGGGCGGCGAGAGGGTTCACCAGAGACAGAGCGGGTAGCAGAACAGGCAGATCAGAAATACACTGCTGAGGGGAGCAGCAGCCAAGGCAGGAGAGGTCTGCCGCGCCATGTGGGATTCTCCCTGGCCGGGCGTCGAACTCGCGTCACCGCTGCTGACAGCTCCACAGCGCAGCGCTTAACCGCTGCGCCACCGGGGAGGCCCTAACATTTCCATTTTTTGAACAGTTTTAGGTTCACAGCAAAATTAAGAAGGTACAGAGATTTCCTTTGTTCCCACACATGTAGAGCTACCTCCATAAAAATCATCTTCCACCAAAGTGGTACTTTCATTGCAACTGGGAAAGCACCACTGAGACAGCATCGTGACCACCCAAAATCCATAGCTTAGGCTCACTTTCGGTGTGAATATGGGTACATATACAAGATATAAATCTATCATAATAAAGGAGTATCAGATAAAGTAGTATCACTGCTCTAAATCTCATTGGGGTTGGTTGTTCATTTTCCCATCCCAATACAATCACTGATCTGTTTACTGTCTCCATAGATTTGCCTTTTCCATAATGACATATTAGTTGGAATTATGAGCAAGTAGTCTTTCGGATTGGCTTCTTTCACTTAGTAATATGTACTTAAATTTTGTCCATATATTTTCATGGTTTGATAACTCATTTTTTATCACTGATAAATAGCTCAATGTCCGGATCTATCACCATTTACTATATGCTCACCTATTTCACTATTTACTTACCTATTGGTAGTTTCCAATTTTTGGCAATTATGAATAAAACTGCTATAAATATCCATGGATAGTAAGTATTTTTGTGGATATAACATTTCAACTCCTCTGAGTAATTGCCAGGGACAAGACTGCTGGGTCATAAGTAAGAATTTCTGTTTTCCAAAGTGGCTGTACCATTGTTTTTCCAGTAGAAATAAGTATGTTACTATTGCTCCTTATCATTGTCAGTATTTGGTGTTGTCAGTGTTCTGGATTTTGGGCATTCTAATAGCTGTGTAGTGGCGTCTGTTTTAACCAATATGATGACCTAAGATGTACAACATCTTTTCATAACCTTATTTATTACCTCTATAAATTTGGTAAGGTGTATGGTCTACTTTTCAATAGGAGAAAAATTTAATGTACATATGGGAATCCCACAAAAACACAGGGATCCCCAACAATCAGGTAGTTGAGTTTTTATGCCATTCTGTGCTAGGAGAAATGGGTAAGGATCTTGGACTACAAAGGGGAGGAAAATAATCTGCAGAAGGAAAAGGTAAATGTTTGGTAAACAAATGTTTGTTCAGTCATGCAGATACAGCAGGGAACAGAGATGAATTTTAGTAGACCAGGTTTCCTAAGTGTACCCCAGTCTACCACGTTTAGCTCACATCCTTAGTAGACATCTCCGCTAACCATTATAGCTTTACAGCTATTATAGCTATTGTTAGATATCATCAGAATCGCTGAAAGTCTATCATGCCTAGGCTAGGTAGTACAAGGGAATATTAGGTTAAATTCAGATCCTGGAGAGTGGAAATACTAAATTTCATTTTATTTTTGTATTTATTTATCATTGTATCATTTTTTTAAAAAAGTATTCTATTCATTGATTTTTGTGTAGAACTGGGGTGCAGGCCAGAGGTGTGGGATTTGAGAGGATTCACCAGAAACAAAGTGGGGAGCAGAACAGGTAGACCTACTGAAACACACTGCTAAGGGGAGCAGAAACAGGAAAGTGGGTGAAACAGGAAAGGTCTGCTGTGGTATGTGTATCAGCTCCCTGACCAGGGATCAAACTCAAGCCTTCATGGTGGGCCTTCACAGTGGCAGTGCAAAGACTTAACCCCTAGGCCACCACAGAGGCCCCCACTGTATCAGTTTTTTATTGAGTAACATTCATTTACAGCACCCTGTATGATACAGAGGTATAGGTTCACACCTCTTAAGATACATAATACATACCAGATTCACTGGGGTACCTAAACACACCTAATGCTCCTTCCTAGAACACTGGACACCTTCTTTGCTTCCCAAACCCTGCCCTCCCTTTCTGATAGTCCTACTTATGCAGTCAGATATCATGAGTTTGTTTTGGTTTAGTTCAGCTTGTTCCTTTCTACTCAGAATGATCTTCCCTAATTCTTCACTGTTGACTCATGACATAAATTGTCTCAGCTTAGATAGCAAGTGCATCAGCTCCTTGGGGTTGCCATTTACAAGTACCACAACTGGGCAGTTAGTTTAAAATAACAGCAATTCATTATTTCATAGTACTAGAATCCAGAAGTCCAAATCCTAGGTGTCAACAAAGCTAGTTTCTTCTAAGTCCTCAGAGGGAAAATCTATCCCATCCTCTTCTCCTAGGTTGTGGTGATGGCCAGCAATCCCAAGCTTTTCTCATTTTGCTGATGGTTGATGCTTAATGATACCTATTTTGATTATGTCTGCAAAGCCCTTTTTTCAAAAAAGGTCACATTCACAGGTGAACAAGTTAAGGCATCAAGATATCTTTTTGAAGGACACTACTCAACTCAGAATATCATTTCTTTTGGTTATGTTTCAGGTAAAATTCTTATATTGAGTATCTACTTTTTATAATAGTAGTCGGTATATTTTGATTTTTTTGTATTTATTTAGTTTTGTATTTAATAAATGGTCAATTATACACATTTTCCAAATAAAGAATAAATTGCATGAGGGAATGATCTAACCTGCTGTTGATCTGTTAATTTACCTAGCAGTGTACCTAGATGAGTGTAAAGCAAACAGTAGGAGTTAAATATAGATTTGGTGTGGGTGTATATGAATTAATAATTAATGTATTCCTATTTATCACTAATATACTACTATTATATCTATTTAGCGTTATGTCTAAAATACTGAGTGTACCATTTTAATTTTGCCTTAATTTTATAATCAGGATTTCTACGTAATGACTAGTCAAGGTTATAGCAAGTTTTTTTTTTTAATCCAATAGAACGTAAGTGCAATTCAAGAGTGAATCTCTCTCCATTACATTAATGTAGCACAAAATCCAATTTTTGGCAGGGTTCCCAGGCAATCAAGATTACAAAGTCATCTTGTCCTCTACATTTGCGTATAATGGAGAAACTTGAATCATTGTGATATATTGTAATGTTACTGAGAGGGGTTGACCTCATTCTGAAAGACTCTTGATTATTTCCACTGACAGGTGCCATTGATAGAGAGGATAATCATTATATCAATTAAGAAAAATATAAATCATGGAATTAGAATTCAAGCTACTACCAAGTCTGTCAGGTAAAGTATAAAATAAAAATCAGGATGCTAAGCTCAGAAGAATTTCATGTCATAACACTGTGTCAATGAGCTATAATACTATAGAACTAGACTATTTTTTGAATTATTTTACTTTGATAACCCATATTCCTAAAAGAAAAGTAAATTTTGAATATAAACAAACAGTAGTTTAGATTTTCAAGGTTGGCACATGATTGCATATTCTAAAAATAGCAGAATTCATTCATGATAATTAGATTTATTGGTCTTTTAGACCAGTACTATGAAAAATGTTGAATAATAATATAATTTATGAAAGATGTCAACTAACTCAATGTTATTTAGAAAAATGAGCATTTCCCTAAGCAAATTTTAGCAAGTAAAAAATTAAACTTGGAAGAAATTCAATAGGTGAGGATAAAAATCTCATTAGTTTTTGAGAAAAGGGGATATAATATTTCCCTTATATAGCAATATAATCACTATAAAATAGTTTCAGAACTTAAAATTGATGATACATAAACGCCTACAAGAACAAAAGGGATATTCACCTCTGACTATTCATAAAGATAAAGTTTAGATTTTAATTACAATAGAATTGATTGCATTCACACTGTTGATATTTTGGCTGGATAATTATTTGTTGTAGCAGACCATCCTTTAAATATTAGGATGTTTAGCAACATACTTTGTTTCTACATACTAGTTCTCAGCAGTACAAACCCTCACTTATTTTTGGAGACAAGCAAAAATGGCTTCAGATATTGTCATGTGTCTATGTGAACTGGTGGAAGAGGGAGAAAGATTTTCCTTGGAAGAGAACTATTGCATTAGAATAAACAAAATATTCCTGTTATATCACATATGTGGAATGCACACATATCTCTACTGTCATGTAAGTAGGAATGAAACCAATCCTTTGAAGAATCAAAATCCATGTTAAACTAATCATGAGATTATGTAGAAACATTATCTTAATCTGGTGTTTAAGGAAGTCCAAGGTAGATATAGCTATAGTGATACAGGTTTATATCAATATATATTATCTCTCTATATAATCCTAAACCTGTATCACTATTATATCTATATACATATATATCATTTTTTATCTATCTATGAAAGAGAGAGAGAAAGACTAGAGAAATGAACTACTGGTCTGTCTGTATTCAGTGGATACATTGTGAGTCACATGTGTGTGACTTCTAAGCAATTCCACATAAAACAAGAAGGCCAAGATAATGCTCTGGATCATCATACAGTCCTTGTACCCATCAATCTTCAAAAATGTGGGTTTTCCCCTTTCCTGAGTATATTGTTAGCGCCATAAATGGTGATAGATCAATTCAAAGAAAGACTTTGTAAATGACTACCATATGTATTTCTGTGAGATTGAATACTCCTTCAATCCAGGAACACAGAATGTCTGTCAGTATCTGGTTTGGGTTAGGAAAGGAAATTAAAGATTCTGACTTCAGATTTTTCAGTCCTAATTTGTCTGGTTGTATAGACTAGGCAAGAACCATGTTGGGTTTTATGGCCTTATAAATTATAGTAAAATATTAATTTTATAAATTCATTAATTATTCAGTCTCTTGGTCAGTGAAGAAGGAACTAAGGCAGTGGGAAGTCAAGAGTGTATACCACACACTTTTCCCTGCAAGTTTTTCATAACCATGCTGTGGAGAAAAATCATTTCCTATGAAAATATTTTTGGAGTTACACAGGCTTGAATCAGGTTGTCTACTAATAGAATACAGCACGAAGTCTTGCCATTCTCAAATCCTGTATATGTATATATAGAGAGACACAGTGAACTATGATCAGCAATTGAAATGCTTTCTTATATTCTGTTTTGTTTATTATCTCACAGAACTTTAATTCCAAGTAAAATACAACTTTCCTGCAAAAAAGCCAGTTCAGGGGCCTCCCTGGTGGCGCAGCGGTTAAGCGCTGCGCTGTGGAGCTGTCGGCAGCAGCGATGCGAGTTCGACGCCCAGCCGGGGAGAATCCCACATGGTGCAGCAGACCTCTCCTGCCTCGCCCGCTGCTCCCCTCAGCAGTGTATTATTTCTGATCTGCCTGTTCTGCTCCCTACTCTGTCTCTGGTGAAGCCTCTCACCGCTCCACACCTCTGGCCTGTACCCCAGCTGTATGTATAAATAAATAAATCTTTAAAAAAAAAAAAGGCAGTTCATCAGAAGTGCATCTTTCTAGAAAACTGGTAGTTCTCCTCTTCAGGGAGAGAAAGCAATGGACCTTCTTGTCATTCAATATCTGACTGCTTCTAGTCCTCCAAATCAGCATTTGACAAGCCTATCTCTTTGAGCTGCTCAATATTAGAGAAGATATCCTTTATGTCATATTTTCCACCATTTTTGTGTTTACATTTATTCTGCAATGGTAGTTTATCTTAAAGTCATTTGATGCAGGGGCTGACATCTACATTGGAACACTACAATGCAGGGGAATGTTTGATCAGATACAGACATTAGTAAAGTCAAACTTTACTATTATTTTGGTAAGAAAACAGAATCAAAGAATCAACTTGAAATCAGAAATCTATTACTGACAGCATTAAATACTAGCACATAACTTATTGCGTCTTCAGGAAAAAAAGATCGTTGAAAGGCCAAACACATAGAAAAGCAAAAAGAACAAAGAACAGGAAGAAACTGAATATTATGTAAAGTGAGAATGTGTTTCTTTAAATTTAAGAGGGGATTTCCTTTATTGTAAAATTCATAAAAAATGCCACTGGGTAACACTGAAAAATAATTTTCAAACTTAGCATAATAGCACTTGATCATTCATATTTTAAAGTTAACAGAAGACAAATTTAAAAATAGCCTACTGGGTCACATTAGACACCTAAGTTAATGGCATTTACAGATCACTGGAATTTTTGACTTAGCACTACAATGGCCTCACCCAGAGAAAAGAAGGGGACCAAATCTAATTAGAACTTGTAGATGTGATGAGCCCTGGTTGCTAAAAGCTGAAATGGCACTGATTAAACGATAGTACGGTGTGATGGAATGAGCAAGGGTTTGGAGTCACACAAAAAGGTTATATTTAGAAATTTCATAATTATCAGTTTTGTCACCCTGGGAAAGCTGCTTGATGACAAGGCTCCTTGTTGTATGCCTTTTCAAAATCTGTAATATTTTCTACATTTTCACATGAGGTACCAATAATGTGGAATAGTAGTTAACTATTATTACAGTAGCTATATAATTATATAATATAGTAGATAAGCACGAGAATCAGATTGGTTGAGAAAATGCCTGCACCATTTACCATATCTACCATGGTGTACACTGGTACTTGAAGATAACACTACCTATGTTTTTTTCAAGTATATTTTAATTTTTCAATTTTTCTTTTCTATTTTTTGGTTGAAGTAATGTTACATTTTAACATCACATAAGCATTCATCCTTAAGAATCAACATGCGTAAGAGGAACCAAATAAAAGAGAGACATTCAGTGAGAGAGGGGGAGGATAAGGCACAAAATGGGGGAGAAAAGAACACAAGGGACTGTGGAGGGGGTTCATGAGGGAACTGGCGGTGGGAAACCTATGGGGAATACACAATAATGTAAAAGACATAAATAATAATAACAATAAAAATGAAAATAAAAAGAATCAACATGTGTATATATTACAGTACCATCACTCCTAAAAGTCCAATGAGGGTCAGGAAACAATGAAGGCAGCCCTTATGTCCTGGTGCACAATAATCACTTCATGAGTTTTAGCTGCTTTCATAGATAGCATACTCTTATGCTTGCCACCATGTACCTGCCACATAATTCTGCTCTAAAAATACCCAGCACCCTATGTTCTCCAACTTGATTTATCGCTAGTATCCTTATATTCGAGGCAGCAAATATAGTGAAAACGCTACAGTCTTTGAAAGCATGTGAATTTTGCAGCAACATGGATGGAACTAGAAGGGATCATGCTCAGTGAAATAAGCCAAAAGGAAAAAGAAAAATATCGAATGGTCTCACTTATACAGGAATATAGGGGACAAATACAAGAGTGTCAACCAGCGAGAGAGGGGGGAAGATTGGGGCTCAGAATGGGGGAGAGGGGAGCACAGGGGATGGTGGTGACAGTTCACGGATGAATTGGTGGTGGGAAACCTATGGGAAATATACAGTAATGTAAAAGACACAAATAAAAAAATAAATAAAAAAGAAAATTGAAAAAAAAAAGAAAGCATGTGAATTTTGGCTTCACCACTTACTAGTTGTTGGATTTTATGCCAGTATGTATTTGTTTGGCAACTTATTCTTTGGGTCAAAAAGCCACTTATGAAAATAACTGCCTCAGATACAAGTGCAGACTCTGGGAATGACTTGGTAGAATATAGAAAATAGTTGAAATGTCTTGCACTGAGTATGTCCATGAATGAGAACGCTGGAGAGCACAGGAGAGCAATGAAAGCAGCAGAGAAGAGATAAGAGTTCACATTGTCAGAAATAGCTTAGTTTTATTTAACTATAATTTAAAATAATTATTTAATTCTAGTTATTTGAATTTCCTTGGATTGTAGTTGTTGTAATTATTGCAACATATAGTTTGTTTATAAAATGTAAATGTCATGAGACTTGGAATTTGCTGCATTTTTGTTCGTCAGTAGATGTCCAGGAATTAACCCAGAACTTCAAACAGATATTAATTCTAGGAATTAAATCATACCTCATAATAGAGAACCATATGTCCATATGTAATTCTAAGCACATAAATATAATTAGTGTTAATTTTAAATTTTCATCTCATATTCTAATATTCTATGAAGAAACAGCATTTCTCCACTGTATGCCATTACTTAAGTGAAAGTCTCTAACAGATGTGCTCCATGGCTGGTGCTGTAAACACAAGATTATTTAAGCAATTCAAGGGTATCTTTGTTTCTGCATTAGAATTGGTCTTTGATTTACTTAAGGAATAATTTCTAGTCTCTTTTGTCTCTGATTATGAAAGCCCCATTAAAATGTTAAACTTACTTCAGAAACACAAACTAAAAACTATTACTATAAGACTATATAAAAAACAAAAACTACAATAGCAGAAAATGACACAACTTCACAATTCAATATCATATTAACTTTAGATGAGCATCTTTTCAGATGATTATAGAAAATTCAATTGTTTTTTAACAAAAATGAAATTCTGAACATACACCAATGTTTTAAATAATTTAATTGGAATAAAAATGAAGAAAAATTGTAGATGTTAAAAGAGAACCATTTGATCATTTTGGATACATGATACAATGAACCATGTTAATTATTTTAATCCATTACCATAGAATGTATGTCCATTTTTTTGTGCATCTTGTTCTCCTTCACAATATCTTGCATTTTTAGTTTTAAAGTTTTTTAATGTCTTTTTGTTAATTTTATTCCCAGGTATTTAATACCTAGGAATACCAGCAGTTACCACTCTCCCAACTTCTTTCTTTCCTTCTCCCCACATCCTTTCCAAATGCAGGTAGATGTTGATGTGACTTAATACACATTTTTTTAGCCTTTGTTGTTTTGAAAATATAGGTCAGAAACATTAAATTTATGCCACAAGAGGTTTGGGGACTACAAGAAATTAGGTGTCGTTATTTTGTCATAGTCAAACTGAAAGTTATTAAAATTTGCCTTTCTCACACTTAACTTATTGCCCACAAACTAGAATTTATTAATAAACTTGTCTCTCAGTATCATATCCAAGCACACTAAAAGACAGACTATAATTGGGTTGTAAATTATTCTCACTTAAATATATGATAGGCATTTGAGACAACAGATGCTTATTTGAACTCTCTAAACTAAATTTATCATGGTGTCAATAATGCAATTACAATCGGAGCTCTGTAGTGCATTACAGGAATTAAATGTATCTTTTTATTCATTCTATATCTTCCTTTTTGAAATACATAACCTAAAACTTTCACAATTTGCTATTGAATGCATATGTAGGCAGCTTGGATTTCAGTTAGTAAAATAAATTATGATTTGTACTTGCATGAATCTCACAAAATTCTAAGAAAAGGTAAATAGAGTTTTTCAATAAATATGCTAATTCAGATTGAAAATAAATTACCTGTAATTTATACTTTTTTCTACAAATGAAGTCTGATGGAGTTGTGTTAGTTGGAAATTAATATTTGTTCAAATGCCTATATTCTAGGTATTTTATTGATATCGATTTCATCTTAGCATTAAATGGGATATGGACAATGCTCAATGTTTTAATAAATGAATTTATTAATGTCTAAACCCTGTGTTTTTTTAACTTAAATGAAAGAATAAACTTACAGTATGTAAACAACTTAACCAAATAAGTGGTAGAAAAATATTTAAACACAGACATTTGTTTAGTAGCTGTCACTACCCCTCTCAGCTCCAGTTGTATTTTACTTTGTCACAAATTATGAATACAGAAATTTATAATTAGATTCAAGATATAAAACTGATGGATTTTTTTTTACTTTTTTTCTTACCTTTATAGTTATCTTTCATTTCAATTTTTTATTACTGTGGTTTATAAAGCACTGAAAAGCAGTTCAGGGCCTCCCTGGTGGCGCAGCGGTTGAGCGCTGCGCTGTGGAGCTGTCGGCAGGGCGCGGTGCGAGTTCGACGCCCAGCCGGGGAGAATCCCACATGGCGAGGCAGACCTCTCCTGCCTCGCCCGCTGCTCCCCTCAGTAGTGTTTTTCTGATCTGCCTGTTCTCCTCCCCGCTCTGTCTCTGGTGAACCCTCTCGCCGTCCCACGCCTCTGGCCTGTACCCCAACTTGTATGTATAAATAAATAATTCTTTAAAAAAAAAAAAAGCAGTTCAGAAACACTATGTATAACATATATTTGAATTTTATAGAAAAATTCTTGCATATCTATAAACATGATAAGAGATGAATGTCAGCATTCCAGACCATTTTTCTCAATGAGTAATGAAAACATACATTTCTTCATGATTCCATTTTTCCAAAAAGGTGAAAATGTAGAGCTGTATGTGTCCTAAAGCTAACTGAAGTTAAATACGTTTTGAATAGTTGATTTTTTTGGTGGGGATTTTTTTTTTTTTAATTCACCTTAATTTTGAAAGCTTCCTTGACTCAGAAGAACTGAAAATGCCTTGGGGCAATCGTTGACCGTTTTTGAAAATGGGAAAGACAGATCTTCAAATGTAACTTCCAAAGTAGAATTTGCCTCATTCATGATTATATTAACAGTGTTTCCCAAAGTTTCTGCTCACATAACCAGCTTGTCTTTGTGAAATGTTGTAGTAATTGTTTGCTTAGCAAGACACTCTTCTCATTACCCTCTCCTCTGTAAAGGTCACAAGGGTCCCCCTTTCCTCCCACCTCTGACTCACACCTCTGAGCCTTTTATTTTATAGATTCTTTTGTCTCTTACAAATTAAAGATATTTCTCTGACCCCATGTGAAACAAAAATTTCCTGACAATATTCAGAGAAAAAAGGTGCTATTTAAAAAAATCTATGTAAACATACTATTTATATATTCTTAAATAAATAAAATATTTTACTTCCTGTTTCTAATATTAATTCAACTTCTGGTCTCTATAGCCCCATTAGAATTAAATTGTTTATTTTACATTGTGACACTTTTAAATTTATTTCTGAATTGCTTTTCAGTGCTTTGTAAACCACAGTAATAAGACATTGAAATGAAAGACACATATAAAGGTAAGAAAAAAGTAAAAAAAAATCCATCAGTTTTACATCTTTGTGGTTGAGGTAGTACTAATAGTCTGTTCATTCACTACATATTTAATACATAAAAACTCAGGAGACCACAGGTAACAGAATCGCTGCATTAAACCTGATCTGCATATTCAAAAGAATTGTTGGGTTTTTGTCTTGAATACAAATTTTAGTGAAAAGAGGAAAAGATCAGTGTTTTTTACTTTGAATTCATCCCTTGCATAACAGCCAAAATCTTACTTTTAGAATGTGTCAGTGGGGATATCTAAATAACAAAAAATAGTGAATTATAACATGATTTTTATCCACGGTATGTAAAATTAAACTTAAGCAATACATTTAAAGTAATAGCAAATTGCTATTACGGAAATCATAATTGTACTATAGCTAATTATGTTTTCTCTTTGATAGCTTGCATGCTAAGTAGCAGAGCTTCCAACATTTAAATGCATTTGCTGATTTAATATTTAAAAGCTGGGGGAGTTCTCTTACATGCTATGAGAATTACAAAGAGATTTAATAGTACCCTTTACCAGTTAGCTTCACTAACATTCAAGGTAAATAATAAAAAAGATATTGCTTATTCAAAAAAAAAACCAAACACAATATTGCAAAGAGAATGTGTAAAGGTAAATAAATAATAGGGATTTAAAAAAAATAGTACCCTTAGTTGAAACTCAAATATGTGGGTTCTAGACTAATTTCTGCCACCACCATTATGTGGAAGGAGACTACAATTTTACCATCTTCAAAGAATTCCATTTGTATCCCTACAAATTAAAGACCAAATTCCAATGTTTCTTCCTCATTTAAAATTCAAAAATACAACTATATTTTCTATTTTAGAGAAGCAGAAATGTGCAGCTCTATATGCTGCTAAGAAGAAAAAACACAATTTTGAGATTTAGATTTTGCAACTTGATTGATTCAGTATCAAAATCACAAGTTATGCTGATTTATTTCTAACCATGAATGTTTGTAAGGAGAATGTAATAAAATAGACTTTATATTTTTTATGTTAATGGTTACCTGAATTTGCAATATAACCCATTTTCAGGAATCATTTTGCCCATAGCAATTAAAATTTCATATTAATTAAACCTCACTGGATGGTCTTCCACTATTTCAAAGTAATGAGTTAGATAAATGTTGTTTCAATATATGCTTATTCATCAAGTCTAAAAAAAATTGTGAACTATAAAACTCAGATTTTAACTGAAAGGAACTCTCATTATAAACTCTTTTGTAATTTATTTGTAAGAAAATCAAATGAAAATGAACAAAAATCGGTTACATGACTAGAGGTAATAATCCTAAAACATTTTACTAAAATGTAGCTAATAGGGAAAAATACTGAATTGAGTCTTAATTCTTTATGTCTCTAGTCAAAGTGCATCTCTGGAAATGTGCTGTCATATTTATAGTACTTTTTACTTTTTATTGTTAAATAAATTTATATAATATGCAAATCACCCACATTTTTTAGTATATGCAGATGTTTAGATGGACAGATATGTGTTTCATGAAGGATGGTATTAATTTAAAATTTCAGGCATGAATAATAAATATTTTTTCAAGTACATTAGTAGGCTTTAGGATAGCCTGCTGTAAATAATAGAGCACCAAATATAGTGACCTAAATGTAGTTTCTTATTTTAATTCACGTAACTAAAATCCCATATTGAGACCAAATTCTCAAATTCGTTCTAATTATTACCATTTCCGAGAAAGCATGAAAAAATAACGTATTAAAGTCAAGAGCAAGTGACTTTATCTGTAAGGAGATGACCCAGAAATAATACACATCATTACCATTTACATTCCATTGCCTAAAATTAGTTACTTAGCTTCACTGAACTATTAGAAGACTGAGAATTATTATCCTTAGTTGGAAGTTAACATGTACATATAAAATTTGTTAATGTGTGCATCTAAAAATAGAGGTGGTAGTTTACTCTACCATGCTTGATGTGGTAGGTTTTTATCCTTAACTCCACCAGTCTGAAAAACTTAAGAAGTATGCAACAACCAGTGCTAGTGTATTAATTGGATCTCCCACACCCTGCTAATGATACTAAATTGGCTTAATTCTGTGAGCAATTTGACATTATTTAAGAGAATTAGGCATACACATATTCAACAATTTGTTAATTCAACTGCTAGGGGTGTTTCTTTAAAAAAATGTAAGTACATTTGGGATGTTCAGATATACTCACATCAAACTTATTTTTTCACAGCAAATCAGCTGAGATGCACTGGGTTAGATGTCTCTCTCTTTTTAAAAAAAGCTGATGACATTCATTCAGAGTGGTTAAATTGTGTTTTGACTGTTCAGTTTTTATGCACCACTTATTGTCAAATATTTTGAGTATTTTCCTAGCAACTGTCCATCAATAGTACAAAAGATAAATAAAACATGTATATCCCTATAAAATAATAAAAAGACATTACAAAACAAAAATGTAACATAAATTTATGTATCAACTGGGATAGGTCATAAATAGATAATAATGGGCCAAATAAATGAAATGCACTGAAGAGACAGTTTAATATGAAGTGTATTAAGTTCAAACCAAGCAAATATTAGTAAAACAGATACACATTGAAACCATATAGAAAAACAGAAGGATGGTTAACATCAAAAACTAAGACTGTGTTTAGAAAATTTCCAAAGTATTATTTATATTCAAATTCTCAAGCTGAGTGTTATGATCATGAGTATATTCATTTTAATATATCTCTTTACATTATAAATTTATTCTAATATTTTATGTGATATATTTTTATATAAAAATATTTCATAGATAATTTCTTTTTTGTGTGCAATTCTTTTTTTTTTAAAGATTTATTTATTTATACATACAAGCTGGGGTACAGCCCAGAGGCGTGGGGCGGCGAGAGGGTTCACCAGAGACAGAGCGGGGAGCAGAACAGGCAGATCAGAAATACACTGCTGAGGGGAGCGTGGGCGAGGCAGGAGAGGTCTGCTGCACCATGTGGGATTCTCCAGGGCTAGGCGTCAAACTCGCATCACAAGCTGTCGACAGTTCCACAGCGCAGCGCTCAACCGCTGTGCCACCAGGGAGGCCCATATAGAGAATTTCTTGATAAAAAAATAAACAACTTGCATATGACACTAAGCTAGTAACTTAATTAAATGTACCAGGTATTTCTAAGTGGAGAAATGAGGTGCCTCCCTGGAGGCCTAGGGACTATGTTTCAGCGCTATCATTGGTAAGGCCTGAGTTCCATCCCCAGCCAGGGGGCTCTCCTATCTCTTCTGTTGCTCCCTCAGCTGTGTATTGCAATAGATCGGCCTGTTCTGCTCCCCACTCTGTCTCCGGTGAATTCTCTCACACACCCCACCCCCATACCTCTGGCCTACACCCCAGTTCTTCTACGCAAAAATAAATAAATGCATTTTTTAAAAAAGCTAATTACTGTTGAAAAGACATAAACATTTATTATCCAATTGAAACATACTCATTCTGAGACCTAGAGGCCCTCAAAGTACAAAGCAGTGGTACATAAAATGACTCACATTGCTTTTCTTCACATAATTTATAGATACAGAGAGTGATTTATTCCTGTATTTATTTACACACACAATTTGTCCTGTTTCAGCATTGGTGATCATTTCATACAGAAAATAAAAGTATAATTATTCTTCATGATTACTATTTTAAAATGTGACCATTATCTAAGAGGTAACTCATTTCAAGACACTAGATTTATAGCTTTAATGTTTCAAATACTGGTATTCTCATCCTTATAATCAAGTATGGGTATATGTATAAAGGAAGAAGAGATGCTCTCTGTTTTTAATGTAATCATATAACTTTTTACAGAACAAATTCCAGTTTATAAGCAGTAATTTTATTGTAACTGGAAAGCAACTTGAATGGCTTTCATATATTACAAAAGCTGCTGGAGTATATTTTCCTTGTACTATCTCTCCCAATTTAAAATCAAACACTTTACTTTCAATGATAATTATTGATCTAATGTGTAGGCAACATCATAAAATACTTTAGATTGCTTGCAATCAACTGGAAAGAAGGAAGAGAACAGGAACTAAGTGCAATTTACTTAGAAATAGAGATTCTTAGGAAAGATTTTTAAAAATTCTGTTCAAAATTTATTTTTGTTCATTCTTCTGAAAATAATCTTTTCATTGTCACTATCATTTTGTTTTCATTATATCGTATGTACCATGTATGTTAACTCAGTTAAAACTAGTGAAAACAAGACACAGAACCCTGCTCTTTTGGGGCGACCACGATAAACACTAAACCGCAATTACCATTCAGGAGAAGTACCTGGTATTCTAAGTGTATGCAACGGGAGGACTGAACCAATCAGCAAGTCTGAGAAATGGGAATAAGGATATGACAATATACAAGCTATGGCAATCTAATATGACAATAGAGAAACATAAAGTCAGATTATGACTTAATTAAATTATGATGTTTTGGAGGAAGACAGATAATTCCTCCAAACTAACACATGTTGAGTCTAAGTCTAAGGTTCTTTAATATATATGGAAGTGATAGTATCACAGTTTAGTACTGTTTAATTAAATATTCATATATTTTCATATATATTTAACATGTATATTACTTACACATAGACATTCAAATGTTTTTTGTAAATAAATAATATTTAATTAAATAATACATATATGTGTGTATAGATATTTCAGACTTTCGTGGTAAACTCTCCATTAGTCTTTTGGCATTTTAAACATTTTAAAAGTAACTTCCCTAAATAAAAATTTATACTTTATGGCTGCCTGAATGGTGGGGGTGGGGTGGTAACATATCAGATGATATTATATAGTGTTGTAAACCAATATGAGGAAAATGTGGTTTTGGTATCCAAACACTAATGAAAGCAAAAGCAGAAGGTTTCTAAACCCAATTTCTTGGCCATTCCATTTGGTTATCCTTATGTAGATTTTAAAATGTGATTGTTTTTTATTGTCTTAAATGCGGATCCTGGTAGTCATCACACAATTCTCTGTTCCTCTGTAATATGTGACACGTGAGACACACCACGGAGCTGTTAGGAGGGGCTGCACTCCCTCTGTCCCAGCTGCCTGTGAGTCACTCTGCTTGCCCACTGCTATGATTCCTGCTGGGGGAAGAAGGGAAACAAATTATGGAGAGGCAAAAGGGTGATTCATTTCTCATCTTAATTCCCTTCATGTCAGCTCTGCCTCCACTGATTTAAAGGAAGGAAGACTTGGGATCAGAGCAAAGGTGAGAAACTCTGCCGCATCTAAATTAAAAATTGAATTAAAAAAATATCTGGCGAAAGCCATAAAATGTAACTGTATGAGAAGTTGTGACTGCAGTAGCATTGCATGCCTCACTGGCTAAGAATGAGGTTTTAAAAGGAAAAAGAATGTAAGGAATAGATAGGAGATAATATGTGTTTATTATTTGTTTCATAAAATACTGAAGATGGAAAACCAGAAAAAGTATATTGTAGAACTGTTCACAAATATTCCGATTTTCATGTATTTGATCATAAGAATATGATCCCTGAGTTATGACTACATAATGTATATCACAATATTCTTCTTTGTAAATGTGCATATTCATACAAGCATAACTTGGAGTAAAATGATCAGTTAAAATATAACATTCTTTCCTTCTTTAACACAAGGCAATTATAGCACCAAGAAATCAGTCTTCAATGAGGATGTGCTCAGGTAAGGTGGACTGAACCAAGCATTTTATAAAACAAACTTTATGTATTAATATGGTAAAAGGGCCTTTTCATGTTTAGACATAACAGTAGTGACTTGCTTTCTCATGAGGTTTAACATTGGAGTATTTATAATATAAATTTCCAAGGCATAAGATTATAAACCCGCCTGATCTATATTTTTGTCAACTGAGCATATATCTAAGAACTCAGATATGTTTATACAGAAAGAGAAACATACAATTATGTAGAAGTCAGCTTACTACTTCTTCACCAACCATTTTAGAAACAATTTAATGGAAAAGAACATATTAAGCTTCTATATTCATAAAATATATGGTCGATATTTGGGAGACAGAGAAGAGAAAAAGTGTATGTGGCAAAAGCAAAATAATTATTTACTTTATCAGGACATGGACATTTTCTTTAATGCATCTGATTAAGTTTTCCCACCTATTTTTTTGTTAAGGAGCAATTAGATACGAATATTAGACTCACATCTTATTTTATGAAAAGCCTACTGTATAAATTATTTTCTCCCCATAGGAGCCCTTCATTTCTACAAGCCTCCAAATGTGTGTATAAGTTACAGACTAGTTTAATTTCATCACTTTTCTTTTCCACTTCTCAGATATAGTTAATTAATCATTAGAGGTAATTCATTTTATCACCTAAACCTATTTCCTGTTCTTCATCTCCATCCTGAAATGTCATCTAGGGCGTTGTTTTCTACCCCTAAATTTCTGCAAAAACCCTGTAAACTGGTCTCTCTTTATTCATGGGCTCTCTGAACAATTCTATTCAGTTACTCAGGATTATTTAAAGATTTATATCTGGCACACACATCACTTTGCTTTACAACTTTCTGTGGGTTCCACATTATCCTCCAGGTTAAGTGAAAGCTCCTTCACATGGCATGCAACTTTACCCCCGCTTTCCTTAAGCAACCTCTCCGGACATGGGCCTTTTGTATGTTCATACTTTTTTTTTTTTATTGGAACAAATATTTATTAAACTGAAAAGGGATGTTGTCAGTGCAATTTGGGGCCTACAAATCAAAATTTTCAAAGGCAGCTTGCTGTGATTTTCTTACTCAATACAAGCATAGTTTCGTCTGACCTAAAATACATGTTTTTTTAGATACAGATTTTTTTTTTTTAATATATATTTTTATTGTTATTTATGTCTTTTACACTTTGTATTCCCCTTGGGTAGCCCACCACCAATTCACCCGTGATCCATCTCCATGGTCCCTTGTGTTCTTTTCTATTCCATTTTGTGTGCTTTTCCTTCCCTCCCCCCGCCTCATACGTCCGTCCATACTTCTGTCCTGCCCCGCCCCAACATCTTCTCTTCCCTGCTCCACTATCGCTTTATACGTTAGCTTACATGTATTACATGTAACCTCGTCCAAAGAGCCTCCTCTAGATCATAAAGTGTGCTTCCCAGATATCACCATGCTAACATGGTAGAATCTTATTATATAATATACAGAATCAAAGCTGTTTCTTTAACTAGGTCTCCTCTAATAGTAGGTGTTGGGAAGAAGGAATTATGGTTTTCATCTACATAGTTTTGAAATCTATAGCAGTGTGTGAATAATTAGTGTAAACTTTCAATTAAATTGAATTAATGTTATAAAAATTGAACTAAAAGATAGTGTCAAGTGAGTTTTTTTTTTGCCCTAAGAAGCAACATTATAATATTTAACCTGAATAGTACATGAAATTTGAAGGATGATTGTGAAAGAAAGTATTTCAGAAAGGGAAATAACCTAAGATTGAAAATTGATTCTTAGTGCTTCTAAGAAGTAACAGTAAGTTAAGAATGGCTGGAAGAAAAGAGAGAAAGCCATAGGGCACTGAAAAAGTTGAATATAATTTTGTGAATACCGAAATTTAAAATAGAAGAGATAGATAAATGAAAGGTAAGACTAAGCTAATAAATAGAATCCTGATAATAGTTTGGGGGGTTCATTTTATGCTAATATAAGAAATATCAGAAATTCTATTTTTGAGACAGAAAAGGTGCTTTTTAGGTGAACAGTTTTCTTTCATTGGGTGAAACATAGCAGTTCCCCCCATATTTGACCTGAATGGCAGAAGTCATTAATCATTAAAGATTTCACTGATCTCACAAGACGAGTTCAACTGTGTTTCTCCTGGAGTAGAGAAACAGCTCTTCCTACTGAGCTGACAATGGACTCCTGCTTTTGTTCCTAGGACATTTAGGAGGTTAAGTCATAGAATATTGTTTGTACATCATGTACTTGAATATCCCCACACTTTATTTCATCTTTTTTTTTTCTCTCCTCAACACAACTTACTAATAGGTGGTAAAGCAGTTAGTTATATTTTACATTTTTCTTACATTCTCAAAATGCTATCAATATAATCACATGATGAAATTATGATAGGGCAGCAGTATTTTACTTGCAACCACTCCCTAGTGATCATCTACTGTCTATCATACCAAAATGAAGTATTTAAATGCATCAGTTTCTTTTAGCAACTCTTGAAGCTGTTTGCTACAGCTGTATCTACAAAACTAATAGTTGTATTTGTTTTGCATTTCAAAGTGGTGCCTCTGTTTTCTTTATGTCATTTTAAGGTGTGTAGATATCACTTTCCTTCATGATTTAATTTCCTGACATGATTGTTAATCTTACTGCAGCCTACTTTTCCCGTGAAAGATTTCTTCATGTGACCATTTCCTTACCCCTTCTCTAGTAGACATTTTACATTCACTTGAGAATTAAAAAAGAAAAGAAAATCCTCAGTTACACTGCAAAACTTTTATATAAGTTGTTTTAGAACAGAGAAAATACAATTTTCTCTGGAAACAACCTAAGTGCCCAAAGACAATAGAGTGGATCAAGATGTGGTACAGATCACAATGGAATACTATGCAGTGTTTAAAAACAAAAACAAAAACAAAACAAAAAAAAAACTCATACCATTTACAGCAACATGAATGAAACTGGAAGGGATTATGCTAAGCAAAATAAACTAAAGGCAAACGATAAACAACAGAGAGTGTCATTTATGTGTGGAATACAGAGAAACAAAATAAAGGGTGAAACAAAGTCAAACTTTAAAACCAACCCTTGAAAGCTGACCATAGAACGAAGACATCCAGAGGGAAGTTGGGAGGCGTTTAGGGGGAGAATAAGGTAAGGAGAGAGCACAATGGCAGACTATGTGCCCTTCTGTGATGGGTTACTTTGGTGACTACACCTGAGAGGGGAAAGTTAATACTTACACAAAACTAATAAGGATATAAACCAATGGTACTTTAATAAAAAAAAAAAATCTGGTAACTAGATAGTGGTAAAACCATTCACTACACATAAAGTATAGGAAGACAGTAAGAAAAATATTATTTTACTTTGTACTTAGAGATAGCAGTTTGGTATATTAAAAATTATATATATTTTTTGACTTTGAGTTATCTAGTCTCATGTTGACTTTTTTTTTAAGTTTTTAGCTGACTGATCTCCGGCTTAATATTTATGCTATTGTAAATAGATTAATTTTTATTTGTAAAATTATATTTGGTGGTGATAGGCATTCCATGAGGTAATACATGTCAATACTTGGAAAGTATTGAGAATCAATGATTCCCTTTTCTTTCAACATTTTATTTCCATTGTGTCTTTTAACAACTTTCCTACTTAATAACTTTCCTTGTATATTATATTTTCAAACTTTCAAATATTTTAAGGATATGTGACAAAATACTTTCTCTTTTACTCCTGAGAGTATTTCCTTAACAGTGAAAATGAAATACAAATGTTAATTCCAAAAAAACCCTTTATCAAGATTAGCAACAATGGTATAAACTAAAAAAGATATCACCATTGTATTTATTTCACATGGATTTAGCACAATCATATATGACTGCTTACCATGGCACATTGTAAAACTAAAAATAATTTGACAATTATGGAAAATACCCTGTTTTGTTCTCCTAAACTAGAAGAAAACTTTGTAATCAGTGTTCAGTCAAAATTGCTGAGTTTCTGACTATGCTGGTCAAGTTTCAAAATCTGATTGCTAACGGCTTATTTAATAACACTTATTCTAAATATATAAGAAAACATAAACCAAAGAAAAGTTTTAAAGTCTAGTTCTATGACACAAACTCTATTATTGGTTTCCAGTGATATTTTAAGATCACAAAGATAATTTGTGTATTGCCAGGGGGTACAGATTACCAAACTAGGGCTAAATTGTATTACTTAACATTTTATAAAAATTTGGTAATTATTGTTTGAGGTCTATGGGTCTTTAGGCTGCCATTTCACAAATGAGTAACCTGGAGCTTCCTTCCATGACATTCCAAAGGTCACACTTATATAAGTCAGTTGAATGGAGCCAAGAAGGAAAGCTAGACAATTTGACATCAATTACAATGCATAGGGCAATACCTCCTAACTCAATCCTCACTGCCTCCAATCTAATACAGTAAATCTCATTTTTAAAAAGTGAAACTTTTGTTAAATCACTTCTTAACTATCCCTTCATTTTGAGTGGACACATTTTTCAATTAAGCTCACTGTCTATATCTCAAACTGACTATAATGAGAGTGTCCTGAATAGTTTTACCAATGTACAGGCCAAAAGTGACATTAACGAAAACAGCACTATAATAATAGGTGATAGCTCACTGGGCTGTGTTCTCAGCACTACATACACACAACAGGATAGGGAAGAGGTGATATGTGTTCAAAAGGCCATCTGTTTAATGGGGGGATAAATAATTCATTCAGGGTTATTTGAAGGGTGGTGAAGAACTCTGCCTTTTTTTTGCTGAGGTAGTTAACTGTACTTTGAATTTTGTTCTCAAGGGAAAAATGGTTCCTATCTTTTGAATTTAAAATATAGATACAATTACTGTATATATATATTTCCCTGAACACAAATTTGTTAAGTAAATTAACAGAAAAATAAAATGAATGAATTTATAAATTATTTATTTAAAATCTGGTGCAATAGGAACATAATATTTGATCTCAGCTTGCCTTTATTAACCAAAAAAGCAAAACAGAATAAAATAGCACAAGGTTTAAAGTCACTCAGCCTACCTAAACTATCACAATATTATCTACAACTGTCACAAATTGTAGTGGTAAATTTTATAGTGAGGGCCTCCCTGGTGGTGCAATGGATTAACTGCAGAACTATGAAGCTATCCAGGATCATTGAAGCATGAGTTCAATACCCCACCAGGGAGTTGCCCACATGGCACAGCAGACCTCTCCTGTCTCGCCCAATGCTCCCCTCAGCTGTGTATTTCAGTGGATCTGCCTGTTCTGCTCCCCACTCTGTCTCTGGTGAATCCTCTCACCACCCCATGCCTCTGGCCTACACCCCAGCTAGTATGCATAAATAAATAAATCTTTTAAAAAAAGTTAGAATGAAAAGTTGACAAAACGGCACATTTAGAGTTTTACAACACTGATTTGTAAATAATGACTACTAACATAAACACTTAAATTTTATAAAGTCAAAATAAATTATTTAAGTAGGCACTGTCCTGGAAAAGAAGTATAATGTGAAAAAGTTAAGCTTTCTACCCATGTAACATTTATATATTAATGACTTCATTAAGCTAGTGGGGACAATGTTGGAAGATGAACATTATTACTCATTTTTGCAAAGGATCCCTCCAAGTGAAAGCTCTGTAATGAGTTTTCCAGTATCACACACTTCCTTCCTGTTCCACATTTCTTCTTCAAACTTGCCTCACTAAACACATTTTTGTATCTCCAAAAGTTCATACTCACTTTCGATATAGATTTTTGATAATATTCCCTCATCTCAGAACAACCATTTCCTAGTTTCCCTTCCTCTTTCATTTGAATAAGTTTTTCTTCAATAATTATTTTTTTAGTTCCTATTACTATGTTAGAAACTGTAATTCCTTTCACTGTCATATTTTTTAGTATTTGTTAAATTCAAATGTATTCCCTGATTTTACAAATTAAGGACTGAAGCCCGACTATACCAGGGATTGACAAAATACGGACAATCAAATCCAACCTGCTACCTGTTTGTAAAGTTTCTGAGCTAAAAAAAAAAAAAAAATGTATTTTATATTACTCAATTATCAAAAGAAAAACGTTTTATGCAAAGTGAAAATTACATGAAATTCAAATTTAAGTCTCCACAAATATTTACTGAAACACAACCACATGCAACCACTGTTAAGTGTTTATAAACACTTAAAAAACATTGGTCTTTTCCCAGGTGATCATATACAGGCATTAGGTTAGGTGTGATTTCTTGCCTGATGCCGACTATATCACTTTCACCACCAGAAAATGGTGTCTGGATAATTTCAGGGACTCAAAAACTCTAGTACATGATGATCACAAGAGTGCGGAGATAACCGTGGTAAATAAAAATTGATTCTAAGGTGAAAAAAATCAGAATTATTGGAAAGTTGGGTGAGTTAAAATGAAGTGATATACATACATGATACTCATACCGTAAGGTGTAAAAGGGACATTGTAGAAAAGGAAAGTGTGTGTGTGTGTGTGTGTGTGTGTGTGTAGTTTATTTTGCCTGGCAACCTTTGTTGTACAAAATAATGGAATCTATTAGACAAATGGAATGTAAAGTTCCTACATTCTTTTTAAATCTTAATATTTTTCTCATTTAAGATTAGACTTTATTCTCTTAAAGAATATCAGTCATTAATTTCAACTATATAAGTAAAAAACATGTACACTAGGAATTCTTTTCATTTCAAATTACTATATTTATCAAAAATACTGCATTAATTTTTCTTACATTATCAATTTGAATAAACAAATTATTTTAATTTTCTGGTTCAGTGTTTTTATAATCATTTTTGTACTGTGGAGGTTTCACATATGATATGTTTTCTAAAAGAATACTTAATGATGGAGGAAGTGAATCCAAATTTTAGTCTGCGGCTAGCAGCAGAATTTTAACGACTTCACTTTCCAATATCCAGTAGCTTACGTGTAATCCCTCATTATATCTCCAGGTTTTTAATATTCTTCACTCCAAAAGACCTTGATCATAGTAATTTCCAAGTTCTGCTTACAAGGTTAGTTTTCTTATTTTAATTTAATGGTTTTAGAACTCATCCATAATTCAGAATAATGCATGACTGATTAAATAAATACAGCTGAATAACTTATTGTCATATTAGAAAGGCAGAAATCAAAATGTATTCTATTGGTTCAATTATATTATTAACTGTGGTAGCTTATTAAATTCAAATATATAAAATGGAATGGTTCCAATGCTCAAATAAAACAAGATATACGTTTTCAAATAATTTTAACATTAAAAAAATATCTAGTTAGGATATTTTTGGAAAAGAAGATCAAGAAATATACATCTAGTTGAAACTCAGATCATGAGACAGTATCCAGATTTTTACTATGGGTTGACTGCATTTTGTCTTCCTTTCAAAAATATTCTGATGTTTCTGTGGATATCTGTTTAATCTCTGTTGAACTAAATGGAGGTTGATTAGTATGCCCAGCACAATGAGAGTAAGTAAGTGCTCTTCTTGTTTGCTCTAATAGATTGAATTGGGTCTATTTAGATTCTTCCCTTAATATTAGGATAGTCCTTTCCTTCAGTGCATAGCTGTACTATTAGCACACAGGATTTTGGGAATGGTATCCAAAACCTGAGATGCTCACAGGGGTCTTTCTACTCCGTTTAAGGAATGCATAATTACTTGGTATCTCCATTTGCTGTAAACTCTAAAGTGTCTGCATTCTTCAAGACCTTAAACTTCTCACCCTTTATCTGTCCAGACAAAGTCTTGCCCAAAACTTGTAAAGACACCACGTGACCAATTCTAGGGGAAAATTTTGAGATAGTTTACTATCTGCAAAGTTGATTATCTACAGATTTTATGTACATATAAAATGTTCTATGTCAGGCCCTTCTCTTGCTCTGGCAGAAAGGAGAACAATGTGTCTTCTGCACAGATATGAAGTCTGAGAAACAGCTAAGCAATATCTACTGTATGAGTGAGGGTAAACACTCTTTTCCACCCTACTAATGATCAGGAGCTCAATAAAAGATTTTAACAATAGGCCCTCAGCCTTTGCATCTCCCCAGTACATTATTTATGAAGGAAGATATTAAATTATTTGCTGCACATAGATAACACAAACATGTCTTTAGGTCAAAACAACTTAAAACAAGATGACCCCCTGTCATGAATAATTTACATTTTTAAATTCAGTGAACCACTGTCCCTTACTCATATAAACTAAATTCAAACTTGTATTTGACGGAACTGTTCTGAACAAAATCTGTGGTACCATTTTCTAGTATCAAATCCTTACTTGATTATCTAGTAAACTCTTTGTGTACTACTATGACTTTATTCCAGTTAACAGTCTGAAATGGGTTCATAAAAAACTAATATTCAGTTGCACCATTTTCAGAATATTCTTGTTTGTAAAACTACTAATAATGATTTGATGCTCATGGGCAATTCTTGAATACATTCTACCCTTTCCTGGCACACTGCCCTTTTCTTTTCAATTCCTTGTAAATAAATTAAATGAAGAAAGATGGCAGAGCTTATAGTTAGATACTTGCCAGCTTATCAAAATCTGTTTGAGTTTAGAAAGCAAACTCATGAAACTTATCTAGCTCTTCAGAATTTAGTATAAAATAAGAATATTCAGAATGATATCCAGTATTAATGAAATTTTATCTTTATCTTTACTTCCCGTCATCCTATTCTCTATATACAAAATGTTATAAACACTTGTAAAAATTTGAATAGCAATTGAAAACTTCGATAGTATTCAATTGTATTCTTTCTTAGAATTTATATTGAGTATCAAATATTAAATATAATATGATAATCACATTACATTGGTCTTTATATGCTTATAAACATTATACCAAAATAGTCCTTCTAATTTTTTTATTTATTTATTTTTAAAGATTTATTTATGCATACAAGCTGGGGTACAGGCCAGAGGTGTGGGGTGGCGAGAGGCTTCACCAGGGACAGAGCGGGGAGCAGAACAGGCAGATCAGAAATGCACTACTGAGGGGAGCAGCGGGCGAGGCAGGAGAGGTCTGCCGCACCATGTGGGAATCTCCCCGGGCGTCTCCCATCGCGCTGCCAACAGCTCCACAGCGTAGCGCTTAACCGCTGCGCCACCGGGGAGGCCCAGTCCTTCTAATTTAAATGTGTGTGCAAAGAAATTTCTTTAATGATAATTTCCATTTTTCACATTCTATATGTTTTCCTATATGATACTTTTTGAGTTCCTTAGTAATATATTTCTCTAAAAGCAATTAAAATTATTTACAAACATTATTTTCATAAGCAGGACTTCATGTTTCTTAAAGTCTCATCTGGGAAGGTAAGAAATACGCATTATGGTGATAGGTAGAACCAAAATAATTAATGATAAAATGAATTATGTCAAATGTCAACCTCATATTAACATGTTTTATCTATTTTCCATCCTGGTCAACTACTTTTAAATTCTTCACATAGTAATTTAATACCTTTAGTTTTTAAATCTCTTAAAAACATGACACAAATTTTTTGCACAACTGTAAAACAAGGTGTTAGACTATAACAAATCTAAATGACAACACATAATTTTGCATTCCTATCACAGTATAGATGTTTTTGATATTATTTTCCAAATGTACTTGACATGGAATTGAATGCAACCTCATAGTCATTATCAATCTGAAATAGCCCACACATCAAATCCTTCCAAAACATGTTCTCCCTGATTGGTTGACTACTTCTCTCTTGTCACAGAACAAGTGGAAATAGATTCATTTTATTATACTGGGTGCCTGGAGGTAAATAAATGTCCATGACATTTTAGAAGTGGCTTTCTTTCCAGAAAGTGAAACTACCAGTGATTTATAGGGGAAACTTAACATTAGTATTTTTTAATATTTATTTCCATTAACGATGTTATCCTTATATTTTAAAATTTTATTTTATTGCAAATTATATGCCAATAAGTAAATAGGATTTTAATTTCAAATTATTTAAAATTAGAATAAAAATAAATTTTGTTTGCTAGAAGACAATAAAAATAACTATAGTATATTAAACAAACTAAAAACAAAACTAAAAAGATATGCATATCAATATAATAAATTTATTTTTAAATACAAAATATTAAACTAGTATACAATAAAATAACTGCTTAGTACAAAGCTTATGTCATGAAATAGTTAGGATTGAATAGAAGATGCTATTAAAAAAGGGTGATATTTTCCCTCTAGCTATATAATATCACAAATGAAATGAGCAAACTAGCATGCAACCACAAACAAGAGACATTCTGCAGGGGAGGGGGAGGAAGAGGGACCGAATAGGGGAGAAAAGAGCACAAGGGACTATGGTGATGGTTCACGGGTGAATTGGTGGTGGGAAACTTATGGGGATACATAATAATGTAAAGGATATAAATTAAATAAAATTAAAGAAAAAAGAACAAATTAAATGGGATAGATTTGGTTATCTATATTTTTATGAATGATCATGGCTTAAATGTTATAAAGTGAAAATAAAGTGAAAAAACAATACACATATTTATGTCCTTAACAGTCTAAGACAAAACACAATGACAGTGAAATCATGAGGTCAAATTATCCCAGAGGTTGATAGCGTAAAGTCTTTCACTCTCTCCACATCCATTACATGAAAAGGGTATTTGTGTATGATGTTCCTTTCATATCTCTTCATGCAAACACATGTACAGACACAAGTAGACAGACACACACACACAGAGAAATAAAACACATGATTTGCCTCACACAATACAGTACAGTTGTCCAAAACTAAATAATTTCAAGAATGATTCAGAAGTCCACACATCCTTTGGTTACTTGATGTTCATCCTCTCTATTGAATTAATGTGAAGACTCATAGTTCCTTTGAAGGTCAGCTGTATTTGTGCTTGAATTTTTTGAAATAACTCTAACCTTGATTTTATATTCTTTGCTGGGCTGATTTAGGAGTAATAAACTTTTCCCCATATATTTGAAATGAAAATACAGTGCGGAATCAAATAAAATATTTGCAATAAGAAAATAAGAACTACTAGCTAAATTTCTATTAAAGATGGTATAGTGACCCTCTTGCTCCCAAACGACTAGTTAATGGCATAAATACATAAATCTAGTTTTATCTTAGCCCAAAAGGATAGAAAAAAACACATCACATTTTCCCAAACCAAATGGAAGGGAAGGTAACTCGCATACTAGAACTAAATTGTGACCACTACTTTGGAAGATAATGTTGGGGGAAAAATGATCCCTCCCTTGATTCTCTTAAAAAGATAAAGACTTGAGAGCACCACACACCAAGAAAGGCATGGATTTAAATTTTTGATGAAAACAGGGAATTTGAATTGAATGTATGCATATGGAGTATTTTTAGCCTTAGATTCTTTCTTTCAGCCAGATCACCACTCCTCTAGGAAACTAAAAGTTATTTTCAAAAGAAATTTACCTGAGATGTTTCAATCCTGGAGACAAAAGCTGCACACAGAGACAGACATTCTTGAAGCAGCATAGAGTTGGAGGATAGAAGTTTTTTAAGTGTCTGAATTACAGGGCATTCATTACCTGTCAGTGGAACTTAGACAATGAGTACTCTCAGTCCCACTATGACCAAAAGATAATAATGCTGATGAAACACTGCATATGAAAATAGATCTTTTGAATTAGGTGTGAATGTCCACATTGGCAAACCAATATTTTACCTTGGATGACAGTATCAAAATATAAAAGTAGGATTTGCAAAGAAGGCAACATGCAAAGTATTTGACCCTGTTGCCAACTAAAACTGAATGGAGATTTGGCTCATTTTATGTTCTTCAAAAAAGCCTAAAATTACTATTTATCTTTCTAGATACAGCCTGGATTTACATTTATCAAAATGTAACTATTACCATTTAAAAATAACCCTTTTCCCTTTCTCTACTTGCATCTATTTGAGATGCAATGAATTGTGCAATGATGATTAAACCAATTCATTTCACTCAATGACAATGGAGGTCACAGAGATAATAGAGTTTTGATAAAGATTTTTAGATGGTTTTCTGGTCAGAATGAAAAAGTCACAGGCTATCTCTCCACATTAATGAATAATCAATCATAATTCTTTAAAAGTAGTCTAATTCATCTGCCAGTTCACAGGGTAACAAAGTAATTTTTTTCCATATTGATTTACATTGTTTCATTGTAAAGTAATGAAGCAATTTATTGAGGAGTGTGAAAAATGTTATTAGTATTATGGAAAACTGAATAATGTCCTCCTACCCCAAAGACAGTCACATCCTAATTTCTGCTTGAATCTGTGCTTGTTATTTTATCTGGCAAATGTGACCATACACAGATGTTATTAAATTAAGGATCTTGAGATGGGACACTATCATGATTTATCATCCTGTAAGCTGTAATACAAATACAATGTTTATAAAAGAGAAGAGCAGAGGGAGGTTGCAGAGAGAATAGAAGATAGTGACCATGAGGACAGACCCTGTAATGTGACCACAATCCAAGGAATGACAGCAGCTCGATAAGGCAAAAAAGGAATTTTCCTCTAAAGCCTACAAAGACAACAAAGCTCTAAGATGGTATTTAACTTTGAGCCATTGAAACTCTTTTTGTACTTCTGGATTCCAGGATTTATGAGAGAATAAATTTCTTTTGATTTAAGTCATGAAGTTTGAGGTAATTTCAGAAGTCACAGAAATATAATACAAGTATATTTGGAGAAAATTCTATCCTTAACTTAACATTGACATACTGTCTCATTCTTTGTACTCTTCTCAAATTGAAGACCTGCATAGAATATAGGTCCTGTCAACAAGAATGACATCAAAATCTCAGGGAAAAATGAAAAAAGTAATCCATGCCCTTAACATGACTTGAGTATAGCCAGTTTAGAAAACTGAATACTTATTCTCAATTTTAAGCTCACTGCCTATCTTAGTGGGTGTTTACTGTTGAATTTCAATCACTTTACGTATGTTTTCTTCTTAATTGGCTGTTTAAAATATCCCTTATGTTTTACATCCAAATATTGTTAATCTTCCATGTTTTCAGAAATATATAACCATATTTAATACTTAAATGTACATTTTCCTTTCGACCATAAAATTACTGTCTATTAACTAAATAAAATATATTAAATACATTTTGAAGAAATTTATCTTAAAAGGAGGAGTGTTAATTTTTCCAGCAATAATTTAGAATTTTTCATATGCAAACGTGGAAACTATATTCAAATGGCAGGGTAACTTTGAATCATATACCATTGATTATTGGCATACCACATACAACTGGTTGAAGCAATTATCTTAATAGATCTTAAAGGAATGAATTTACTGATTCACTTAAATACTTATGTTTCCTAAATTAGTAAATAATTTCTAATCTGGTTTTCCTGACAATTTCCCAAAGAATACTGATGTCTATATAAATCATTTCTTCTGTCGCTCAAAATGCAAACAAAATCTTTAAAAGTAGCAGCAACAGGTAGCTGCATTTCAATAAACATGACTTAATTTTAGTCCCCCAGATTAAAAAGATGTGTTTCTTTTGCAGATTGTAAAAATAGTTCAAAAATAAAATATCTAATTAAGGAAAACAAAATATACTGAATTACGAGAGGTTACTACTGTGTCTTGTACTAGAAGAACACAGATGGAAAGAAGAGGGAAAGGAGTTCAAAGTGCTCAGATGTGACTTAACACATGACGTGCTGCTACACAACATGCTATAATATGGAAAAGCACTCCTGTAGAAACAGAATTGACTATCAAACAATGTTATCAAGAGAAAGGCCAGCCTAGAGATCAGGGATAAATTGATGTTATTATGGCTATTATGAGGACACAGAGAAAATATTCTGGATATTAACTTAAGTGTGTGTGTGTGTGTGTGTGTGTGTGTGTGTGTGTGTGTGTGTGTATGTGTGTGTTTGTGTGTGTGTGTGTGTGTGTGGTCCTGAGTTATAATATGAGTAGAAGTTTGGAAAAGGGTCTGCTCTTCTAAAAAAGAAAAAAAAATATATAACCTGTAGAGAGATG
>PVIJ01001307.1:0-37141 GCA_004024925.1 Scalopus aquaticus
AAAGAACACAAGGGACCATGGAGATGGATCACGGGTGAATTGGTGGTGGGCTACCCAAGGGGAATGCAAAATGTAAAAGACATAAATAACAATAAAAATATATATTATAAAAAAAAAATAAAATAAATTCAACCAGTTGTAATATGTTATCTATGTGCATCCTTGTATGTGTGCATGTATACATGTGACATGTAACATCTCTAGCAATATTGTATATATAAGATGCACACATCACCTGTCATAAGAGGAGAAACAGAGCTTGTTCAGTCTCTATCATCAGTACCAGTCTTCACCTCTCTAAAATAACATATCATCAATTTGGGGTCCATTATTCTAGACCGGGGATCCTTTCTGCAAAGGGCCTGATAAGTAAATATTAGAGCCATTGGGTCTCTAACCAAAACTACTCAATTCTGCCGTGGAGCAGGACAGTCATGGTGAGGCATAAACAAATGGGGGGTCATGTTCCCATAAAGCCTCGTTGGCAGACCCAAAAGTTAGTCCTACAGTTTTCATATCTCCCCCAATAGTACTCTTTTAAGTTTAAAAGCTTTTTAAAATATAAAACCCATTTTTATTTAATGGGCTATGCAAAAGGAAAAAAGGGGGAGCCTCTGAATTTGGCCCCTGAGCTGTAATTGACCAGCCCCTACCCTGGACTGTTTGTGCACATCCGTGAATACTTAGATGTCCATGCACTATCTGCCACTCTCCATCTGTCATTTTCCTTCATAAGTTTCATATTGTCATGTATGACTCATTTAAAACATATGTTTTTATATGAGTACACTTTTTACTGAGAAATGTATGTATTTATGGTTGTAGTATGTAGTATGTACAAATAGCTTTACCAATATCTATACATATGTATTTATAGAACTGTTGATAATTTACCTGTAGCTTTTATCAGTTCTTTTCACTTCTGTATAGTATTCCATGCTATGTGGAATTTTATTTTTTATCCTAATGAAGAGCAGTTCTTTTATCTACGAGCAGTGGGAAATTGTGTCTAGGAGCACAGCTTATGCATGTATTTTATTAGAGTAGAGGACCGAGGTTGAAAGGACAGTGATAGGCATGCTTGTTTTCCATTTGAACAGGTACTGGGGAATCAACTTCCAGAGTGACAGCACCAATTTATGCTTCCACAGGGACATTAATTCTTGTTCTTCATTTGGGGGACTTCATGCTTTATTGTTGTCCTTATAGAGTGGGAGCATAGAAGGACCCTTAGCTCTGTGTCTCCTTGTCTGGCTGCTACAGATGCTAGTGTGGACCTTTATTTCCCTTTGGGTGAGTGCAGACATTGCTTTAACTCTTTGCTGGGGCACTTAGATGTGAGGATGGCAATTTATATCAATAACCAGGTTTGGCAACATCTGCCAAGGTTGTCACAGTCTGTGATTAAATGGCCATATGTGCCTGGGAGCACGGGGACAAGGGGGTTGTAATTAGGGTTGCTATCTCTCCACCCGCCTCCCCCACCATCCTTTGCTTCCAGTAACCTTGCTTGGGTGAACTGATCTGTGAATCAAATTAGTCCACTGAGAATGTAATTTTCAGTTGTGATAATAACGATAATGTTTTATGTTTGTGCATCTCTGTAATCATCCAGGGTTCTGGTTAAGGAATAACCTAGATCCTCTTGCTATTTTACTGATACCATTGAAAAACATGTCTGGAGTATCATATGTGTTTGCAGTAGAAGTTAACTGTTAAAATAACCAGAGAGTATAGTTATTCTGCACTGTGCATCCTCACTGGAAAAAAACGTTTCCCCTACCATTCTCTTAGCATCCTTTAAATGCCACTGTCCCCAAGAAAGCCAGGCAGAAGAACACACATAAACTTTTCTTAACTCCTCAAAGAGCAAGTTAAACACTTCATTAATACAATATGAGGAAACATCCTTAGCGCTTAGAAGAAAAAAAAAAAAACCTTGCCTCATTCTGTTACTGGTGTGACAGAGATGGATGATGGTTATGTAAGGACTTGGTATGTTTCAAAAAAAACCTGGAAATATTACCTCTAGATGGGGAGCTGTAATAAATGTGAAAATAAATATTGGAAAGATTTATTAGCATTTTAAAATTTGCTTACCGATATATAAAATCCTAATCAGTTGTGCAAAAGGCCTTTAAAACAAACTATCCCAGAAGGTGACATAGGAAAGCAATGACGGTTTTACTGTTAGTCAAAGCTGGTATGTCTGGATGGATGAAATGTCCGTCCACATTCTGGTCCCTCCCACTCAACTGGTAAGTCCTGGAAAAACCCATCTTCTCTGGGCCCACAGCTTGTCCTGGCCATGAAACAAATTAAAAAGTACATATTTCTATCCCCAAAGACTCATTTCCACAGGAAAATGTTTCATCTCCAGAACAGATCTTTCAGAGAGACTCGAAACAACTAAGAACCTCGTGTCCCTCACAAAATTTAACCAAAAGGAGGAAAAAAAAAAAAAGAAAGAAAGAAATAGATCGATGAGGACTTTTTTTTATTGTGAGAAATGGAAAACTTCCTTTGGTTTTTATTCAAGGTAAATACATTGTCAGAGGTCATCTCTAAAGTTCAGCAGGACACAGTAGAGCTTTCGCCCCTCTGAGCTGAAACCTGAGCATCTTCATTTCGTCCATCGTGTGTAAGATTTGAGATCACGAAGCTTAAACTCCTCAAACAAGCACAGGCTTCTGGGAGGAGACTCAGGGAGCTGTCCGCGGTGCTGGGGGCAGGGCGCGAGGGGCTTTCCATCTTTCACTGGTATTTACGGGAAGTAGCTTATTGGAAGTCATAAATACCGTCCCGTGGACCTCTTGAATAATGCAGGAGCGGTGTAAGTAATTGGAAGTGCTTATATCCTGCCTTTGGACATTTCACTGCTCGTGAGTTAAAATTGGTTGTCAAGTGTGGACTCGAAGGACCATGCAAGGTGCCCTATTCTGTCATGTGCTACATATTTAATGCTTGAAAGAACAAGGGAAGGGACACGTGCGGGCGAGGGGGAGGGAGAGCCGGAGACGCAGCCGCCAGCTCGGGCTTTGCAAGTGCTCCGGGCAGCGTGGGGGCGGGACCCACGCCCCCGCCCCCGCCCCCGCGCACCCCCTGCCTTCCCGGGGTTGCGAGGCTGAAAAAAGCCAGGGTGTCCCGTCGGAGCTGCGTTTTTGGCGGGGAGGCCGGGGCGCCGCCCGGAGAGCTGAGCTCGGGTGCGGCTGAGTCCCGGACGCCTGGGTGGCCTCCCTGGGCGCGCGTCTCCGCGTTGATTGCCGCCTTCCTCGGGCGCCTCGTTCCCTCTCTCCCCGGGCGCCTGCTGCACCTGCTGGCGGTGGTGTCAGGCTGCCAGGCAGCGGGGCGAGCGCGGGCACGGCGCGCAAGGCAGACGACGGGAGTCATTTACATTGCTAGCACGTGGGTGCCGTTGGCTGTGGCCTCGGACTTCTCCCGTGTTCTCCCGGGGAGGAAACAGGAGGCACTTTGCAGCCGACAATGAAATCTTGGCAGCTAATTGCAGTCGTGGGAGATGCCCTTCAGGTAAGGCGAGAGCAGCCGGCTCTGCGCGCTGTCAGGGAAGGAGAGCAGGGGAGGGAGAGCGAGGGAGGGACGGCAGCTTCTGCAGAGGCTTCCCGAAGCCCACTGCCTCGCGGGAGGGGGTGGAAGAGGGACGGGGCCGGGGGCGGGCGACACGGGGGAGGAGTGTGCAAATTGACATTTGGGGCTGCCTGTGGCAAAGGCGCCGCCGTCAGCCGCGGTCCAACGTTCGCACCGCGAGGGTGGTGGCGTGTGCGCCTCCGGGCTGCCGATCAGAATTGGGACTTGGTGCCGCATGGAATCCGGGGCCACCAGAGCCAGCGGAGCCGCGATGGCAGGCTGCTGCGGATGCGTTTGAGCGCGTGAACCCACCGGTATGTCAGGCGGCCCCGGGGACACGGAGGCGCGGCGGGCGCTCGCAGAGGGCGCGTGCAGGGCCGCGGAGCGCGGGGGAGGGCAAGAGGCATTTGGAGCCGCTGGCGGGCTGGGAGATGAATGGATTTTCTTTCCTGCCTAGAAGTTAGTGGGGAACTTCATTGCCCATGCTCACTGGCTCCGTTTAACTTTATTTCCAGAGATGAATAAGCGTTTATAAGACAGTGTGCAAGTCCCAATAGGCTCGCGATGGTTTTGTAAGAGATGCGCGGTTCTTTAAATGCGAGGCTTGTGAAATGACTGGCCAGATGGGCCGCGCCTTTGGAAAGTTGGCACGCTCATGTGCCGAGGGGCATGTGTGCGTGTGTGGGAATACGGGCTGCATGTGTGTAAACATGTCGCCGTGCTAGTGGTCCCCGGCGCTGCTTCTTGCCGCTGCTTCTCCTGATTCCCGTGGCAGGGCGATTAAATGGACAATATTGGAAATGCTCTGACGAGAAACAGGCTGCGGACCATTCTATTAAATGGAAGGAGAATTGCCCTTCTCCAGAGATGCGATGGGGGAAATGTGCTTTGCTTCTAAAGTGATGTAGTTAACTGTCCAGCATTTTAAAAAATATGCGGAGTGTTGAAGGCATTGCCCTGCAGATCTGCTGGAAGACCCAGTCTTAGCCTGTCCCTCTAGTCATTATTTTCCGATGACAGCAACCTGGGTGGTTTTACTTATTTCTGTTGACAAAAGAGCCTCCCCCTCCCCCTTTCCCACACACACACTTGAGAGATGTCCAATGAGAATTCTGAATCCTAGAATCTTGCTGGCAAAATCATTTTAGTAAAATATTCATTAACATGACTTGCCAAAAGAGTCGCTTTCTGAGTGTATTTACATAGTTTCCAATTTACTCATGATTTCTACGGTTTTAATTTTGGTGGCCGAGAAATGCATGCAGTTTAAAATCGAGGCAGCCAAAAATGATCGATCGTGAAACCCTCTCTTTATTTGGGTGGCTGGGTAGTCAATTGCTTGGTTGAAGATGATCAAATCTGTCTCGCATCTGTTCTGTATTTTTCATCAAAATGAATCTTTGGAAAAATCCAAAGAGCATTTATTTATATGTGCCTGTGAAATGGAGTAGCTTGTCTTTGTGGGTTGCCGTGATTGTTTGCAGAGGATGTTCTTCAAGTAGCTAAAGTAAAATCAGGGACTGCTGTGGACCCCGGGGTCAGAGCAGCACCCTGCTGCCTGCAGGAGGTGGGAATTTCTGGCTCCTCTCTGCCCACTCACTCCCCACATGCCTATGCTGCCTCTAGATTAGGGCACTCACAGGTGAGGAAGAGAAGATCTGCTCTATGAGGAGATGGAGGAAATATTACCTGTAGGGAACAATTTCCTCTCCCCCTCCTTCCTCAATTTCCTCTCCCCCTCCTTCCTCATCTTCCTTCCCTCCTCCTTTTTTCCCTCCCTCCCTCTTCCCTCACTCCCTCCCTCTCCTTCCCTCCCTTCCTCCCCCCTCCCTCTCTCCTTCCCTCTCTCCCTCCTTTCCATTTCTCCTCTCCACTTCTCTCCCCTTCCACCTTTATCTCTGTTCATCTGTTCGTCCTTGTGTCTGAACACGGGAAGCTCCTCAGATAACTTCTACCACCAATTGTATTTTGCATCCTAAAGGATAATCATAATCAATAATTTTCTTGTCCCTTTTTGGTCTTCTTTGTCACATACATGAATTAATCTCTGACAATCACACTACACACTCATTTTATGTGAAAAAAGTGAATATCCGAACTTTCTTGCCATTTCATTTTAAACAACCAACATACTCTTGAGAAATGTCTTTACTCCATGAAAACAGCTGAATCTTCTTTGTTATGAGATGAATTTTTACCAACTGCCCTTTGCCTGATAGCTTAAGGGGGCTAAGCATGTTTTTGCATTTATGGTATAATTTGCTGCCTCAAAGTTCTGTTTTCCTTCTTCCCTGTCATAATTTTGGGACCTGGTTTTACTTTGATCTACTTGGACTTGGGGGGAAATGCCAGCAACCTTCTCTGATGGACCAGCTCATTTAACCATCAGAAAAGAGTTTATTTTTTCCCTATTTTTTTCACTTTCCAGGAGTAGGACACAAAAGTTGAAGTAGATTTCAGGTACAGGTCTTTTCTCAACAATTACCTCCCTCTGATTCTTATTGTGAGGGTTTGAGGGTATGTACTCCTATTTTGAGAATATTATATGAGATCACAATACATGTACCTCACCATTTTCTCTCTGATTACAGAGAACATGAGTTGATGGGTCAGTCTCGAGTTGAATAACTCTTGAAATGTCCAGTAAAAGATCCTTTTTGTCTTGTTTTCTGTCTGAACTTATTATCTCCGTATTAGGTTTTGAGCAAAGTTGCAGTACGCGTGGCAGAGAACATGGTCGGAAAGAGGGAAGATGTTTATGGAAGAGTAACCCCACTTTCTTATCATGACTTAAACTTTCATTTTTAGCTATTTGCCAACATTTTATGTGTCCATTTCAAAGTCATCACAGAGGCGAATGGAGTCAATTCTTTGCAATTCTAATGGAATCCAAGCATTCCAGTAGAGATTTTAATTTCCATTTTGTGTTGATTTTCCTACAAACACATAAATAAACAGGAAGAAAAAGTATGAACTCTTAAAGTTATTTGCACATTAGATTTTATTTTGCTGTTGATGTGAGAACTTAGAGGGGTTTGTCTTAGTCCTGCTGTTTGTTTTCCCCCTGTTCCATGCAGAATTGAGATTTACCTCTATTAGGAGCAAACAAGGGCCAATGAGAGTTCTTTTAATTATGCATTTTGAATGATTGGAATTAATTCATACAGAACAAAAGAGCAGTCTTGATGATTGGTTTTCATGGTTTCCCTTCTAGTTCTAAAAGTAATAAATAAATTGTTAAAAGTCAGCTTTTAACATACAGTGCTTGGTTTGGAAAATATGACTGTACGTAGTAAATTATTCAGTAGCCACAACATCCCAAACAGTTTTCAGGAATATCTTTTTTATTAGAATCTATGAAGTTGTGTGACGAGTTGTGGGGTTGTGTGTGTGTGTATGTGTGTGTGTGTGTGTGTGCATGCGCCCAAAAGGCTGAAACAGCTTGTCTCAGCTCTAATAACTCGCTTTTGATTCAGCAAAACTAGGTTATGAATTCAGGCAATTAAAAATGACAAAAAGCCCAACTTTACTGCCTCGATTAATACACTTCCAATTTTTCCTGCTCCATAAAAATTTCAAAGTGTTCTTTCTGGTCAGGTGTTTGCATAACCTATGGGGTATCAGAAGGCCCCCATTTCACATTTGCTTATGGTGTCTGACTACTTTGATGTTGTGAATGCAAATAGGATCAATTGTACATTCCTAACACAATTTCGTATTCGCAAATATTCATGAAATTATTTCAGATGGCCTAAAAGGATCAGAGCACAGCAACGGCAGTTAGCTCCCCAACATGGATCTTGGGGTGATTTCAACTGCTCCCAGGTCCTGAGGGCGAGGGGAGACTTTTCTAGAAGCAGTACACTTGTAGCAGAAACTGTCCACCTTCCAAAGACGGCAGTGGTAGGTGATTCTTCTTAGGCAATGTTGCTTTTCTCTGCTTGTACAGAAGTGAAGCTTGGAATTCTGGATTCGTGTTAATCTCACTAGCCCAAGTGCACTGTTCTTTAAAATGGACCTTTTTAGCCTATGCAGTCATTAGTAGCAAAACCAACTGCATTAGATTCCCTGCAGTTTTTGGTGACTTGGAGATGTTTTCCAAACTGCTTCGATGGACCCTGCACACACACACACACACACACACACACACACACACACTAACTCAGCACACACCCATTTTCCTCCCATTTTCAGCCTAATGCAGAAAAGCATCAACAGCCAGCTTGTCCAAGGAGTCTGTACCCCAGTGTTAGCTTTGAAGAGCATGCCCCTTGGGGAATGTGCTGGAGGACAGCCCCGCCTTTTCTTGAATATTCAATGTCTGCCTTTGCTGCTCCTTCACATATTTCTGTGTTGTTGAATTGAAATCTCTACTTGGGAGGAAATCGTTGCTTGTTTTTCGATGCGATGGAAGTACCAGTTGTACCTGTCAGTTCTTGAGTGTGTAGGGGAGCCCCCGTTTTTGTGATGATGGCACCGACGGTGCCGACTGACCACACAGCCCCAACCTGGGCCTGCACAGCCGCTGTCCCTGTGGGCCAGCCCTGGAGTATCACCGTCTCTGTTCTGGTCTTTCCAGTAACCCCGCAAGGTACATATTGCCTGATTTAGAGACGCGTAAGCAACCTGCACACCTTTGAGCACTGGAATCAGCAGTTAGACTCCTGATATTTCTGACTGATGTATGGCTACCAGGTCCCGATGGGATTGATTAATCTGGATTTAGCAATACAGAGAATGGCTTCTCAGCAGCTGCCCTAGGCCAGTGGCTCTCGACTGTGAGTAATTCCTCGCCTCTCTCCCCTCCCCTGCTACATTAGGCCACAGATTGGGGACATTCTGCTGGCCACATTTGGGCAGGAGGTGCTGCTGGCACCTGGTGGATGGGGACCAGGGGTGCTGCCGGTCAACTCAGTGTGCACAGAACAGCCCGCCCCCAGCGCAGAGGATCACCAGGCTGTGATGCCAGCAGCGCTGCCCTTGGAAACGCCTGTCCCAGCTGATGTCAGGGGTCTGGCTCTCTACAGTGGTCTGATTTTTCAAGAGAATGGATAAAGCACGTGAACCTCAGTTATTAAACTACAGAGTCTCTGATTAGAGGCTGTGAGTAGGAGCCGATGTGAACGCCGAAGGTCCCTGTCTTCTTGCAATTTGACTTCACGGCTTTTGTAGTTGTTGTTTTAAAGATTTACTTATTTATGTATACAAGCGGGAGTGTAGGCCAGAGGTGTCGGGGGTGAGAGGATTCACCAGAGACAGAGTGGGGAGCAGAACAGGCGGATTCACTGAAATCCACAGCTGAGGGAGCAGCGGGGAGACAGGAGAGGTCTGCTGCGCCCTGTGGGAAGCTCCCTGGCCGGGGATCGAACTCGTGCCGCAGTGGTTCTGGATAGCTTCATAGCGCTGCGATTAACCTATTGTGTCACCCGACTTCACGTTTTTACAGCTGCTCCTGACCCTTTCCTCACAGACATGACTTAGGTCTCTGTGATTTAAGTGCCTGCCTGGCACCCTGGCCCCTCGGACACATGCTGGAAAGTAAAATCTCCCCACCACACGGGTGTCAGTGTAAGGGAGATGTGAGGTCACAAAATGAGTCCTGCCATGTGATTCAAGAACCTCCTTCCTGCCCCCTCCACATTCAAACACCACTGTTGTCTCCTGATCTTTGAAGGTCTGGCATGTAGGTCTATTTGCTTATCTATTTGATAAACATGTAAGTCGTGGTTCGTGTGGGCCAGGAATTCTTGTAAAGGCTTAAAAATATTAATGAACCTCTCCCCTAAAACAAACCCAGTGGTTGATGTTGTCACTCTCCACTTTTTACAGAGAAGAGAACCAAGGCCCAGCGAGGTTGAGTGATTTGCTCAAGGTTACACAGCTTCTAAGTGGCAGAGCTGAGAGTTAAGGGTCTCAGTCTGGGCTCCCTCTTTGAAAGCTGAGTTTCTAAATACGTAGTCACATAAATGTTCAGGTGACATCTTCACTTGAGTTTTGTCATCAAAGACCTTTCTTTTCCTGTCCCCAGTTTGCAGTGGTTGATTAGGAAAACTAACCACCATTTTTGAATGGGAATGAATGACCGTGTCAGGTTTTATTTTTCGCTACTTATTTATTTCACAATTTATTTGCATGAGCAATTCCTCAGGGTCAGGAAGACTTATGGGTTCTCTTATGTAACCACCTCTAACAATAAAAACCCCAAAGGAAAATGTAAGTGTTCCGATGCACATCGGGGCATCCTGTGTAGGAAGGATGATGTCTGTTTTAGTCCTGCGTAATCGTGCTAGTGGAAAAATAGTAATTAATCAACTGAATCTGCTAAGGGATCTTCAAGACACTTCATTCTCATTCCCTGGCACTTGAAAAAAATACTCAGGAGCCCAGTATGGCGCGTCCCCCATGAGATGTGGTGGACAGGACACGTGGGCCCCACTTGACCTTGGTGTAGCCAGCCTGCTTGCCTCCTCATTTGGACCATGGGGATGACCTTGCCGATCTTGTTTTCTGTTGCATTTCCAGCAGGTAGTAAAACTTAGGAAGAGAAGAACTAGTTAAACAGATTTTTGAATAGAGGTGCCAATTTGACATGTTTTATTCTACATTGGAAGGATGCAAAGAGCTTACAAGTTTGCAATTAAACATGTGCTTTGGAAAATTGAGATGTGGCAGGGGACTTTGCCACATTCCAGCTGAACAAATGAATGAAAGGGATGCTGGGATCGTATCTATACATGTCTCTTGAAGGGCAGGTCTTGGTTTGGACTTCAAAGGCAAGAGCTGACATCTTGAGTGGGACATACTGGGAGGAGGGCAGGAAAGCAGCACCAGATCTGTGGTTACCGCGTGACCAGCCCCTGCCAGCTGTGTCCTCTGCACCCCCACCCAACCCTCCATCACTGATGTGCGGGCGCAGGGCTCAGGGTTCCTGCCCCCAAGAGCTTGGAGGTGGTCAGCTGCCAGAATGCACTGCGCTTTGTCCAGGCAAGCCACAGATTCCCTCTCTTCTTCTTTTTATTTTTTGAAGATTTATTTATTTATGCATACAAGAACTGGGGTGTAGGCCAGAGGTGTGGGGGGGTGCGAGGATTCACCAGAGACAGAGAGTGGGCAGCAGAACAGGCAGATCGACCCATGTACACTGCTGAGGGGAGCAGCGGGAAGACAGGAGAGGTCTGCTGCGCCCTGTGGGAAGCTCCCTGGCTGGGGATCGAACTCGTGCTGCAGTGGCTGAGATAGCTTCATAGTGCCGATATGTAAAAACCCCTCGCGCCACCAGGGAGGCCCAGATTTCCTCTTCTGATGGAGAAGGGTTTCCTCATGGACCAGCTTGTCTGGTTGTCCAACTGTCAAGGCCAAGGCCGCAGGCAGGGGCTGCGGAGTCATCTTCCCCAGCCGGGGGCTTCCCGGGAGCTGAGCAGAAGAGGCGGCCTCTGGATATTTCAGGCATTTAGACAAAGAAAGCAGAGAGGATCTCATCTCAGAACTGTCAAGAGACTCGTGTTGGATCCATTATCGTCGTATTTCCTTTAATACAGTTCATCGGATCGGCTTCTGTGGAATACCTGTTCCAGCTAAGTGTTGGTTCAGGAAATGGTTTAGAAAAAAATCTGAATTTGATGTCGGGGGGTACATACATGGGGGTCTGCAAGCTGCACTGTGGCTGGGGCCTCCGGTCGGCCCCTGGGGCTGCCTGCTCCTCTATGGCGTTCCCGGGTATACATGGCTTAGCTGATGAATGGAAGAATAGGGAATCGGGTTTAAAACAGCCATTTTAATTCCATGTCCAGTGGAATTGGTTTCTAGCAGATTTCCATTTTTAATGTGAATGTGCTTTTAAAAATACAGATCACTGTGGTAAACTTGGTGTCATCACAAGAGTGTATCCAACAAGGGGAAATGGATTTCTGCTGAATCCCTATTACAAAATTTGCCCAGGGAGCTAAAAATATAGAGGTTACATCAATGTTGTAAGTGGTGTCGGCTTCAGATTCCGCTGCTGACGGGAAAAGGAGCAGGTTCTGCTGTGAGGCAGTGGCTCACTCTGGACACAGAGCACGTGGACATTATTATCAATGTCACTGAGCCCCCTGGGCACTCACCGCACCCCACACATGGTGCCAACTTCGGGGTGTGCTCTCTGATGAGTGCCCCCAGCAGCCCCGTGACACGGCTGCTCTCCTGTACCCCGTTTTCATGTGGGTCCTGAGACTTGTGGTCATTTCCTAGGGCCACTCACTGCCAGGGAGAAGACCCTGTTGACCAGTCTGAAACTTGATGACCCCAGTGCCCACCGCTTTCTTTTTGACTCGAAGTCATAGGGGTCTTTGGTCTGAGGAAACCAATCTGACATGGAGCAGGCTGGGTCAGTTCTGGGGGCCCCCGGAGGCTCCGGTAAGACTAACCTCCCAGTGACCTTGGCAGATGTGAGGATGCGTGGGCAGGCCAGCGGGCGAGTGGCACAGAAGGAAGAGCGGCTGAGAGCTTCCGTAGAGTCTTCAGAAAGCTGGAAGGCCAGCAGGTGCAAACCTGGTCACGCGTCACACACACAGGGAGAGGCTCGTGCTGTCCTGCTGGGTCTCCCTGCTCTTTGCAGACACTGTGGTCTTCACGAGACCCCCCACCAGCTCAGGGGTCACAGCTCGCTGAAGGGTGTGTGACAGTAGCATTTGTAACCCTAACATAAGTTTCTGTCAAGGTGCGAGTATCGTCGTTTTTCTAGACATAGTACTCCCGATGTTCAACAGACTTAGTGCACAGACACACAAAATGTGCACTTGGCACCAGTAGCTTCGTGTGGGCTTGCTTCATTGTAAGCTTTCTTCACTTGGGGCTTGCTTCATTGTGGGGTCACTTCATTGGATGATGTCTCTTCACTGTGGGGTCACTTTATTCCAAACCCACTCTATCTCTGGAGTGAACCATATATGTAAGTGTGTATTCATACCTGTACATGGGCACGCATGTACATGCAGGTGTGTATATATTCACATGGGAAAGTTTCATCTGGATGGCGTCCCGCACCATCTAGGAAAATGATACGTCTGATAAGACGGTCTGGAGAGAGTGGATGGTACATTCTCTTATGGAAGACAACTTAGACAATCTTATTTTTTTTAATTTTTTAAAAAATATTTATGCATACAAGAGCTGGGGTGTAGGCCAGAGGTGTGGGAGGGGTGAGAGGATTCCCCAGAGACAGAGTGGGGAGCAGAATAGGCGGATCTGCTAAGATACACTGCTGAGGGGAGCAGCGGGGAGACAGGAGGGGTCTGCTGTGCCCTGTGGGTCAGCTCCCTGGCTGGGGATTGAACTCGTGCTACAGTGGCTGCAGATAGCTTCATAGTGCTGAGACTTAACCCCTGCGCCACCAGGGAGGCCCAACTTAGAAGATTTTATAAAAATTTTATTTTTATTCATACAAAAAAACGGATCTACCCTTGGACCCAGCATTTCCACCTCGAGGGTTTCGTCACAGCCCAAGTCTGCCAGGATGCTGGTTGGTTGGCTGTGGCTAAGAACATTGCAGGAACATGGCACAAGCTCGATGGGGTGCTGGGAAGGCAAGCAACACTGGGGATGATGTGGTCCTGCACCCGTGGGAAGTGCTGTCTGCGACGTGAGGGAACAAGAGTCCGAGCTTCAGAAATGTGTTAGGACACAGAGTCAGAACACAAGCACGTGTGTAAACGTTTCATGGACTTGGCCGAACTGCAAAGGAGAACTCGGGGGTGGACAGGTGGTGACCTTCGTGGTCACTGTGGAGTAGGACCTGGAGGGGAGCAGGGGGTAAGGGAATTCAGCTTTTAAAATTATGCAAGATGGGGCCTCCCTGGTGGTGGGGTTGTCTATGCACTGTGACGCTATCGCAGCCACTGTGGCCTGAGTTCGATCTCCGGCCAGGGAGCTTCCCACAGGGCGCAGCAGACCTCTCCTGTCTCCCCGCTGCTCCCCTCAGCAGTGTGTTTCAGTGGATCTGCCTGTTCTGCTCCCCACTCTGTCTCTGGTGAATCCTCTCACCGCCCCCACACCTCTGGCCTGCACCCCAGCTCTTACATGGATAAATAAATAAATCTTAGAAAAAAGATAAACTTATGCAAGATGAACAGGCTCTAGACACAAATTGTATGATCCAGCACCTCTGGTAACAGCATGAGAACATGCGTGGGAGGTGCTTTTAAGAGGTGCATCTCTGTCCTGAGTTCTTAGGACACATGCACACGCACACACATATACATGTGTACATGCACAAGGGATACAGGAAACTTTCGGAGGTGATGGAGGTGTTCATTTCCTGCTTGTGTTGAAGGTGTCACAGGTTGATGCTTCAGTCCAAATTAATAAATGTGTACACATTCAATACCTGCAATTTTTGTATCATTTATACCTCAATGAAGCTGTTAAAATAGGTTATACCTTCATTCCCTCTGTTTCCAGCAAGCACGGGCTATTTTGATCATTAAAAAAAAAAAATTTAAGAAAAGAGCTTCAGCTTTTTGAACACCCTGTGGTCTCTGCTGTCAACCCCCAAGTGGACGTAGATGAGCTTTGACATCATCACGGACAATGGACGTGAGACATAGACAACCCAAACCACTTTGAAAACGTGCTTCAGAGAGACTTAAAGGAGGAAAAGAAATCTAATCATTGCTTAATTCAAAATAATGATTTGGCCTAGCTTTGGGCTCAGAACGTGCTCTGAGAACGGGGAGTTGGCTGTTGGGGTAGTTTCCATTTCTGAAAGTGGTAATGCTACGTGTGAATGTAATGGTCTGCCACAGAGGAAGCGAAATTCCCCTGGTGGCAGAGGCACTTGTCATTCATCAGAGGTTCTGTGAAATCACGGTCCTTATCCTCCCAGCCGCCTGCATCTGTCAGGGACTCTGGGCTGCTAAAAGTTGTATACTATTATTTTTTTATTCATCTCTGGGTCATTTCATCTTCCTGTGCGAGGCACATGAATGGCTGTGTATGAAAATTGTGTCTTGTGCTGAATTTCCCACTGTGAAGATGTTTACTATATATTTATGAAAACACTGCAATAACAAAACCCTTTATATAGCCTTTCAATTTGCTGTAAGGGCAGATAAAATATTTTTATCTCGAACTGAACTTCATACCTTGGGAGATTCAGCGGGCCCGACTCAGAATAATAAAACACTCCAGAGAAAGGCGGTGCCACTCGGCATGTTTCAGAAACCAGGGCGCCTTGCAGCGAAGCTCGATTCCTCTCAACGTCCCCTCTGAATAGACAAACCCAAGAGCTAATCAGAGCAACGTTGAACAGACAAGATGATGATTTTGTAGTTATTAAACGGGGTCATAATGTGTCTGCAGAAAAGCAGGGTCTCCTTAGTGCTGGAAAATACAGGGAAGAGATGGGTCGTCTCCTCAATGCACCGAACATTCACACTTCACCCTCATTGGGGCTTTTTTGCCTTTTTTTTTTTAAAGGTTTATTTATTTATACATACAAGCCGGGGTACAGGCCAGAGGCGTGGGGTGGCGAGAGGGTTCACCAGAGACGGAGTGGGGGGCAGAACAGGCAGATCAGAAGTACACTGCTGAGGGGAGCAGGGCGAGGCAGGAGAGGTCTGCCGCACCATGTGGGATTCTCCCCGGCCGGGCATCGAACTCGCATCGCCGCTGCCGACGGCTCCACAGAGCAGCGCTCAACCGCTGTGCCACCAGGGAGGCCCGGCTTTTTCAACTTTTGATTGAAACTTTTGTCAAGGAAATAGTAGATTCACAGGCAGTCATCAAAATAGCACAGACACCTTGTGCATTTCATGAGTCCCCCCCAAAGCCATGGTGTCCCATCTCTTCCAGGACACTGACATCCTATTCAGATTTCCCCAGATTTGCTCACACTCGTCTGTGTGTGTATCTATTTCTTCACAACTTCATCACCCATGTAGGTTCATGTCTCCACCACGGGTAAGAATGGATGTTTCCATAAGCCTGGTCCCTTTTATATCCACACCCACCTCCTCTCACTGCTACCTCTGTTTCTAACCTCTGTCGACCATTTCTAAAAATCTTGTCATCTCAAAACTTACACAAGTGGTATCACAGTATCTTGAGTGAAGCTTATTTGCTCATGTGATTTACGTTTCTGGGTATGTACATCAATCACTTATTCCTTTTTTATCGCTCAGTAATAGTCCATGTTAGGTGTATGCCACAGTTAGCTTAACCATTCATCCGCTGAAAGCCATTTGGGATGCTTTGGGCTGTCTATGAAGTTCTAGCTTCTGTGAACATTTGTGGACAGGTGCGTGTGTGTGTGTGTGTGTGTGTGTGTGTGTGTGTGTGTGTGTGTGTGTGTGTATACGTGTGTGCGCACATGAATTCACTTTTCTGGGCTAAATGCCCAGGAGCAGGCTTTGGTGATTTTTAATTCATGCACGAGATGAAAACATTAATATGTTGTGCCTATTTGGGAGTCAATACCAGTGGCACGCAACCAATCAAAGGGAAAATGTAAAATCTACCCACATCTCCATGTTTATTTCTGCATAAACATAGCACTAAATATAGAGACTTGCACATCGCCGTCGCCTCCGCCATATGCCAGTCTGTATTCTGAGCCTGTGTGTGTCTGACTCATTTGTCCTCACCACAGCCTGCGTGGTGTGGGTGGGTCCTGCTTAACAGAGGATGAGGCAGGGCAGGGTGTGAGGGTCCTACAGGGTGTAGGGGACCTGCAGGGTATGGGAGGGGCTAACAGGAGGATGTGCAGGGTGCAGGGAGGATCCTGTAGGGTTTGGAAGGAAATGCAGGGTGTGGGGATACATCATGTAGGGTGCAGGGGGCATTGCAGGGTGCAGGGCAGACTACAGGATGCCACCACCAGGGCATTTCGAGCGAGGCAGGCTGGCACCACAACTCCTCGAGTTGAGGGTTTGCGTCTGCCAACGGACCTGTTGGTCATAACCCCTTGGCTGGCAGAGACACTCACTCGTTTGGTTGGATAAACATCTCTCCGCGTGGTTGGGAGAGAGAATCTGCTGGTCGCCTCCCCATTGCAGTGGTGTCTTAGCTCACTTTATTGGACCATCTCAGACAGATGGATGCTGCTTCTAGCTTTTGGGTCTCCAAGAGAGAGATTTCACAGCCCTCCTTTGGTTACACACTGCAGTTTTTAGCAGCCCTGAGCGACAGCACGTTCCTCCTTTCGGTGTGGCCCGAATCTGCTGGCGCAACCCGGCCCGCACGGTTCGTCCGCGGTTCTGAGCACGTAGGATGGGAGCGTTGGCTCCGGGGAACCTGTTCCCGCCTGAACCCACTTCCCCTCGATGTCCGAGCCATCCGTCCCTCCAAACGCAGCTCCTATTTTCACCAGGCTTATAAAGTATTTAATATTTTCATATGCTCCAGTGTAAAGCCATCTGTTGCAGTGACAGGACAAAATGTTGGAGACAAGAACAAGCGTATGTTTGTGGAGAGATCCCATGAAATGTTAACAAGAAAGAGTCGTGCTACTCGGGTGTCTGGTAGGTGACGGCGGGGTGGAGGCCTGGCCCCGCGTGGCATTGAGACCCTGGTGTTGCTGAACCGCCCGTGCTCTTCTGGCCGGAGAGTCTGGCTGGAGAGTTTCGTCTCGATTGTTGACGTGGGGTGGCAGAAATTTCTCTGAAAGGGACTCGAGGCGCGGCCTGTCTGGGTCTCGGCGCCGTCTGCTGCTTCTTGTGGCTGCTGCACGTTTTCTTCTCTGTTTGGGCGCATGAACGGGGCTCCACTGTGGGTGCTGGAGCAGCTGGGGCCGCCTCTCAGTGCCCAGCTTCTAATAATCCGGTGGTGGTCTTGCTAACCCAGAGCCATGTGATTGAGTCTGGTCTGCTCCCCACTTGACCTACCCCCGTAAGCACGGTCATCTGAAACCGTTGCTCCCCACCGAGCAGAGCAGACCAAAGCTGGGGCCTCCTAACTGGAGGGCTAATGCCCCTGGGGCCACACCCCACTGAGAGGCACAGGTGCAGCACTGGGCATCTCGGAAGGCCCCGAGGCTGGGGCTAAGCAGTCCTCCAGCCCCGTGTGTGACTGGTCATCATTGCACAGGTGAGGAGCAGTCTCACAGGCTGTGGGGGATCTCATCTGTGATCACACAGCGTGAGGGCCCTGGGGTCCAGCCACAGGCAGCTAACTCTGCAGACAGCAGGCATCCTGCTTTATCTCCCCCGCACCCCAAGGAATCCAGACCAGGTCTGCCCAGGGTGACACCGGCTGTCGGCATCGGAGGCTTCTCGGGTCCCCAAGAGAGGCTGGAAGAAAGACTCTGGTGTGACGCTGCCAGGTTGACTCTGAAAGTGCTCGAAAAATCGGGGTACCGAACCCCAGAGTCCCCCTTTGTAGCATCTTTGAACCTTGCTACCAATAGGTGTGATAAAGCATTTCTTTGCTCTGAGTCATGTTCTAGCTATGCCCAAAGACCGTAATTCTGGCGAGGGTGGTAAAAATGAATGAAGCAGTAGAATTTGGGGGAGATCGATAAGCAGAAGGAGCGCACGCACCCCCAGATCAAGTTCACAAAGGAAAAGCCTTCAGGACAGCTGAGGAGACAGGCAGCCTCTGAATACCCCGTCAACCGGCTGTCGGGCCTGTGGGTCTGCTCTGCAATCAGGCCGTTTAGACCCCTGCTGTGCCTGCAGGTGTTCCTCTCAACAGTGACCTTGTGATGATCGGCACCCACTTATGAGGAGCGAGGACAGGTGAACAAAATATAATTAATTCCTCGCACAATGCCCGGCCCCCATCAGGACCTCAATCAGTGTTTTCAGAGAATGTATGATCATATTGGATTGTGCCAGAATATTAATTACTTATTAAGTCCTGGTATACCTAAGTCAATTAATAATTAGATAACGTTTTCACAGTCCTGTCGGGGGAAAGCAGTCTTCTTCCTACCCTAATCCCTCTCTCCTGATGCCATCATTATTGTGTCTGAACTATGGCCAGAGCAGTATGCATCCTGAAATCAGTGTCTCAGCAGATGTCTGGGCTCCTAATCGGGCAGTGTCACAGCCGTGTGTAGGGTCTATGGCAAGAAGCAATGTTCTAGAAACTTCTCTCCCAGCACACATTGGCAAAAAGTCCCCAACGGTTCACGCAGCGGTGAGACACCATTACCGTCCTCTGATTGCCTGGGAGGTCAGTAATTAGCTGATGTCACCGGTTGGCCTCCTCCACTGGGCTTATTCAGTTTCATGGAGCACTTTTCAGGGAAAACACGCAGATCGGCAAGTCAGTCTTTGCCGCGGATGGTAGCTGCTGGCGGGACGCATCTTTTCCTATTGACTGGGGAATAAGTTGTTTGTTAGGACATGATTTTCCATTCTTCAAAATGATATGGTGATGTGGGGTGCTTGAAGCTACCCTGGAATTAGAACAGCAGAGAGAAATTGCCCTTTAGGAGCTCGCCAAGCCATCACGCCCGCGTTCTTTGGGGCCACTTAGATACAGCTCTGTGGGTGCAGGCATGAGCCACATACAAAAATAGTATGAAAAATTTTAATTAAGAGAAGAAATATGTGTGTTTTTTTTCCCCATTGTAGGTTAAGTGCCCATCACACAGCCTTGGGACAATGGTATTAGATTTGTAATAAGTACAAGTAAAGCTTTTCATTTTGATTGGATTGGGTGTATTTTTCATCAGCATCTCCCATGTGAGCCATGATTCCAAGACAGAGTCTTGTAATCTTCTGCAGTGGGAATGATTCAGCTTAAAAATCAATAGGGCATGAGGTATTTCAAGTTCTCATTATTGTAATGTGTCAACATCACTTCGGTGACCCCAGAGTCCTATGTTGGCTGGTTTTTCCCCTGATTTATTGTGCAATCTCGGAGGGCAAACTATAATTTCACTTGGAATCAGAAAGTCTCCATTTATGGTTTGTGTCCGAGTCTACAGTCATTAAGGCATTCGCGGGGAATCGATACCTCCTCTTGTTGCTAACAACTGAATGAAGTTGTCTCCTGCTTAGATTACAAAGGAGACGGTGAGAGGGAAGCAGAGCGGGCGAGTCCATTGGGCAAGCTCTGTTTTGAGAAGGGCTCACCGGCTTCCGCGCAGAGGGCTGGCTCTCAGCCATCCCTGGGTGTCTCTGATAGAGAACCCGGCCGCCACCATGGAATTAGCAGTGTCTCGCTTCTTCTTGGGGAATTGTTTGTGGATGATGTCATTCGCCCAGGTTAAGACAAGGTGAGAGTGTCTTTCTTGAAAATCTGAGTTCTGGCACATTTTCTCGGACCTGTTGAGTCACACCAGCTCTTCTTAAATACTAATCATCAGGCTGAGGTTGTGCAGACAGTGTCTTCCATCCTTCCCGAATTACCCAGGAGCTTAATGACAGTTCCAGGGAGAAGATGACCATCTGCTTTCAATACACCATCCATCCTCCATGTATATGCACATGCATGTGCACACATGCACACAAATACATACAATACGCACACACCTGCCCATGGACAGAGCCCATTACTAGAGGGTATTCAGTGAATATTTTTTTTTATTTTTTTTTATTTATACATACAAGCTGGGGGACAGGCCAGAGGCGTGGGGCGGCGAGAGGGTTCACCAGAGACAGAGTGGGGAGCAGAACAGGCAGATCAGAAATACACTGCTGAGGGGAGCAGCGGGCGAGGCAGGAGAGGTCTGCCGCGCCATGTGGGATCCTCCCCGGCCGGGTGTCGAACTCACGTCGCCGCTGCCGACAGCTCCACAGTGCAGCGCTCAACCGCTGCGCCACCGGGGAGGCCCCGGTATTCAGTGAATATTTAGGTCACCAACAGCACTTGACAGGAGTGAGTCCGAATTGCATATCTAATACCCAGCACTTAGCAGTGAGTGAGAGGTCGGCACCATCAGCCTCGTCAGAAGCCTCATGAAGTCCCTACCATGCAGGTTCCACATCCTGTGGACACAGTAGAGTTACCCAGAGAGGAGGCACCGGATGGGGGCAGGTGGCCTCGGAGCTCTCCGGGTGACATCAACATTCGATCACATCCTGCCCACGTGTTATCATCCTCCTCATCCATGAGGACAAAGCCAACTTTGGTGTGTGTGTGGCAGATCATGTCTGTGTTTTAAGTTCCCCATGTCAGGAAGGTCAGACTCTTCTTATCGTTGGCAATGATTGTATCCACCACTGGGGCTCCCGTGCAGTTTAATTTGGGTTGGTGGAGCTGCTCCACTTACGTCCCCACCTTGGGACACAACTCAGGGGACTCTCTGCCAGAGGGAACCAGGGGCCTGGGGGTCTTTGCTCCCACGGGTCTTCAGTCTGACCCTGAACTGCCCAGCCTGATGAAGTCCACAGCCCGTTGTGATGTGCCTCTTTGTCTTGCCCGTTAAAGTGTTCTTCTAGACAAGAGCTCATTTTATCACAGTGTCTGGTCTTTTTCTAACACAAACCTTCACTCCACAGACATTTATGAGGCAACCCCTTGAAGGAGGAGGTCAGTGGAAATGTGGCCCATGCTGTAGCTCTCAGTGTAGACATGGAGGTGGGGAAGCAGGGGAGGGGTGAGCAGAGTGTGGCACTTGGTCCTCTCCAGGTGTGGAGACAGATGCCTGGTCTTCATGGAAAGACAGACAAGGAACTGATCCCAGTGGCTGTTGGGAACAGCAGCTGGAGCTGTGGGGTAGGAAGATACTAAAAACTGATTGCTTGATGTTTGCATTCATGGATATTTTGTCCTGTGCATATGTAACTCTTTCCAAAAAAAATAGCTAGGAAAGATGAAAAGTAAGAACAGCCGAAAAAAATCTCTAAAGCTATTTGTGAACAATTTTTCTTCATCCCCTTTCCACCTCTGTGGATCAGATTTGATAACAGGGATTACAGAGGTCTAGGGATCAATAACACATATGCCCTGTAACAGCTAGCATTTGCTGTGTAACAAACAATCCCAATATTTCATGGCTTAAATTACAGTGCAGGTGTTGCCTCACAGTTCTCGGTGACAGTGATGTGGACTGGGCTCAGCTGGGCATTTTTTTCTGCTGGTTTCATCTGGCCCCTTGTGCCACCGGGGCCGGATGTGTTCTCATAAGCCTAGAGGGTCTCTGGGGTGCCCCAGTTTTCCCTCAGGTGGCCTCCTCAGCAAACTGTGGGTCTCAGAGTTCCATCTGCAGTGAGGAGGCAATCCCTAACACACGAGCACTTCCCAGGTCCTGCTTGCGTTCCATTTGCTAATATCTATTTGGCCAAAGCAAGTGTCGGAGCCAACCCCAGTGTCGAGAGATAGATAGATACATAGTGACGGAAGAAGCAGCCAACTCACCTGGAAAGGTGTGCGTGAACAGGGGTGAGATAAGGATGTGGTCATCATTTGTCACCCGTGCCAGACTTCTTTGAGATACCCTAGCCACTGAAGGGAAGGCCACCCAATCAGAGTTTCCTGAAGCTAGATCTCTCTCCAAAAATTATCCATGAGAATTGAGTCGAAGAGGGCAGTACCCCCAGGGCCCCTTCCTAAGAGCAGCTTTCTAGTCGCTTACACCCAAGCATTCTCCTCATCTTGTAAAGTCAAGCGCTAGTGCTAATATATGTATTTTTTCTTCCTTTACTGGGATGCAGCTCAATGGTAAGGCAGCCATGTGCCACTAGTGACACTGAGTACCCCCAAGATGAGTCCCCTCTCCAGGGAGTCCTGCCCAGCTGCTGGGCAGAGCTGGCACTTGTGGTGCTCCCATGTACATCCGGATCTGGGCATCTCATGCTGGGAATCTGTCTGCTCTGGATGGGAGATGCTGTCACATCCAGCTTCACTGCACATCTCCCTGTCTTTAAACATCAGCTGGTTTACATCTGAGATCATCAGGAGAAACTCATCTGTTTGCTTTTCTGATTCTGCTGGACCTGCTTTATGCTTCCATTGGCTTGTGGGTGCCCTGATTATGGGAACAGTAGCATGAGGAATAGACTGAGGGATGCTGGGTGGTATCTTTTTAATGAGAAACAAAATGGTGCTGAATGAAGTCAGAGGATTCAGCATGATGGGCAGGTAGGGACAAGCCTAAGATCTGCCCTTTTACTTTTCAGATATCCTGAGCTTTGTTTGACACCTCAGCTTGGTAGGTGGATGGGTGAGAGACACAGGGGATCCCTCTCTGCATGTTACCTGAAAGGAGCTACACCTACATGCATGTCATTGCACACTTCAAGGACAAAGTATGCTATGTTGGCACTTCAATTTTAAAAAAACAAAAGTCCACTGAAATTGTTTCTCTGCAGCAGGCTTGGAGATTCTGCCCGAGTTATGTAGTTTCTTGCTCGGTGGATGGATTTGAAGTGTTCCTTGAAGCTGTTGATTGTCAATCACGTTTATATAGTTGTCACTTTCAGTATGTCACAGTCAATAGCAGAAATGTAAAGCTTGTAGACACTCATTCTCATGCTGACACTCCTAACTCAGTTGAGCTGTTTATAAAAAGAACCTAAAAATACACAAATTAATGATTAATAAATATGGCTTTCTGGAAAGGATCTTTTATTTAACAAACAGGAAAATAATATTTGGAAACAAATTGCTCCATTCCTTCTGAAAGAATGTGAGCTTCTCAAATCCCAGGTAAAGTAGAACAGAGGAGCTTAGTAAGATTCCCTGCAGCAGTTTCTAGACAGGAGCTGACCACGAGCCTGCTCCGCCATCAGAGATCGTGGCGTGTTCGCGTGTGTTTGGAAAGAGGAGCAAGGTGGAGCGAGAGAGTGCAGAGGAAATAAGGCATCGCTTCAGTCCTCAAGAAGCTCCCCCTTTAAATCAATAAGAAGAACAGATTTTCATGAAACACTCAGAAGGAAAAAGTATAATATTCTGTGGCTCAGACTACAAATTCAATACCAGTTTAGTGAAAGGAAAATTGCACATATGACAGTAACAAGAGAATTTCCTGGACATGGTGGTCCTGGAAACTCACTTATTCAGTCATTTAGTTGCAGCGTTATCAAGACCCTCATAAGTGTCGGGGCCCCATGCTGGTCCCGGGGGGTTGGGACAGGCAGCTAGAGAGAAAAAAATCAGCCACGAGGCTAAATCCATATTCATCTGAGATGAGTGTTCTGAGGAAAAGACGCAGGGCTCTAGAAAGCAAAGGGACCACTTGAGAATGATGGAGGGGAGCGGATGGCCGGACAGCCTCCTGCAGGTGAGGACAGGGAACTGGACGAGAGCCAGGACTTCGGGTCTAAGTACCCACAAGACGCTGGTGTGGGGGGCGTGGAGACGGGTTGACGGCAGTGCTGGGACGAGGCCGGTGCGGCTGGAGGAACACAAGGGACAGGTTCCACTGGAAGAAGGAGGAGGCTGAGAGCAGGCTCAAGATCCAGCTTGGTTAGCAAAGCTGGGTGAGGAGCAAGGGGAGGCTGTCCAATCTTGTGACATCTCCAGGCCTGTGCTACAGTCCAGCCTTACCGCTTACGTTGCATCCACCATTAGGATGAGGGTAATAGTCATAAGAGCTGATCTTTTTTTAAAGAATCATTTATTTATGCACACAAAAGCTGGGGTGTAGGACAGAGGTGCAGGGGTGAGAGGATTCACCAGAGATAGAGTGGGGAGCAGAACAGGCAGATCTACTGAAACACACTGCTGCGGGGAGCAGCGGGGAGACAGGAGAGGTCTGCTGTGCCCTGTGGGAAGCTCCCCGGCCGGAGACAGACCTGAGGCTGCAGCGGTGACAGCACTAAGACTTAACCCCCAGGCCACCAGGGAGGCCCTGGCTTCTCATTACTAAATGTAGTTTCCATTTCACAAGATTTTATTTTGCTGGTACTTGAGATCATCCTTCTGCTGCCACCCTCCTTTTGGATGAGATGTTCAACCTACCACTGACTTTGAGAAAGGACTGATTTTATTTCAAAGGCGTGACGACGATTTTTCTTTAAGTCTTCCACGTGTGGAGGGGACTCTTCCAGTGGAAGGATTTGGTTTGGTAAAAGCTTTCCTCGGGAGTGGTCTGCAGGCTTAAGATTCAGAAGAAGCCAGATGCCAGGGGCTGTGAATAAACGGTAACTCTGAACAGGAGGGAGGAGGGTCGCAAGTAAGGAGAGCCTCTGCCAAGGCAGACGTGAGGTCCGCAGCCTCAGGCGATCGGCCACGTGTTACTCAGGACAGGCTCGTTCTGGGCTGAGGCAGCTGCCTGGTGACAGCTCCCTCCTGGACCTCCTGGTTACTGAGAGCTTCTGAGTCGAACTTACTAATTCTTGAGCTGTTTGGCAAGAGTCGGTAGGGAAAGAGAAGCGTGGAAATAGATGTATTCTCTTGCTCATTGTAAAGATTTATTTTTTATTAGCCCCTTTGTCTCACGTGGCCAGCATTGAACAACCACAGCAGAACTGTTATTGGATTCTGCAGGCATCTCTGAAGCTGGCTTTCAGTCACCTCAAGTTGAAGTGTTTTTGAGATTGCAACGGCTTTGTTCGTGCAAGGTCGCATGGCCCGCCATGGAAACCAGCCCCGCGTCGCTCGCGCAGGTCTGCTCTTGTTCTGGGGACACGCCGAGCCCCTGACCTGGCTCAGCCCCCTCACTAGGAGATGGTGCTTTGGTGACAGAGGGGACCGAGTGGGGGGTGTTGATGCGCAACAGAACATTATTATCCTTTACTTGTTCACTGACTCCCCAAGAAATCGGACTCTGCTGGCTCCATCCGCAGGATGAAAGCTTGCACATCCCTCTGGAGACTAGTACCAAATGAATTTTAATGGCCTCCATCCCTCCCACAAACACAGTTGGATACTCTGTTAGGCAATAAAGTTTAAAGGCTGGAGAAACTCCAGATTTGGGCAGAGAAATGTCTGCTTCATCGTCCCGGCCTATTAAACAAAAAAAAACAATTCATGGCCGGTACCTGGCAGGGCTGCTGAAGGTTTCTGTCATTTGTTAAGTAACACTGCACCCTTGAAAGGCTTTGTGTGTGCAAAAAAGGGAGAAAACAAGACGTGCCCTCTTTAATGCTTGCTGGTGGCTGACTGATAACAATTTCGGACAGGAATGTTGGGGAGAAAATTCCAGCCTGGCGCGTGGGTCTCAGCCTCCCCTGGCAATGCCAAGCGCTGTAATAAGCTGGTAAATGGTAATGACTGGGGGACGGATTTCTTAAAGCATCGTTTAGGTCAAAGACAGCCGGGCTTTCTGAGGTCAAGAGCATCCAAATGTCTTTCCCATCCAAGAACAGTGGAGAGAGAATCCCCAGCCCCTGCTGAGGTCAGACTAGCTCGTGAAAGAGCTTGGTGCCAGGGACATAAGAACACACTTTCCTGACAGATCAAGGGAGGAGAGAGGGGGACGGTGGTCAGCCGCTGGCGCTGGGTCATCGAGGTGCTCACAGGAAGTCCAGGTGCTTGACACAAGCTGGTTTCTTAAAGTTTGGTCTTCGCTTTCCCAGAGGTCCATGTTGTGACCAAAATATCTGGAGATCATTTGCAAAATGAAGACCTGGAAATTTCCCTGCTGTCTTCTAGGCGCTGAACTGACATGGGGGACATCTTAGAACATGAACTCCTGGAATCCAAATTAGTTTTAATGCCTGCAGAGGCCAGGAGCCCATGGAAACTACCCAGTAGCCTTGCTCAGAATAATTATTGTCAGCTGAGCCCATTGTCAACAGCGCTCATAGATAATTGCCCTAGTTGAGATGAGCACCAAAGAGGGAATTTTCATGTTTACTAACTCCCTGGTGAAGAAGAAAACCTTTTACTTTATTAAAGGTGGTGGTGGTGGCAATTTGCAGGCAGAAAGCATTAGTGATTTGCACTATAAGATTGTGGCAGTTCCAGATTGTTAATCTGTTATCCAGAGGCTAGGATTCCAACTGCACAGGTGACTTTTCTCTTTATAGAAGTGTCTGGACTTGAAGCCAAAGCTTTCTTCCATTAAAAATATGTTGATTCTAGGCCTCCCTGGTGGCACAAGGGGTTAAGTCTCAGCACTATGAAGCTATTGGCAGCCACTGCAGCCTGAGTTCGATCCCCAGCCAGGGAGCTGACCCACCTGGCACAGCAGACCTCTCCTGTCTCCCCACTGCTCCCTTCAGCAGTGTATTTCAGTGTATGCGTGAATAAATAAATCTTTTTTAAAAATCTGGATTCTACAGAAAACAAGAGAGTTGTCTGTCTACAAAACCCTGTACAGAAAAATCCATCCCATGAAGTCTGTGGGGTTATGTCATAGTTCAAAATCACCGAATAAGTCAGTACTTGCATTTGTATCTCTTCACCAACAACCTGCATGAGTATTTATAAAATTGAGAGAAAGTTCACTCACAAGGGCTCAAAATTCAAGCCTTGGGTAGAGGAAGGGATTGAGTAGAAAACTTGGCCTGTGGGATTTTCAGCGTCTGGCTGGAGCGTAGCTCTGGCACCCACGGGCCCAGGCTGGGTTGTCGTAGATCAGAGGAGAGATTCTACTGGGACCCAATGCTGCCACCGAGCCCCAGGTCTGGTCCAGAAAATGGGTCCCCCATGCCCATAGCTCTCCTTAGAGGAAGGTGCACTGGTGAAGTCCCTCCATTTGTGTCCAGTGCCTCCAGGGCCCTCCGACCTAGTACTGTGCTGGTCTCACCATCCAGGGAAGCGTCACTGAGGAGAGCGCTCACCTGGCTCTTCATCTTCTCAGAACTTCCGTTTTGCCCTTTAAACATCAGCTTCTGGGGGCCTCCCTGGTGGCGCAGCGGTTAAGCACTGCACTCCGGAGCTGTCGGCAGCGGTGACGTGAGTTCGACGCGCGGCCGGGGAGATCCCCACATGGCGCGGCAGACCTCTCCTGCCTCGCCCGCTGCTCCCCTCAGCAGTGTATTTCAGTCAATCTGCCTGTTCTGCTCCCCACTCTGTCTCTGGTGAACCCTCTCACTGCCCCACACCTCTGGCCTGTACCCCTGCTTGTATGCATAAATAAATCAGGCTTTTAAAATAAATAAATAAAGGTCAGCTTCTGGATTGGGCTTGGGTTGGAGGGAAGGAGCAGCTGGTTTTGTTTTCAGGCCTTTCCTCCCATCCAGCTTCCCTCCCAGTCTGAGAATTCTTGTAGCCCGGGTTGGAGAGTCTGAGTCAGCCGTCGCCTGGCCCCACCCTTACCCGTGAAATCTCAGGTTCACCCTGAGCCGTCTCGGCCTCACCCTGTGGAGACTCCAAGGAGAGAGAAGGGGTGTTTGGGTCAGATGGGCCGAGCTGGCGCCCGCACGTCGCTGGGCATGGCGTGTCCTTGTAGCGGGTGCTTGGCCAGTGCCACCCTGGACCCAGCAGCCAGGTGATCCCCGCACCTGCCCCAGTGGATGCGGCTCTCGTGCTCAGAAACGCCAGCGGCCCCGGTCTCCACACCATTTGGGGGAAGAGAGAGCGCGCTGGCACATCTCTCAGGCACCTGCGCCAGGACTATGGTGCCAAGGTTCTCGTCTCCACGGCCAGGGGAGCCCCGGCAACGAGGGCAAGAGGGCGGGTGGTCCCCGTCTTGGGCCAGATCGATGACCGGCGCCGGCGCTGGAGGGGGTTGCCCCAAGAGAGAGAGCAGGGCGTGGCTCCGACGGCAGGGCCAGAGGGTTTTCTGGCAGTCGATCAACCCGTCCAGGCACAGACGTGTCCGGGAGACACTGATCTTCTAGAATGAACCACCGGCAGCCAGGGGAGCCCCAGAATTACATGTTCTTCAGTCACGTTCTGCTTTGGGCCAGTCACGTAGCCAGGCCACGCCCCCCATCCTTTGGGGGTGCTGTTGCTTAAAAAGAGGGTCAGGAGCCCGTTCAGACCACACACGCTGGTGCTCTCTCACCACCTCTCTTGGCCTCACGCCTCTGTACTCCTCCTCCTGAGCAGCCTGGGGACAAGGGGGGCCTCAGCGTGTTTCCTGCGGGGAGGTCAGGCTCTGGCCTGGCCCTCTGGGCTGTGTGCTTGTCCCACCCCCTTCAAGCAGCAGATTCAGTCCCCTGCTGAGATCCTATTTAGCTCAAGTAAGTCATTTTCCATTTAAAGGCATCCTTGAAGTTTGCAACCTTTTATTTTGGTGGCCGGGTTGTTTACCGATGTGCTTTAGCAGCTGAGTGTGGAGGCGCATGGCAGGCTGCACCCCAGCCCCTGACTGTGCGCCCCACCCTCGATTGTGTCTTGTCCGTCTCTGACCTGGCAGCTCAAGCGGTGTCTCCTTGAAGTGTCGCTCTAGGTTCTCCCCTCCTCTGTGGTCCCGCATCCTCTCGGTCCTGCTCCCGCTGGCAGGATAACTGCAGCTATGATTCTAGTAAGGAGGGGAGGAAGGAGCAGAGGGGAAGGAATAAGGAGGAGGAGGAGAGGGGTTCCAGTGCAGCAGCAGCAGTGGAACAGGTTTGGCACCCACATTAGTGATGTGTAGAGAGGGGTAGGGAGAAGGAGAAGAAGAGGGGGGAGAGGGGCAGAAAGAGAATGAGTGGGAGGGAGGGAGGCAAGAAGGAAGAGAAGATGGAAGGCAGGAGAAAAGGAAGGTGAAAGAGAGGGAGGAGGGAAGGGAGGGAGGGGGAAGGGGACCTGGAAGGAAGGGACGAGGGCCACACACACGGCCGTGGCTGGCTGTGTGAGAGCCACATGGCTCTGGTGTCCGAGTCCCGCTCTCACCCTCCCGGGGGCTGTGTGAGAACCAGCCCTTCACTGTCTTCAATTTTAGAGATGAGGATGTTGAGGTGGGAGGGCTTGATTTTCTGGACCTTTTCTCCCCAGCCAGACTGCCATCTGCCCTGGGCTCAGCCCTGATGCTCTTGTCATGTGGCCTCAGAGTTCCCACGAAAGCATCACCATAGGGGCTGAGATTCAGAGCCCCTTCCATGTGGGTGCTGAGCCCTCTTTCTTTAGAGTGTCAGGAATACTTAGATCCTTCACCTCCTTCGACTGCCACCCAAGTCACTATCTACACTGTCCACAAGTCACCCGTTGAGACCAGTCACTCCTGAGCCTGCTGAGGAAGGATCATCTCCCCATGGAGCCTTCTTATGAATCAAAATATGTATGGACATGTTTTGCTACTAGAATTGCATTCAAATCATCTTCATCTGCTGACTTCTCTGGTTCCCTTTCTGAAAGCCCTCCCCGATTCCTCTCACCCCAGCTTCGCCTCCGTTATCCTGAACTGGTGTCCATCTGAACACTTCCTCAGCAACACTTCTGCCACCCCTCCCTCCTTTTCTCACCTGGAGCAACTCTCCTCTTCCCTTTAATACCTAGCTCAACTGTCAGCTTCACAGAAATGGTTCTGGATCCCCTCCGACTCAGTGGACCTATAAGGTCAGTGTTCTTGCCATAGATGGCTACAGAAACACCTGAGTCCTGCCTCCACCTCTGTCTGGTGCTAAACATGTGACTATAGAAAGTAACACTGATCTGCCTGTGCCACAGTTTCCTCATCTGTGTGATAGACATAGCTTGAGACTGACTCATCCAGTTTTGAGAATAATAAAAGGGTGATCACAGCACACTTAGGGCTCAACCAGAGGTCCCTGCCATCGTGTTGTTATGATGACTATTTTTTATGTTTAACAGTCTCTGGAGTTTCAGATTAAGAGCACCTCAAGAAGAGGCTTATTCATTCTTATAAGCCTGGAACTTTGCAGTGACTAGTTCATAAATAAAGCCTAGCACTTTCATGGAATTGAAAAGGATACTTTTTCACTGAAAAAGGCACTGGAAGATGATCTATTTATTGTAGGGATTTTGATAACTCACCACCAATCATTTGGGAATAGAATGAAAAATCTTATTTTCTTCATTCTGATCCCTGGGATTTAGATAACTTAGATGAAAAAAGTGCATATAGGAACCAATAATTCCCCCTATTATCCAGTGAGAGAAATGCAGCTGCTGAAACTGCCCAGCCATGAAAGGTAGACAGACAGTGGGTCTCCCTGCGGGGGCTGTGTCTGGAGAAGGGTCCTAGTTATGCTTGTTGAGATCTCGTAGGGGAACCACCCTGCAGAACACACTTTGGGGTCAGAGAGGCTGGGTGGGAAAGCCATGAGCATCATCTCCAACTAGACATGTAGCGAGACTATAAATGGTCCTTGATCTGAGCAGAGATGCAGGGTGGCAATGTGGCCAGGCCCAGGTAACAGGGCAAGTGGCTCATAGTGGACCATTTTCACCCAGAAGCTTCTTAACACAGATGGTTCCTACTTTTAAGTCCTTGCTGGTCTCTGACAACCACTTTAGGGAAGGGTGTGACAATGTATGGCCTCCGTGCTCCAAGCCTGTGTTCGGACATCACCCACAGTTCTGCATATTCAGTTTGCCCCATCCAAAAATAACTGTTCTCCCTTTACCTTTAGTCTTCAAAGTTGTGTCCCGATCACTAAACATCTGTGTTTAGGGCCAAACTGGAGGGTCATCAATTAATCTTACGCATGACAGTTAACTGCTCCCGGGAGCCTCCTTTTCTCCTTCCCAGCTGCACAGACGATGCAGAGGCTCATTCTGAATCCAGCGCCCCCACCGCCCAAGCGGCTTCTCTGGGGCGGCCTTGACTCTCGCCCGCCCCCACCCCCGCTGCAGCGGGAGGGGATTTGAGGATTTATGTTCAAGGAGAACACAGACATTGTGTGTATCAGGTAGCTTTGCCTGGGCCTTTATTTCCTAGGACCCTCACAATCCCCCCAACCCAACTCTATGCTAAAACCAACAGTCACTTTCTTTCTTGTTTTAAAAAATTCATTTATTTATGCACACAAGAGCTGGGGTGCAGGACAGAGATGCAGGGAGTGAGAGGACTCCCCAGAGACACAGTGGGGTGCAGAACAGGCAGATCCACTGAAATCCACTGCTGAGGGGGACAGCAGGCAGACAGGAGAGGTCTGCTGTGCCATGTGGGAAGCTCCGTGGCCGGGAATCGAACTCAGGCTGCAGTGGCTGCAGATAGCTTCATAGGCTGAGACTCAACCCCTGGACCACCAGGGAGGCCTCTCAATGGTCACTTTCTTGTTCTTCATTCCTGAGTCGCAAGCGTGATGCCCACCTTGGCTCTGACGTCAGCATCCTTCATCTTCTGCCATGCGGCTTCATCCTCACCACGCCCCTTTGCGTCTGGGGTTTTCATGCAGTAGGATTTTGGTGCTTCTCCTTGGGTGCTGCTGGTTTCCCATTTCTTGGGCTGTATGAGACACTCATCTCTGCAGGGCCTGGGTCCTCACATTGGTAATGGTGGCCACGAGGACGCCCACCAAGGCAGTCTTACTTGAGACCTTCTGGGTAAACGATCGTCTTGATCCCTCCTCACTCTGGCAGGTTCATGTTTGTTTGTTGGAGCTGTTGAAGCTGTGAGTTTCTTGACCATCTTTTTTCTTCCTCCCAATGTCGCTGCTCCTGCCGTGGGTGAAAATATGGATTTGTCTGTTAGGCTGTCTGAGTGCCTGAGATTGATAGCTTGCCATATGGCTGGTGCTTGATAAGTGTCTTGATTAAATTGGGGGCTGTCTGGTGCAAACACCATGCACAGTTTAAGACGGCAGTGGTAGTTTAGGAAGGTCTTTATCTGGCTTAAGGAGGACGAAAAAGTCATTGCAGAAAAATATATCCTGGAGAGGGATAGCAGACAGACTGACTTCAACCCTGAGATATATAATAGTGGGACGTTGCCAGGGAGAAAGCCTGGGGAATGGACCCGGTGACTGCCCAGTGCCACTGGAATTGGTCCGTGTCCTTTTCAGCGAGGTTGACGCTGAGGTTCAGTGCTCTGTGCGGTTTAAGGGCTTGCAGAGACCTGCTCCAAACTGAGCTCATGCTCCATGCACTTCTGAGCTAACTCTCCCAAAACGTCCAAACTTCCTGGGCCATTCTTCAAGGAGAGGGACTCCAGGCCGCTCCTGGTGCCTCGGCTTGTGAGTCTCCTTGAGGTTGTCCTCGTCTGGACTCTCGGGACCTGGAGCCCCTCCCCTTTGCCATGTGTGCCTCCTGCGTGTGCGGATTTTATATTTCTAAAGTTTGCAGAAGCAGCAAAAGTTGCAGCTTATTCTTCCCTGAAGCCAGCAGGAGCAGGGGTGGCGCTGGCTAAAATTCAGGTGCACGTATCTTTTGTCCTTGGCCCTCCACCTAGAGGGGTAGGAAAAGGAAGGGAAACTCTACAAGGTGTGGGGTGCCTGCCGTTCTCTTAGCACGCTCCCCTTCTGGAAGGGACGCGGCTGCCCCCACACGAGTCCATGAAGCCTGGACTTTCAGAACAGCCAGTCTCTGTGGCCATGGTGGACAGGCCTGGGTGCTTCGTCTCCCAGATGGGCCTGATGTGGCCCAGCATGCCAGACACAGCAGGTTGGGTAAGGACGGAAGGGCCCTAGGGACGGGCAAATGAGCACCGGCTGAGGGCACTGTGGCATTCATTCGCTGTCCATAGTTATAACCAACTTTCACCTAGGGCAGAAATTCTTCATGGGCTGTCACCCAGCCTCCCATACAATGTCCCCTCCCCAAGCCCAGAAAGTATTCCTTTTTGTTTTTTTAAGATTTATTTATTTATGCATACAAGCTGGGGTACAAGCCAGAGGCGTGGGTCGGCGAGAGGGCTCATCAGAGACAGAGTGGGGAGCAGAACAGGCAGATCGACTGAAACACACTGCTGAGGGGAGCAGCGGGCGAGGCAGAAGAGGTCTGCTGTGCCATGTGGGACTCTCCCCGGCTGGGCGTCGAACTCGCGTCCCTGCTGCCGACAGCTCCACAGCACAGCGCTTAACCGCTGTGCCACCGGGGAGGCCAGTATTCCTTTTTGATGAAGAGTCTGCAAGATCTGCCAATTTCCCAACCCTCCCCCCCCAAGCCTGGGCCTGCCTCCGTATATGTTTGTTATTTAATCCCTGCAGGGCTTAGTTATGACCATATTAAAAAAAAGCTAAGACACAGGGGAGTGAAAGGATTTGCCCAATTTGGACAGCTAATGTGTGCCCGAGTGTGGACTAGACCCTCCCCTAGCCGCCTGCTGCATAACTGGGGCTCTGCTTTGGAGGAGCAGACGTGACATCAGCTGCCAGTCTGGCTTCCTTTGGGCGAGAGGGACAGGAGTAATTACCGAGACCCCGTGACGGATGCATCTGCTCCTCACGGCTCGGTTTCCTCGCGCTGTGACCGGAGACCGGCGCCGCCAGGATCCGCTGCGTTTGCCAAGTGAGCGGGGTCTGGTTGGCCTTCCGCTGCCACTTGGAGCATGGAAACAACTTTCCTTGCCTGAATTAAAAGTGTCCTCAGTTTCAGTAGCTTGCTCTTGAAAAGAATGAGGCGTCTGTATTTGAACGTGGCTTACGCTGGGGTTCAGCATTCCTGTTTCACGGGAGGCCGAACTGTGGACTTAGGTAATGGGTTGTGGGGTGACATGCTGGATTCTGGGGAGGGACTCTTGTCCGTCCGCTGTCCTCGCAGGCTGGTCACGAGATTGCGGATGAAGAAAAATGTGGAAGATGCTCAGGTTTAATTTCAAAGCCTGGCTCATTTTATCAGGGCTTCAGCTGGCATGTGTGGCCCTCGGCGCCAATTCTCGGGTAAAGCCGTTCACCCTGATGTCAAATCAGTGGGGCTGTGGGAGGCTGAGCAAGAAAAGGTGGCTGTGGGGAGCAGATGTGCGGGCTGCTGTGCAAGGAAGGGAAGGCAGGGTGGACTAGAAAGGCCCCCCCCAGGGGAGCTCAGCCACGGGACCCCCTGCCCCAGCCTGACACCGGCAGAGCAATGCGGGAGCTCCACCGGTTCTCAGCTGCTCCTGGCCCTTTGGGGTCAAGTGCCCGCCCTTGACTTGGGAAGACCAAGGTGTCCAATTAATATCCTCGCCAAGGGGGCCCGTGGGGACAGAGGAAATTTCCCAGGAGAAAACTGGAAGGCTATTATCAACGGGAAGTAGACAGCGCTCTGAATAAATTAATTTCATAACTCTAATGCCCAGTGTCGGTAACGCGTAGCAGAAACGTAATTCCAGAGCTGCCAGAGAGGTGTAAATGGCATACATTTTCTGGAGGATAATTTGTCAATTTGTGTTGAGACCTTTTGACGATGTTTAGATCCTCGGATCTAGCCATTCCAAGACCGCAGACTAATTTCAGGGCAGCAGGCAAGGAGGTGGGGAGCACAGCACCCTGGGTCTTGAACATGGTGTTTCTCTAGCCTCTAGAATAAATGGAGACTACACTAACAACGAAGTATCGGTTCGACTATAGCAGATACAAATCATGACAGGCAAGTTCACAGTGCCCTGAGGTCAGGGTCCCTACTGGTCCAGCAAATGTGTATGAACAGATTTGGGGATTGTCAATTGCTAAAGCCAAGGCATCAGTTTCAGACATTCCTCTGTTAATTGTATTCCTCCGTCTCATTTAAATTTAATTAGATATTTCCTTCCCTACCTCCCTGGGGGATCCTCAGACCCTTGTTCTCGGGGATAGTGTCTTGGGGCCCGGAGTTCCTGGTAGTCAAGCTGAAAGGTAGAGTCAGGCAGGGGCCTCTCACCAGGACAAAAGTCTTGGTACGAGGAACCTACTGGGAAGCCAAGGTCTGCTGAAAACAGCAGGCAGAGGTTATGGCCAGATCAGCATAACCAGCTAGACCGCATGGACAGAAGTTCAGAGCGACAGGAACTAGAGAGGGTGCTCTGCCAGCGGAACAATGGCTCCCCCAGGCTATAGCCCCTACTCACTCCCCCTCCGCTTGTGCCGGACATTTACCACCCCCACGCACGTCCCCACTCCATGCAGACTATTAAGCATCCCTAACACGCATCCCCACCAGGTACACGCCTCCGTGTACTTGCCCGATCCCCAATAAATGTGAGGTGTGAGCTCCTCTAGGTCTCTCTCTCCACTTGCGCCTGTGAGTCATCTTTCCTCTGTCCCATGCCACTCCCAATGCTGCTGCCCCAAGAGGTGACATCTCGAGCCCTTCCTCTCTCTCTCCCTCCCTCCCTTTTTCCGCTTCCTTCCTCCCTCCTCTTCCTTACCTAAAGCACTGCCAGTCATGCACATCAGTGTCTTTTTCTTTGTTTACATCATCATTCACTCTCCTCTCAGGTGTGATCCCCATAAAATTCCTACCACCATGACACCCATGAACCATCCCCATAATCCCTTATGCTCTTCTCTCCTGTTTTGATCCGTCTCCCTCCCCTGCTGAATGTCTCTGATTTATAGTTTCTCAGCTAGTTTTGTCATTTTTCCCCCTGGTCCCTTGCATGGTTTCCCTATGTTCCTCCTATAAGTGAAACCATCTGATATTTTTCTCTTTCCTTCTGACTTATTTCACTGAGCATGATCCCTTGTAGCTCCCAAAGGTCACAAAAACACTAATTTGAAAGGAAACCTGCACTCCTTTTGTTCATTGCAGCACTATTTACAATAGTTAAGAAGTGGAAAAAAAATGAAACGCCCCAAAACAGATGACAGGATCAAGAAGATGTGGTCTATAAACACAGTGGAATACTATGCAGCGATCAAAAATATAAACTCATGCCATTCACAGCGACATGGATGTTAGTGTCTTGAGGGAACCTGGCATGTTTCTGACCAACGACCTTGCTTGGGTATCTTCTCCATCCCCAAACAAAAGCATCCTGATTAATGGGACTAGAACGTGCTCCCTTTCAAAGCAGATTCTCTTGTTTCCTTAAAAATGAGGCTCTTTCACGTGAAGGCATGAGGGGTCTTCACAGCATCTGGCAATGGGGCCTTCCAGTTGGAGGCAGGAGACCCATGCTTGATGCTGGCCCGTTCTCATTGTTTGGCTCTGGAATTTGCGGCGGGATGGGCTTTTGCAGACTCCTGGATATCTAAGTCCGAGAATGAGAAGTTCTACTCTCTTGTTCTCACCAAGGTGATCAAGCAGCTGTCCGAAGCCAAATATTTGTTTTTTAATGAAAGGCTAAAGAGACTCAGCACGGTGAAAATGTCCTTGCATCTAGAAAAACTGGCATCTGTCTTCTTTGAATCAATTTCCAAAGATTATGCAGCACATTTTAACGGTGCCCTGGGGACAAGCAGTGTGTGCCTGAAAAATGAAGATGAGCATTTTACATATCTCCCCCGCACATAAACCTCTGACCTGCCCCCCATGAAGGGGACATAAAGCAGAGCGCTATTGACCCAGGGTACGGGAGGGATGCCATATTCCAGGGATGAGATTTGTTCAGGTCCCGACGGTTTACCACCTTCCCCTCTTGGATTAATTTTGACCCAGGCTGGCCATTTACCAGGAGGTGCATAATTCCATGTGTTTGGAGGGTTTTAAAAAGAGGATATTTATGAAGACATCAACCTCCGTCAGTGAAATAAGACAGCAAAGAGACTTTAAAATAGGCCTCAGCTTGGCTTGAGGAGACTGATTCTGGATGAAGCTGCTTCTATTAATTTCGCTGATGGCGGTTTGTGGAGTTAAGCATTACCTACTCAGGAGCCATTACTTACTTTGGGATTAAATAAGTAGGTTAATATTAATAACCAGGTTAATATTTAACTAAGGTTACATAACCAGACTGCCTCTAAAGTACTTAAGAAAAGGTGGCACAAGGCGAGGCTCTTGAAGAAGGAAATCGGCGGGATCTTCCGCGCTCAACGCCTCTGGTCCTGCAGCCGGGCCTGGCCCCCCACCTGGC
>PVIJ01001307.1:37241-103053 GCA_004024925.1 Scalopus aquaticus
TGTGTGTGTGTTTCCCTCTTCGTCGCCTGCCCCTGTCCCTTGGAATGCAGGCCGGAGGATGGCGGTCCCGATTGTCACTGTGCACATGGAGGGGGATGTTAGAGGGGAGGTAATCATAGACACCTGCAGGACGGGGACATGTGACTGTGGGGATGTGGGGGAAATTGTACTTCTTCTGCTTTGTGCTTTTCATGCCGCCGCCTTTGGAGAATAGCTGTAGTTGGCGGACCGGGAGAAGCTGAGCGGCGTTTCCACGCGCCCCTCAGCTGGTCTCTGCGGCTGGGCACCAGGAGTGCGGTGGTCCTTGGCTTGCCTCCCCCAAGGCAGAGGAGTTTCTCCTGGGCCCGAACTTTGCTTCTTCAGGGGGGTTTACCGCTTCCAAGGGATTACATGAGAGGGGCCTCCCTGGTGGCGCAACAGGTTAAGTCTCAGCCTGTGAAGATATCGCAGCCCCTGCAGCACAAGTTCGATACCTGGCCAGGGAGATTCCCACATGTCGCAGCAGACCTGTCTCCCCTCTGCTCCCCTCAGCAGTGTATTTCTGATCTGCCTGTGCTGCTCCCTGCTCTGTCTCTGGGGAGTCCTCTCACACCCCCACACCTCTGCCCTACACCCCAGCTCTTGTATGCATCAATAAATAAATCTTTAAAAAAAAAAGGGATTCCATGAGAACAAAGCAATTGTGCTCTACCCAGGAGTATCAGCCCAGTTTGCAAGGGAGCGAAATTCAACCTTGCAGTTAATGACAGGGACAGCCTCAAATTTGTGGGCCAATGGGGACTCTTTGTTGCGAGCAGCAGGCACCAGTGTTCCCTGCTATTAAGCCAGAGGGATCTTTGTTAGTGGTTATTGGGGAGCTTGCAGCACTGAGAGGACGGTAAACAGCTGTATTGGTGCATGTCGGCCTCAGAGCCACTGAGCCCGCCCCCCGTGGGGAGAGGCAAATGGTGAGCTCAGCCTCCGTCTGTCTGTCATTCTGCTCCCACTCCAGAGCCCAGAGAGCGGATCCCAGCAGGCGAGCTCAGGCCGCAGAACCCCTTCCCAAGTCCCCCTGGCAGGGAGGGCCCGGACATGAGGGGAGGAGCCTTCAGGGACCTCCTCTCCCTCCAGTGTCAGGAGCTGGCCCCTCTCTGGCCCCAGTACCGCAGGAGGAAATGAGGCACTTTACGCCCCCAAGCCCTGGGAGCTGTTAGGAGAGAGAAGCAATGGCTGGGCGCCCACCCCTTCGCCCGCTGCCTGCAGGGTCGGACCTGCTGGGCTGCGTTTGGGGTCTGCCCTGCTCTCCCTTCCCCGGGGGCCGACTCGTCGCCTTCTCCATCGGGCTATGCTGCCCTCGGCGCTCCTGAGGCTCCTCTTCCTCCCTCTCCAGAGCTTCTGGCCCACGTCGCCTCCCACCTTCTCCTGCCCAGGGCCCTGCTGCGGGTCCCTGCTTGGGACTCAGCACCCCTCCTCTGAGCTTGGACTTCTCTTGGTGGCCGCCTCCCGTGCCCGCACTGCCTCTCTGCCCCGGCGCGCGCGCCCTTGGAGGGGGAACCCGGCTGGGTCTTCCACCGTGCTGTGGGCTTGGCACAGATACCAACCAAATTTTGCTCGAATGATTAAATGAATGCCTTGATCAATCAATCAGTCACCTTACATGTCCTCTAAAGCCCAGAATCCTGACACGCCCGCCTCCCTCGGGCTTCAAGCCAGAGCTCTCCGAGTTGCTTTTAGAAGAGAGTCCTCCGAGAGACTCGCGCGCCGTTCTCTGGGGCCACAGCCGAGCACACGTGTGTTTAATTATTTACACCTGTGCTGTGTGTGCCAGCCAGTGTGCCCCTCCTCTGTCCTGTTTTGTCTGGCTGGTAGCCATGAGGATTTTCAGAATCCATTATTTATTTTTCCCTTTCTTCCCCTTTTCCTGGAGTTGACATCTACCTTGAACCTCTACCCTTAGACGGCTTCTTCTTTTCCACTCAGACTTCATGTCTGTTTCTCCCTGGGGCCAGCCACACACTCCACACAGGTGTGACCCCCATTTTATAGCATTGGGCTGGACACCCAACAAATAGCGCAGATAATACAGGCCTATCAGTAACCAAATACTGAGTAGACGGATACGCTGGTGAGCGCCGATGTTTTGCAACCGTGCAATAAAAGGAATCTTAGATGACAAAAGCACCTGCCTCCTCAGACTTCAGGTGAACATCTAGAATCTTCAAAAGTCTTCAGAACTTTGCTCTCTGCAGCTACTCTTATAGGAAGGGGAAAAATAGCGATCACTTCGCTGTGGATGTGTTTGCCAGCCTGCAACCAAGCACGTTCAGTGGACTCCAAATGGTTTGCACATTCTAATCCCTGTCCCCTATTGTCCTCCCCTGTGGACTGCAAGTTAATGCATAATATGAAGTAGGACATCCCTCATAAATTCTGTCTCATCAGAGTAATGTGGCTTTGATGATGCACTGGATTTTAAATGAGCCCTGTCACAAAAGGATGGTGGGGGGCCCAGGGGGTTCTGGGTTTTGTTTTATTTTTAACTTTCCTTCTTGCAGTGTGATAAGCCTAATAATTATAGTTAGAAGCGAACACAGCGCTTCCTCAGCTGGCGCGGCTTGTGCGTTCCCTTGGATCTCTGGGCTGTCTCCCGACTTTTATAGCTTGTGTCTGAGCCCAACGAGTGAGTGAGATCCTCCTGAGTGGAAGCAGAGTTCTCAGAGATGAAAGGAGAAGGATCACGAGGGGACTTCTGGGGCAGTTTTGCCACTGCTGAGTCTTATTTTGTTCGTGGCAGTTTGGTGCCATTTTAGAATACTGGCCTCACCTGGAGGGGAGGGGCGTGGTGTGGCTCCACGCTGGTAGGAGGGCTGTGACTCCTCGGAGTACTCTGTCCATCTGGGGAGTCCCCCGTTGTCTTCCTGGGGAGAAGGTGCACGCACCCTCATGTTCTCTGTGGGAAGTGTGGCTGCGGCAGACCCAGTCCTGCTGTGGAGGGCGTGCTCTTTGACGACCCCTCGTTCAACTGTCTGCACTCGGGCTTGTCAACCCTTATGCTTGGGAGCCCCTGTAGCCTTCCGAAGACACTTATTCTGCCTCGGCCCGGGGGAAGCCCAGTTGCATGCCTTGCGTGCTTCCACGTGATTCTGAGGCTGTTAGTTTGCCCCACTACCCCTAGTCAGAGTTTACAAGGTCTTTTTTTTTTTTGGCATAGAAGTTGGGTGCAGGCCAGAGGTGTGGGGGTGTGTGTGAAAAGATTCACCAGAGACAGAGTGGGGTGCAGAACAGGCAGATCGACCAAAATCCACTGTTGAGGGGAACAGCGGGGAGACAGGGGAGGTCTGCTGTGCCCTGTGGGTCAGCTCCTTGGCCGGGGATTGAACCCAGGCTGTTGCAGTGACAGCACTGAGACTCAACCCCTAGGCCCCTAAGGAGGCCTAGATTTTACAAGGTCTTGGCCAAGAATATAGTCCCTGGACAGGGACTCATCTGTGAGGCGTTGCATGCAAAGGGGGCCCTGGAGCCACTGACGCACGAGCGTCCTGACGGTGTCTGAGCACCGCGGAGCCAGTGGGCACTGAGCTCACCTCGAGTGCGGGGAGCGGCCTCACGGCTTAGAGGGATGTGGAGATGTGGGCAAGATGCGTAGCTCGGTGAGCGGAGAACGGTGGGGCTGGGATGTGAACACGGCCAGTCTTGTTTCGAAAGCCGTGGCCGAGGGGCAGCCCACTGAAGTTTAGTGGGCTGCAGTGCAGTGTCTCTGAGTCTCCGTCCTCACAGACCACTCCCCAGCGATGCATTTGGAGCTCACGAGAGAGGATGGCGTCATCCTCCTGAAGCCCTGCAGAGAGTGCTCACTGGGAGCTGACATTCAGGAAACAAATTCAGTTTATGAAATCAGGGGGAAAAATCATGATCTGGAATAATTGACTGAATGGAGAAAAAGACGTTTGGAGCAAGATAAAGAAATGTAGAGCCTAGGAACTTTGAGTTGATGTGCAGATTCATTCTTTGCTTAGACTTAAGCTTTCTGGCTAACTCTTCTAAAATCCAGTTCAAATGGCCATAACATTTGAAATTGTAAAGGGTACCTTTGTCCCATGGAGCCAGCACAGGATGGCGCAAGGGGTTAAGTCTCAGCACTATGAAGCTGCCAGCAGCCACTGCAGCAGGAGTTCGATCCCCAGCCAGGGAGCTTCCTGCATGGCGCAGCAGACCTCTCCTGCCTCACCCACTGCTCCCTCAGCAATGGATTTCAGTGGATCCGCCTGTTCTGCTCCCTGCTCTGTCTCTGGTGAATCCTCTCACCCCTGCACCTCTGGCCTACACCCCTGTTCTTGTATGCAAAAATAAAATAAATTTTAAAAAATGCAGAGGGAAAGACACTCAGCAACATCACCATTAGAAAAATGCAACCAAACTACCATGAGAAACCACAGCTCACGGTCTTGGGTGGAGATTCAAAGGAAGGGAAGGAGCATGGCAGCGGAAGGTGTGGAGAAGTCGGAACCCTCGGGCGTGGCTGGGGAAGCAAAGTGGAACAGCCGCTGTGGGTTCTCAGAAAGTGAGAGAATCCTCACTAGCACTGGATGACGGAGTTTCTTGCCCTCTCCAGCTACATCTGGCTTTTCCTCACTGCTTTGTCCAGAGCCTCTGTCTTAGTTGCCAACCACAGTTCTTAGGCCCCCATCAGGGTTGCCATTATAAAATGGCGCCAAACTTGGCTTTATCATAGTCCCAACGAACTGCCCCCATCACAGTGACTCACTGTTCTTTTTTTGTTTGTTTTTTAAAGATTTACTTATTATACATACAGCTGGGTTACAGGCCAGAGGCGTGGGGCAGCGAGAGTGTTCACCAGAGACAGAGTGGGGAGCAGAACAGGCAGATCAGAAATACACTGCTGAGGGGAGCAGCGGGCGAGGCAGGAGAGGTCTGCTGCACCATGTGGGATTCTCCCTGGCTGGGCATCGAACTCGCGTCGCTGCTGCCGACAGCTCCACAGTGCAGAGCTTAACCGCTGTGCCACCAGGGAGGCCCGACTCACTGTTTTTAACTGGCGAAGGTAGGGAGCTGGGAACTGCACCCCCACTTCAGGCCTCATCTTCACTGTCTCATTTAGACCACCCTACAGGATTAAAACAAGAGGCCCCATTGGCCTCTCTCCCAGGTGAACTCTGACGCGGTCAGAGGCTGACTTTGGATGCAGAAGTCTCTATGCCTGAGTGTTCATTCCCTGGCCAGGACTCTCCGTCCCGATCGCTGGGCAGCACAATGGAGGCAGAAGTAGGTTTAAACCCTCATTCGGCTCCTTGCTAATAGTGAGACTTGGAGCAAGTTCCTCAACTTTCCAAGCAAGTCACAGAGCAGTGCTGGCAGGAACGGCTGAGGATTACATGGGGACTGCAGGATTACATTCAGCTTAGTGCCTGGCCCTTATCCACTGCTTTAAAAATGTTCAGGTTTAAAATTCCATTTATCAACTGTATCTAATGAACAATTTTAAACAACCCCATTTTAAAAACTCTGGGCTTATCTTACCTAGCCGAGCATTTTTACTAGCAGAGAAAATACTAGTAGATTATTTTATTCTGCTTATATTCAGAATACTTCTACACTATACATCTACTAAAATATCTGCTCTGCTGACTTCTGGGAGTTTAGGGCTGTGATTATCTGGTGTCAGATCAAATCCCTGCCCAGATACTCCAAATACTCTCACGTTAGGAGATAGTCCAAAGAGCAGGCAGTGATAACACTGATCAGAAAGGAGTCACGTGCTTTTCTAAAGAAGAACCCTAGGCTAATGGCACTTTCAGAGCTGAAATAATTCTAAGATCTTTCCATATAAGGGGGACTTCATTTCTGAAGGGCAGACACACTGAGGTTGCACACGCAGTCGTCGTGGCCCTGATCAAGCCCTTGTCATCGGCACGGCCTATGGTGGTCCGAGCCGTCCCCTGCGCAGGGAGCAGTGGGGCTCGCCTGCCACAGCCTGGACGGGAACGTGCATCGAGATAGTCTACCCCTTCGCTGTGCACTGGGGGACCTCGACCCTCCTCCACTCACCTCACAGGCATTTATTGAGAACCCACCGAGTGCCACACACTGTTCTAAGTGGGGAGCAGCAGTGGGCAAACCATGGGAAGCCTCCACGCCAGGCAGGCGCCTGAGTAATGGCCCAAGCGGGACTGGGTGACAGCAATGCAGGGTGATGTGGGAGCAGCCGACACAGGGCATCACCGTGACGGGGAGAGTCAGCGCTGGGCTGTTGGCTTTTCCTAAGTGCAATGGGGAGACACTTTGGAGTCTTTTTTAAAAGATTTATTTATTTATGCATACAAGAGCTGGGTTGTGGGGGTGAGAGGATTCCCCACAGACAGATCGACTGAAATCCACGGCTGCGGGGAGCAGCGGGGAGACAGGAGAGGTCTGCTGCACCATGAGGGAAGCTCCCTGGCTGGGGATCGAACTCGTGCTGCAGTGGCTGCAGATAGCTCCATAGTGCTGAGACTTAACCCCTTGTGCCACCAGCGAGGCCCGACACTATAGAATCTCAAACGCAGGAGGAGCAGTGCGAGGTTTTGTGTAAATTGCAGACAATTGCGGTGGGTCTGGGGAGCAGGCAGCAAGCAGCAGGGGTGTGCTGTAGGTGGGAGAGAGATGACGGCGGCAGGAGGAAGAGGAGAACGAGACGATGGAGGAGATGAGCTGGCCAGCCTAGAGCCCTTGACTCTAGACTGAGGGTGCGAGGCGAGGGGAAAAACAAAACTGAAAAATAACCTTCATTCTTCAGCAGGAGCATCTGAACAGAAGAACCCAGAGGAAATCCCGCAGCAGGCTGTGCAGCTCAGCTGGCGCGCACGCTGCCGATTGCATCCATTTCCAGAACAATCCTGAGCCTCCCGAGCTATGCAGAGCAGAGGACAGCTGCTCCGCTGGTCTCTTCCCGAGCCCCCACAGGGCTGGACTGTGGGGTGGAGTAAATTCAGGGCCTGGGCAGGGGTGCCGGGGTGCTCCCCTGCATCCTGGTGCCCCAGCCCATGAGCTGCAGCAGGGGTCTCGGCGGGTGATGGCTTCACCAGCCTCCCTGCGTCTCAGACATCAGTTCTGCCCTCCCGGGCGCCGCCGCCGTCTCCTTCCCTAAGACTGTCTGTGAACTTCATTAACCTGCCATCGGCTTCCTCTTGATACATTAAGGGGGACCAGGCTCTGTTGAGTCACAGCGTGGAGGGATGTTTGTCATCACGGGTGGCCTCTGTGCCCGACTCTGCTGTTTGTCATTCCCCTCCCCGAGCTGCTCCGGGGCCTGTCTATCCTTCGGCAGCGATCACATCCACACCGATTTCAATCAATAGTCTTGTTCATTTCAAATGAAAATGAGCTCAGCGTTTAGCAGCTGATGAGAGGTGTCCTCGAGATACGGCACATCGGCCCCCCTCACCGTCGGTGGGCATGTCAACTCGTGGGGAGGAGCATTCTTTGGGCAAAATGTTTAAAATTCTGAGTGCCATGTCTCTTCCCCACAGCCTATAGCTTATGAATGCAGAACCCTGGGCATTGTCACAGCTGCCTGTCATTAAGAGACTTCAGTGCATGAGAATGAAGAGGCCACAGGCAGGGCAGACGCCCCTCACCTGCATTCGCCCCCCCATAGCTGGGTGAGCAGGGTTTGCCCAGAGGAACATTTTCTGTCTTAACTGTGACTTCTGGCTCCATTTGCGAGCCTATTTCTCCCTCTGAGACCTTCCTTCCCAGTGTTCGGCTTCGTACTTTTTATTCCTCATTCGATGCAGGGAAAACCTTTGCTGCCGTGTTTTTCTGCTTTCTACTTACGTGCCCTTCTGGCCTGGATGCATTTTGCCTGGTTGGAGAGAGGCACTTGGGGGGAAACCTAGCAGATTAGGTGAACCTTTCCCCTGAGGGTCATGCTGAAGCATCTCAGAGGCAGTTAGAGTCTCTGGAAATACTCTGTATTCGTGTTAGAAAAGTGGAAGATGAGTCTTCTGAATTGTCACAGCAGGGGATTCCCTGGGAGAAGCAGCAGCCTCCAGGCAGAATGTGCTGCATGAAAAAATAAAGGCAAGGAGGACCAGGTACAAGGTCACCTGGGCATATGGGAGGCAATAAAGAAAAAGCACAGAGGGCACATTCCTCATCAGCTTCAAGAAGGTAGAATGGGCAAGATCACAGAAAGTGCTGTCTCGGTGACCTCTGACCTCTGACAGCTGGAAATATGAACCTGAGATGCATGGCCCCGCAGGCTATCAGCTCCCTGAGGACCAGGAGTGTCTTGTCTGTCTCTAGACCTGGTGCCAGTGCAGTATTTAAATGAAGGCAGTGACTGAGAAGCTGGGTTCAGAGGGTGATGGGCTCTGTTTTTGGATGGCACCTATTTCATGCCACTTTGACTCTGCTTTGCGGGCAGGGAGATGCCCCCAGGCCCCTGAAGAGGCGGCAACAAGAAATGAACCTGGAAACACTGCCTGGGTTATAGTCAAGAATATCTAGACTGTAGCGGACATGCAATGAATGGTGTTCAAAGAATCCTTTCCCACCTCCGGAACACCGGGCAGACTTTCCTATCTGAATTATTTCTGTTTCATTATGCAGTTTAGATAAATTGATGTTCTAGGCAACACTGCAATTTAGCATCCCATAGGGTTTCATTGACATTTTCTCACGTGGGTTTAACTCCATCTCATTATCATCTATTATAAGTGACATTGTCTTTTCTCAGCCTGGAATCTTGTTGTTTCCAATGCTCTTTCCACCGATTTCATTCTTCCCTCGAAGAGATCTCATGCATCAGAGGGCCTTATCTCCCATTTCACTTACTGTCATCAGCCCAGTACCAGTGATGTGAATTTAGGCAACTTTCTCCATCTTTCCAAACCTCAGTTTCCTTGCTCGTGAAGCAGAGATAGGGATGCTGGTCTCTCAAAAGAATCCTGAGAGCTACATGAGCTAAAGCGTGTGATGTGCCAGTGACACCAGACACATGGGCCTCACGAGTGAGTGGAAGTGATGTCATTTGGGAGGTTGATGGGTTTGAGAGCAGGGTTCTTGGGGTCACTCTGGGAAAGGTTTCCCCAGAGCTTCCCTTCAGCGGCATGTGGCGAGTTTCTCCACAAGAGAGACTTAGTGATACTTAAAGAACAGGTTTATTAGGGCGAGGGCCAGAAGAATAAGGGATGCTGCACAGACACAAGCGGGCAGGAAGAGCTGCCCCAAAGGGACAGGGCTGCTAAGGGAGGCTGCATGGTCGCAGGCAGGCGGGCAGCCTGAGGAGAGCTGCCCTGCTGAGGCGGTCAGTGAGGAGAAGACCCGGCGTGGGACAGGTCACGGGCAGGAGACCGCTGCCCCGCGGAGGGACAGGGTTGGTGGAAAGGACACTTGCACAGGCACAGGGGGCAGACAGCTGCTGCCCCCAGCCAGTGCAGGGACTGCCCTGATCTAGTCTTTTCCCAGTTGGGAGGGCTCTTCCCCGTGGATGGCTTGTCTGTTGCTGACCCCGAACAACCAGCCGGAACCTGAAGGGGAACCGGAGATTGCACAATGGGCTCCATCTCCGCATCTTCACCTTCCGCTCAGCCTGAGGCACTGGCAGGATTCTTGGTTATCACTGGGCTGCCCCCTCCACCCCACCTCCCGTGTGAGTCAGGGTCTAGTCTTGTGATGCCTTCTTGTTTTCAGTTCTGTCTCCTCCATCAGAAGCACCCGATGACGCTGCTGTGGTTATCGGCTTGCTCTAGCTTGGAATCCGTTCCCTGGGCCCAGGAGCATCGTTTGCACCGGTCTGCCTTTACACTGATTCGTTCAGAGTCTGTTTCCTTTATAGGAGCTGTGGAGCAGGGTGATGGAGCATAGGTTACCCAGTTTAAACTAATGAATTTTGCTTTGCAGGCTGACCATCTGTCAGAGAAGTGGCAGAAGGCTTTCAACAGGACTGAGTTGAATTAAATTAGGAGATAAAAGTAATAATAATGGCTTTCCTCCAAATGAGATATCAAAATCTGCCCACTGCTTCCTGCTCCACCATCACTACTTTGATCCAAACTACCCACATCTGGATGACTGACCTCCTAACTGGTCTCTCTGCATCCATTGCTTCTCGAGCCAACTTTTATATAATAAACAGAGCCATCATTTTAATATTCAAATCAGGTCACTTCAACACATCCCTTCCACCCTCCCAGCCATGAATCAAAACCCAAAGCTCAAATAAAAATGGATAACTTGTCCTGCGGTCCAGTTTGAGCTGGCCTCCAGCCTGCCTTGCCAGCTCCTTTCGCCCCAGCCCTCCTGGCTCTTCTCGCCTTAGAGACAGGCGCTTCCTTCTGCCAGGTGCACTTCCTCACCTGGCGGGTCCACGCTATGGCAAGTTTGAGCTTAGCGCCCACAGGGACGTGTTCTCCGGCCCCTCTGGGAACTGCCCCCGCATCTCAGAACTCACTGCCCTCTCTGCTTTTTCCTGCGTTATAATTCCGGTTTGTACTTGCATATATCGCTGTGATCTCCTGTTGACTTGCTCCCCTCTGTGTGCCTCGACCCCATCGTGATGGCTGAGCAGATGCAGAGTGCACCCAATGACAACGGGCTTTTGATGCCGGCAACCCCCGTCGAGACTCCTGGCACCTTGTTGCAAGGAGGCCAGATGCTGGGTGATACCAGGTGTCAGTGCGGGCGCCCAGCTCGCTGAGGCCAAGGCGTGGCGATGGGGGAGCAGGATCTGGGTCTCAGATTCCTCTGCCCAGCCCTGGGCAGTGCTGTACCTCCCGGAGGCTCTCCCTGGCTGCTGCGGCGGTTCCTCTGCAGAGGTCATCTGCCGTGAAGCGCTGTGCAAGCATCCCACTGCCCCGTCCCCTGCCAGTGCCCTAGGTTACCCGAGCCCTTGCTCGGTGAGACTGCGCAAGGCCCCAGTGAGCTACGGGGTCTATTTGCTAGGGCTGCCCCGACAAAGCTGCCAGCCCAGAGAGCTGGACCCAAGAGGCTAGAAGCCCCAGGTCCAGGTCTGCTGGGCTGCACTCTGCTGACGCCCGCCGGGAAGTGCCTCCCGGCCTCCTCCCGGGCGCGGTGCCCGCCGGCAGCTTTGCTCCTGGGTTTCGGGCTGCATCGCCCCCAGCCCGGCCTGCCCCAACAGATCGTGTTCTCCCCGAGAGTCCTCTGTTTTTTCTCTGCAATTTCATTTTCTATTCTTTAGCAGAGCCTTATTGATTCACCACTGATTTATGAAACTGTATAAACTTCGGGGGCGCGTCTTCACCCCTGTGCGTGTCTAAGCCGCACCTCGCCCCCCACGCCCCAGGTCTGGTGTCCTTCCCGCTCTGCCCGCCCCTGCCTCCTGCCTCGGTAGCCGCTGGGTTTTGCACACAGCCTAGATGATGCGGTTGTGATTTGTTCGTTCGTTAGCTTCGGGTATTGACATTCCACACAGGGGAGATCCACCCTACACCCGTCCTCCTCTTGTGACTCGCTTTGCTTAGCGTGACCGCCTCTTCCCTGTTCTGTGTGTGCCTGTCTCGGCGTTCAAATTTTCCCCTCCCAGAGCGGGAGGCAGTTCTGCTGGGCTGGAACGTCCCTGGTGGCCACATCTTAATCACACCTGCAAGGGCTCTGTTTGCAAATAAGGTCACGTGCAGGCACCGGGGTTGCTGGTCTCATCTGGGGGAGGGGCGCCGTTCACTGTGGTAGGTTCACAGCCCGAAAGCTGCCCCCGGCCCTGCCGCCTGGAGTTGGCCACGCGAAGTTCAAATGCAGGTCAGGACGTCCAGGCTGGGTTTATGGACCGGATGGACGCTTCTCAAGCCCTAAAATGAAAGGCTGAGCAGATGGGTTCAATGAGCTTTGAACAATGGTGAAGCTGGGTCTGTTTGCTTTCTGCAAATGGAGCTGGGCTAGGGAAGAATACCTTTTCTTTAAAAAATTTATTTTATTTATTTATGCATACGGGGTGTAGGCTAGAGTTATGTGGGGGTGAGAGGAGTCACCAGAGACAGAGTGGGGAGCAGAACAGTCAGATCGACTGAAGTACACTGCTGAGGGGAGCAGCAGGAGACAGGAGAGGTCTGCTGCGCCCTGTGGGAAGCTCCCTGGCCGGGGATCAAACTCGCTCTGCAGTGGCTGCTGATAGTTTCATAGGCTGAGACTTAACCCCTGCGCTAGCAGGGAAGCCCTGGGAAGAATACCTTTAAGGTGCCCGAGAGTGTGTCTTGTCAGTACATGCAGAAGCACAAGTCTGTCCCCTCACCCTGCGCCGAGGAGTTCAGGATAAAGGGAAGGCAAGACAAGCCATTCTTCATTTTAATTGGTGGGGAAAGTTCATTATGAAGTGCTCCTGCCTCAGAATAGGCCCCTGAAGTTGGATGTTGTGTCTGCACCATCCCCGTCCCCGTCCCTTCCAAGGCTTCATTACCAGCCCTGGCTGGTGATTTATAATCACATTCCCAACAAATTCCTCTGTTGTTAATGACTACTTATTTTTCTATACAAATGCTTTTTGCTCTCCTTCCTGAGGACAATTAACTAAGAAACTGGTCATAAATTACTGATAATTATCAGTTTATCAGAGAGGACTGTCTAACTGTGCCATCTTCATCGCAATTAGATAAAGTATCTTTAATTGCTGATAACAACTGACAAATTGTAGTTATTTTTTCTTCCTTTTTTGGGGAGATATTTATGAACTCTTCCTGGAAGTCAGGCAGAATAACACCTTTTTTTTTTTTTTCTTTCATTCTCCTGCAGGGAAAAGGAAGAAACACCCATTATGTACAGGCTTCCAGAGATACAATAATTGTGACAGCTTTTCGAGGTTTCAAATAAGACGACCCATCTTTCTAAAGCGGAGATCAGACACGGCCATGCGGGATACATTTCTTTTAGTCAGGAAGCAGGGTCCCCCCTGGTCATGTTTGATTTTTTTTCTCGGCATCACAGTTTTCATATTTGCATCTAAACCTTGGCCTTTACGATACGACTTCTTTGAACTCTGCAGAGCAGTGGTATTTAATTCACAGGGCCCCTCACACTCAGGACGCTGATTAAACCCCAGACTGTTTCTCCCCATGGGGCTGGGCGGGCCCTTTGCTGGGAAATGGAGAAGAAAGTCACACCATGGCTGGTCCCCGGAATCACAGGCCTCATTATCTAGTCTCTTATTGACAAGCTCCATCAGACTGTTCACTGGCGTGGGAATTGCCAGGACAACCATTAGCTTTCTGTCAAGGAAGTGCCTCCTTTACATAGTGAAGGGTGGTTTAAGTTTAATCCAGTTCAGCCTGTCACTTTGCTGACCCGCCTTGGTGTCGTTGAGTCTTGGGTTCTTGTAGCTCTTCCCTTATATTCCCCTTCTGTCTTGGAACGGGGCGGTTGTCTGGAGAGCAGTAACTGATGGAACAAGTTATGGTGTCTGAGATGATCTGGAGTCTTCCTGCTTTTGAGAAACCAGTGTGGTGCTGGGCAGAATGGAGAGGAGGGTTCCGAGGAGGGCCTGAAGAGCCCACGAATTGGGGACATTTGCGGTGTCTCTTCGAGCGGGCTCCTGGGAGCTGCAGGCAGCGCAGGGTTAACAGGCACTACTGTTGTAGGACATCTGGGTGCTGACTCCATTCGTCCCCCCAGAAATTCAGCTCAGCAAGGGCAAAAAATGGGTAGGTGCTGAGTGAGCCGGGCAGCACCCGGTGGGCAGCAGCCCGGCCGAGCCTGGAGGACACCACCCCTCTCGTCTCTTGCGCCCACCTGTCCCCGGGTGTCGGGCTGAAACGGGCTCTCACATGTGTGTGATCTGAAAACACATCAGCATCCTCTGGGGCTGACCCAGGGAGGCGCTGGGCTGAGGAGCTCTACGGCTGCCCCTGGCCAAATCCAGGTCTAGACCCGGCTGTTGTCATTGGTGGGTTCTGACTGGCACAGCTGGTGGGGGCGGTGGGGCAGAGGGAGAGCTCAACAGCGCTACCTGATGGTGGAGGGGAGCGGGGAGTGGGTGGCTCCCCAAATAAGGGGCTTGGGGCCGATCAGAAAACAGAGCAAGGCAAGGCCCGTAGGGGACCTTCCATTCATTCTTTTGAGGTCAGCCACCCCCTGCCCAGCTGCCTGCCCTGGCCAGCAGCTCATGGCTGCTCTCTGGCTGGCATTGCGCTTGCAGTGAATTTTCTGACATTTCCAGAACATTATGCACTGGACGGTAATAGCAGGGGCAGTTCAGGTCCCCCTGAGATGTGGTTGCCATTTTCCCTTTGTGCCTGAACCTGAAAACACTCTTCCCTGAGCCCCTGATGTGATGTCAACGCTTCTGTTTCCTGCCCAGGGCCCTCTTCCTGCATCCTCCCTCCCCATCTCTGACTAGGCCTCAAGTGCCACTTCCGAGTCTTTGTGTCTTCATCAGTTTTTTTCTAGCAAGAGCCAAAGTCAGTGTCCTTCGCCTGCATCCCCACCGGGAGGTGCATCTCTCTCATAATGCTCAGGACGTTTGACCTCTCTGGTTTCCCAGAGTCCGGGCCCCTTTGGAAACAGGCTGCTGTTTCCTGGTTCTGTTTTCATTGCTGCGTGATGCTTCGCCTGGTGCCTGGCACCGGATGGGGTTTCATGCTGGTGTGTTGCGTCCGGCAAGACTCAGGCGGAGGTGAGGCCTTGGCACGCCCAGCATCGTGGGCCTGGCTGTGCCTCCACGGGCATGCGGTGTGGGCACGCAGCACTCACTGGAGGCGGGCACGAGGACAGCCGGGAGGTCTGAGGAGGAGACGGTTTTGCCTCTGTTGGGGGCCCATGAGAATTTGCCTCCCTGACCCCACTTTATAGGATGATTGCCCTGAGCTCAGGCTCACCTCTCATGTACTCAAAACAAAGGCCCTTCCTGTGTATCTATGAAGCTCTGGCCCAACTTGAAATAAGCAACTTCTCATTGCTTATTCTTATTCATTCATCAAATTCCATGGTGCACCTACTATGTGCTAGGAATGCAGGGTGATAAATCCGTACCTGGCTCCTGGTCTCAGGTGGGGCGCCTGCTTGCCTGGGCTCCAGACTGCCTCCTACTCTCTGCTTCCACCACCCTGGGCCTAAGTTTCCTTCTCTAAGAATTGGGGATCAATAGTGACTTCATAGAGCTGTCGTGAAAATTCACAAAGCGCCTGCCTGTTTGATGCCCAGCACATAATAAGCATTCGACAAAGGGTGGCTATTACTTGCTGGGATTGGCTCACGAAGCCTGCAGCAGGGAGGAGATAGTAATCAAATGACCCCATTCAAAATGTAAATGATGACATAATTGATCTGAAGAGGAGGTGCTTGGTGTTATGAACATTTATAATATGAGCTTGTCTGGAAATGCATGTTTAATTTACTGCCTTCAAGACCATCGGTAGATTTGCGCCCTAATGAACAATGGATCAGTCTTTGATGGTTGATAATAAAGCGGCTGTTATGTAGAACAGAGATGGTCCTTTTCCAACCTGGATCTCAATGCTCCTGTGATTATCGCTGGAATTGGACCTCACGTTTGCCAAGACCGTTCTTCTCTCCTAGTGCACTGGCTGTTCTAGAGGGAGAGGACGCCATCGACTCAATAGCCTTCAAGGCCCTCTCTCATCCTTACACGGCGGGGGTCTTAAGGATTTCAGAAGGAGTTCCCTCTCCTTTTCCAGTCACATCTGGTCTCCAATCAATTCAGAGTGTCCATCCCCTTAGCCAGAGAGCAGGGAGCAGCAGCTACGTCCCCTCTTCTCGTTCAGTGCTGTGGGTATGCTGAGAAATCACTTCATTTCTCACCGTTTGGGGACAATGATGTCCCAAAGAATGTCAGTGTTGAGAAAGGGCTAACAGATTCAGAATAGTTGGCTCCTTTAAAATCTTGTCTTTTAGCTGAATCAGAGCAGTGACGGAACGAGCGGTGCCCGCGTTTCCGTGTCAGGGAGGCAGCTAGGGTTCCAGGGCAGGCTGAGCTCGCGAGACCTCCGGAGAGCACCTCTCCAGTGCCCTGACTCTTAGCAATGCCACCTGCAGAGCAGCGTTCAGTAGCCACCTCGCGCATTTCCAGTGAGGATCGATGGGGCTGAGGCCTGCAGAGCCCTCAAAGGTGGTCTGGTGTCAGCTGCAGCCTGCCCTGAGGGCGGGGATGGACAGGACCCCTTAGGGGTTTTAAGACGGGATGGGTGGCTCTTTTACAAGTTCAGTTTTGAAGCCCTTGGAAAATGAAGAAGAAACCAAGTTTTGAAATTTCCTTTGTCATAGAAATTTATCATATGATAAATGTGTGTGTGTGCATTTTCTTACCTGTGGAATATGTACAATATATATATATACACACACATATATATCCATACATATATATGTATGTATGTAGAATATATATACGCATACACACAATGATCTGTAGCACTGTCATACATAGAGAGGATAGTGCAGCGATCTCGGGATGTATACATTATTATTACCGTAAGAGTGTATCTGGAAGTATGTTACTTTACGCATAGTTATTTTATTTTATTCGCAACAAATCCTCGGTTGTGCCATTAAGTCACATATATTCCCAGTATCTCTGTTGGAATCTTTTTTCAATTCAAAATAATGATTTACTTAAAGGAAAGGCATCAGCTACCCCCAAGTGCTCGGAGGGTGGGTTGATGGTTATTTGTTTTGACAAGTCAGCGGCAGCCACCTACAGCCACAGCCAGCGCCTCGCTGTGGGGGCCCGTGGACGTGTCCCAGGGGACGAGCCGTGCCCACCAGTCACGGAAGCCACTTCCATTAAACGGGAGCACTTACGTACATATGTGTCTGGAGACGTTTCCGGGGCTCCTTCACCCTGTGGGTCTGAGATGGGTGCAGGCAAGGCAGGTTCATCCCCATGAGTCAGTCGTTTCCTGAAGCTACAGATTTAGCACTGACATGGGGGGTTGTTTTTTTTTAAAAGATTTATTTACTTATGCATACAAGAACTGGGGTGCAGGCTAAAGGTGAGGAGGGTGCGAGCATTCACCAGAGACAGAGTGGGAGGAGAACAGGCAGATTCACTGAAGCACACTGCTGAGGGGAGCACAGGTCTGCTGTGCCCTGTGGGTCAGCTCCCTGGCCGGGGATCGAACTCGTGCTGCAGTGGCTGCGGACAGCTTCATAGGCTGAGACTTAACCCCTGCGCCCCCAGGGAGGCCCTGACATGAGTGTTTTGATTCAAGGGAACATCGTGAATTGTGGGCACAGGCAGCAAAGGCAGCCACAGGACCACGGGAACATAGGTTAGGAGTGTCCTTTCTGAGTCAGCCGGTTGGGAGACGGAAGGACAGAGATGCTGGCCAGAAACTGATGCCACATAGGTCAGCCCACGCGTGCACGTGCATCTCGCCCGCTCCCCCAGCCCAGCGTGTGCGCTATTCTCAGCTGACCACAGTCCTGCGGGGCACATCTTGCTCTTTCTTCTGCTTGCCGGTTGCCACGAAGGTGATGTTGAAGTGGCGAGGGCAGGTGATGTGCTCAAGGGGAGAAAGAAAAGGACGAGGACTCACCTTCAGGAACAACTGGTTGGAAAAAGAGAGAGAAGGACATTAAGAAGATGGACATCAAGGGCGGTGGCCAGGACAGGGCCACCACTGTCAGAGATGGCACTGTAGCTGGTCAGCTGCCTCCTGGGCCTGAGCATCGACAAGGGTCCTTCCTTGGCTTTTGAGTCTCTTGAATCAGTTTTAGACATCTCAGACCACGTCATACTTAAGTCCTTCCCAATAATTGTGTCAGTTCCCCAAAAGCAAGAACCAAGCTTTGTTCACTGTGGGACCTTCAAGGTCTGGCAGACACACCAGGGACCAGTAAAACTGTGTGAACACAGGGATGGATGAACAGGTGCACCCCACAAGCAGATGTCACTAGAGCAGTTGAATGTCTCTGCAGAATGAAAATTCTGGAGCGTGAAAGCAGTGATTTCACATTGGTGAAATGGGACCAAGAAAGCATCCCAGATGTGGTATAGCTCTAGGGGTTCGAGGGACAGAGTCCTTATTTCCCTACTGAGTAAGAACCAGCTGAGAAAGAAGCGGAGGAGGAAACCGAAAGGAAACAAACTCTCAGCCTGATGCTTCAAGGTTCTGATTTCACTGCATGAAAAGTCCAGAGGAGCCAAAACTATAGAGTTGACTGGTGCTTGCTGGGGGTTGGGGAGGGAGAGGCCGACAGAGGCACCTGGCTGTCCCTGGGGGATGCTTTGGTGATGGAAGTGCTAGAACTCTGTCATGGTGCTGACTGCAGGACTCTGAGCACATCCAAAACAAGTGAATTGTTCACCTAAAGTCAGTCAGGGTGCACGAGTCCACTCTCAATGAGGCTGTATTTTTTAAAAGGCGGCAAAAGACCTTGACTTATTAGTGAGCTGGGTCCAAATCACATTAAAGGTCAGACAGGCTTGTGCATATTCCCAGGACTTGTTCGGGATTGTCCATCAGTCACTGAAGGAAGCCACCCCTCCCTTTTCTCTCCTTCCCATCCCTCGTCTCCCCTCCCCTGCACTGAACTGAGCACTCCCAAGCTTTACCCAAGGTGGTTGAAGAGAACATTCCTACCTAGGGAGGAGGAGCCAGCAGGTGGAGAGAAACCAGAAATATCACCCTAGAAGACTCTCCTCCTTTGGAAACATAGGGAGTGGGGCCACGTAGGTGCCACCCCAGCACCTCACCCTGGTCGTGCTAGGAATGTTCCAGAACCACACGTGGGTGCATCCACTGGAAATCTGAGTTGTGCAAGTTAGGCTTGTGCAAGGCCTGCCCAGGGTCAGCTGCCCTGGGTACACGCCCCGGGAGAGCGTTTCTACCCGCTACCGCTGCCCCCCGCGTGCAGGCTCCAGCTGTGCGCCCGCTCGCGCAGCTGGATCTGAATTTTAAGAACTGTCCCCATGTCCGTGTGACTCTTTAGAGCTTCCGAGAGTATCCAGACTCATCATCTTCCTGCGGAACAGTCAAGAGGGCCAAGATGTGATATGACTCACCTTCTCAGGAGGCCCATGTGTCATTGCCATCTTGTCATTTCTGTCCTAAATGTGCTTTTACAGCCTCGGGTCCCAGGGGCCAGAGAATGTCCCCTACATTGTATGCTGCCCAAGATCCAACTATGGAGGGGACTTCAGTGGGGTAGTTTTCTTTCAGCCATAGCCAGTCTACTGGGCCTGATCCCCACTTAGAAGACCTACCACTACCAGTGGTGATGTGGCAGTGGGCCTCAGTGCTGGACAGGACACTGGTCCTTCATGTACTGAAGACAGTCTCCCCGTCGTGTGTGTGTGTGTGTGTGTGTGCATGTGTGTATGTGTGTGCGCATGGACATTTGTATGCCGCACTGACATTTAGACAGATCGGCCTGTTCTAGACATTTCCTCACTTTGAAATGCAAGTGCCTAGCACAGCACCTGGTTCTTAGTAGATTCACAATGAATATTGATTTCGTAAGGTCGCGAGTCATAGCTATTCAGAATCCAGGGGGATCGACGCTGTGAATTTAGACGATTCTCGACCAGAAGGGCACTTTCTTGACACCGTTTGCATTTTCATCCTGGTGATATTATTCTAACGCTGAGGCACTAGAGCTTTTTGAAAACAGTGAAACTTCCCCTGGCCTTCAGAATTATAATTTAAATCTCTTCTCCCTCAGAACTCGGGACATTTAATTTATAGTGATTCATAAAAGAGCAGTAATAAAGCCTGTCTTCATGTAAAGCTGACAGAGGTGACTTCCCTTGTGGGCCAAAGCTCCTTATCGGCCCTCCTCTATCTGCTCATCACGGCTTCTGCGTGTGTACAAAAAGCCGTCTTGGTCGGCCGGCGGAGATTTTATTAACTAAAGGTTCATTTGTTCTTCCAGTGACACTATCTCTTTGGAATTACCAGATGTTGTTCAAACTGCGCCGTCTTGCCTTTTATTGCGATGATGGCAAATGTGAACGCGGTGAATAAATATTGGGCACTGTCCTTGGTCATCTTAACTCAGTGTGATACCATGGAAACATGTCACCTCCGAGTCTCACTTGTTCCCCAGGAGTCTGCAGCCATGGACGCCCACAGATGAGGTCCATCAGCTCGTCTCGGCTGCCCCATTTGGAGGCGTGTTGTCATTATCCAGATTCCATTTTATTTTGTTTTTTAAGATTTATTTATTTTTGCATACAAGCTGGAGTGCAGGCCAGAGGGGTGGGGTGGTGAGAGGGTTCACCAGAGACAGAGTGGGGAGCAGAATAGGCAGATCGATGGAAACACGCTGCTGAGGGCAGCAGCGGGTGAGGCAGGAGAGGTCTGCCGTGCCATGTGGGAATCTCCTTGGCCGGGGATCGAACTCATGTCTGCAGCTGCCGACAGCTCCACAGCGCTGTGCTTAACCTGTTGTGCTACCAGGGAGGCCCCAGATTCCATTTTAGATTAATCTATCAGGAGAGATAGGACGGCGTGTGTTTAAATGATGACATGATATCACGGCAGACTCGTTTTGTTAGAATTGCACAATGTAGACAATTAAATGGATCGAGGTGGTCTTCCCCGGAAACCTGCATCCCAGAGAAAAAGTGGCAGGAAATGAATGAATGGGGAATTTCTCATGATGCAGGTCCGAAGGGCCTGGGTGAGTGCTATGTGGTCTGTTGGCCCTTCTTTGCTGCTGTGGCAAGACCAGAGGCTGGCTTTTGAGGAGTCAGGGACAGCTCACTTAACTGGGTGATCACAGAGCTCGATTTTGTCATTCATTGTTGAGCCACGCATTAAATATTTATAATCTAAAAGAAGTGGGCAAGAATAAGCTGTCAAAACATGTTTCAGAATCCCCATGCCCTTCTTTTGTGGGTGATGCTTGACACCCGTAAATTAACATTAAAAATTAGATGTGAGGCAGAATCTCTGTGTTCTCCATGGGGGAGATGCTTATGAAGGCTTCGATCATAATCGCTAATAATTATATTCAAATCGTAGTCCATCAAGAAACTGAGGTATGAACCAGACCCAGGCACTGCAATTTTCCAATAACAGACACAATTTCTCTAATTGATTACCTTGTCATCAGCACTGTGATTTAAGATCCCTTCTCCCCATCTCTGGTAATATATGAGATTATTAAAAGTTGGTGACTGTTGTTCAGAATTGTTGAAAGGAATGGAGTGTTTCTGGGCTGTGGCTGTGGAAAGCGTGGTTAAGTGTCTCTGATTAATCCCATTCTGTCTGATGGGATGGAGAGGGGAGGATGTTCTCTGTCCCTGCGTATCTCATTGCAAACAGCAGATCTGAGTTGCTCAGCATTTTCCTTATTCAGTATAAATTGATTTGATGAGAAAAAAATCTCAGGCGGTTCCATTTCGAGGCCATGTTTTATTTGGGGAGGCAGGGAAATGCAGAAGATTTGTAAGCCCATTTACGGGGTGTTTTGCCATCACATCTGCCCCACTTTGGGGGGTCAGTACCTCACTAACTCTGCCCTGGCCAGGCAGGGCTTGTGGCATGCCCCACTCGTCTTAATTAAATTTCCTTGCTGCAACCATTTCGTTTTTGCTCGTGGGATACATTGCTGCCGCCGCGAAACATTTTCTAGGAAAATTGAGATATATTTTTCATAAACAGAGCCTTTTCACTCTTTTCTTGGACTCGAAATGTAGTCCCATAAATTAATAGGAAGTTATTATGTACTCCAAATGAGAACCTTACAAGTCTTTCAGCACCGATCTGCCTGGAGGCCTGGGAAGGTTGAGATAGGGGTGCAGGCTGCGCAGTGTGTGGGGTTAGTGGTGGGTGAAATGACTTTATGTGGCTCAGCCCCACCCCCCATTGTCGAAATGCAACCGGAGAAAACACTTTGCAAATTGAAGATGAGAACAGGCCTTGGAACTGCCACCTAGCCCGGGATCATGGGAAGGCCGCCCTGGTAGGCCCGGGAGTGGGTTTGTTCCGAATGCTGCCTTCATAGGAAGTGTGGGCTCTGCTCAGGCTGTGGGGCTGCTTGAATCCCATCACTTGCGTCGCCCGGCGTGGTGGAAGGACGTTGGGACATCACATGTCTCGTGCAAACTCGGTCATGACGTTGGAAAGTTTGCCCTACAAATGGACATGGCCTTTCGGTTTTTGTCCTGGGGTCATGCATCTGTCTCGTCCATGTCTACACAGATCGGGCCTCAACATTGAAAATGGCCAATTAAAGCAGAACCCCAAAGCCGAGGTGTCATCGTTCCTCAGCCTCCCCCTCCCTCTTGTAGTGAAGGCCAGGTTGGAACTAAGACAAGACCTGCCATTCCTGCCCCGTAGCTGGACTGCAGACTGACTTCTGTCCTGCTGGACATATCATTCTCTTCCTTCGTGGGGTCCTGGGCACCCCTGTTTCCTCTGCCACCCCCATCCCTTTGCTACGTTGATTTTACTTGCATTCCATTTTCAGCTCAAAAATGCCGCTCCCCTGGGACAGTGGGATGTCCACCCAATTTCAGCTCCCTGGGATAGGGGAGAAGCTACTTGTACGTGGCCTCAGAGCCATTGTGTTTGCCTCAGTCACAAAACTCGTGTATACTACACCTAGGTCTATGTCTGTGTTGATATCGACGTCTCTATCACGAGCACCTACTATGTGCCAGGCACCTTGGCACTTGGGAGCCATCAGTGAAAGCAGACAAACCCTCACAGAGCCTGCATCCTAGTGGGGGAAAGTCTGTGGAAAGGGCTCCTAATAAATAAGCCAGTTGTGTTGGCAGCTGACCAGCATCCTGAATAAAAGTACAATGGAAAAGGAGAAGGAGGAGCAAAGAGCAGGGGATGAAGAATCAATGGAAATTTTAGGTGGGAGGGATGAAATCAGGGTGGACCTCATGGTGGAGGTGATGGTTCAGCAAAGACCAGGACAAGGGCATGGAGTGAGCCATGTGGCTATTTGGGAAATGAGCATTCCAGGCACAATCATAAAAATAAAAGAGACTGGGCTTGAGGCACCTCTTGTTCGAGAATGGCAGGGGGCTGGGGAGACTGAGGCAGGAAGAGCAGGGGATGAATGGAGGGGATAAGAAGATCGGAAGGGATGAAAATCATGTCAGAGTTGTAGATAGAGAATTTGGCTTTTGCTCCTGTAAAATAACGACTCGGTTTATATTTGAGCAGATTATTTGGGCGTTGGCATTAAGTACGTGGCATTTAATGTAGTTGATGGCCCTGAAGGGCTGGAGGAGTGTCTGGTCCTCATGGAATACCCGGGGTTCAGCTCAGTGCTGCGCACTCACCACTCAGCAGCTAGTCACTGTGAGAGAGCTAGGTGAGCCAGGGCACCGCAGTGATGCCGGCTGGTGGGCAGTTGATGTGCACAGCCAAGGTGCAGATTTCAAGTTCAGAATCTACTGCCCTCCTTCCGTTTAAAGATGACTTCAATGCCCCCAACCAAGGCTGGTGCTTAATTATCCACCTCATTGGTGCTGCGTGCCGTGGTCTTTATTAGTCCGGCTTTAATTTGCACTGTGTGAACTTTGATATTTCCCACATAAAGACATCCGATGCTGGTTTGGAAAATGACTCTCTCTGAAATGAGCCTACTGCCCAGGCAAGTGACTGAAGAGAGCCCCTGTAGTCTTCCGGGGCCGTGATTCATGGGGTATAGGCTGGGCGGGGGCTCTCCACAGCTGACCAGAGCGTTACCCTCTGCTGGGTAAATGGTCCATGTTTTCAGAATTAGTATGCATGCATTCCAAAATACATATTTACCTGGTAGTCTGTAACCATTCAGCAGAACTGTTACAGTCTAGTAAGTAAATAACATGTTTTGCAAAATTAGAATGTGTACCAAAGAGGTATTTACCCAATAGGCTGTAACATTTTTGAAGACACCCCCCTCTCTCTCGTCTAGCAGGCTGACTTATGGATGTGGTTTTAATAATGTTTTCCAGCATGAACACAGTGTAAAAGGAGATGTGAATTTAGAAGGGCGAAAGGATAGCATGTAGCAGAAACCAGTTTTAGGAGGAAAATTGAATATAGTTACAGAATTTGTTCCTGCTGTTCTTTGCTTCTCCTTTTTTTTTTTCCTTTTTTTTTTCTTCTTTGTCTTCTTGCTCTTTTTTTTCCCCTTTTGCAACTTCCTGGAAGTTTGGATGCTAGTTTTAAATGATTTAATTCTTTTCATTAAAGATTTATTTATTTATGCATACAAGCTGGGGTACAGGCCAGAGGCGTGGGGTAGCAAGAGGGTTCACCAGAAACAGAGTGAGAAGCAGAACAGGCAGATCGACGGAAATACACTGCTGAGGGAAGCAGTGGGCGAGGCAGGAGAGGTGTGCCGCGCCATGTGGGAATCTCCCCAGCCGGGCATCGAACTCGGGGCCCCGCTGCGGACATCTCCACAGTGCAGCGCCCAACCACTGCGCCACCAGGGAGGCTCAAATGATTTAATTCTTGGTAACAAGATACAGCTTACTAAGCGACTTTCATATAGGCTTCTGTGCGCAGTGTCCTTACCTCACCAAATCTCAGGTCCTGGGAGGAACCCAAAGGTGGATGCTGGTAAATATTTCCTTGAGGGTGTTGGCTAATGAGCTGACGCCTCTTCCATGTAGTTAAGTCAAGCAAAACCAAATCATATTTACATCAGCTGTCAAGGGCCATAGAAGGGGATGATTTCTGCAGAGATGCTGTGAGGCTCCTCCAGTGCAGCGACGCCGTGAGAGTCTGCTAGGACATCATTCATGCCCATGACAACTGATGTCCGGACTACCGCTGGCTGCAGAAATAGAGAAGTGGACTTGTCATGCAAAGTAGATCACGGATGTGTAAAATTGCTCTTGGAACCTCGTGGTTCTGGACCGAGTGAGGGACACTCACTGGCAGAACTCGGGCAAGTGAGTTAACTGCTTTGCGACTTCCTTGTCTGATGTGTAAAGTGGGTCTGGCATTAGTACCCGCTTCCTAAGCGCCTGGTGGAGAACGGAGTGCCTCCGTCAGCCCCCTCTCTTTAGAGCACACCGTGAAGGGTGAATAAATGTCACAACTCCGATCAGTCATGAGACCTCAGTCCCATCTTCTGTGGGGGTTGCACAGGAAGTAGGGGAGCGAGGTTAGCACAGCCAGATCTCCAAGGGTTGGTTTTGGAAGCCAGTGAAGAGGCCAGGCATGTAATTGGCTGTTTCACTAATAGGTTATAAGTGGCCGTGTAAGTTTCTAAACAGCCTGCGTGCTCTAATAAATACTTTCTGTTGACTAGTGAGAAAGCAACTGTGAATCTGGAACTCCTCACTTGGAGCCATGTGAAGCAGCCGTTTACGAAATGCCCTTTAAAACTCCTTGGAGGTGTGCATTTTGCACAAGTTGCTTTTTTTTTTTTTTTTTTTTTGTCTTTCTAATTGAGAAAGTGGCTGCATGTTGAGTCTGCCTGAGCCACCACGGCCTTGAATCTTTCCGTGCTGTGCCTGTTTTTGCTGGGAGGAGCCCCGGGAACGCCCACTTGGGTGCATTCCATTCCCCCATGCAAGCCCTCCTCAGTTGGATGTCCTTTGCACAATTTGATCAGCGGCCCCAGGAGAGCTCAGGCTAGACCCATGGGTCCGAGGCCAGACCCTGATGCAAGACAGCGAGACGTCGCTGCCGTCTCCTTTTGGTGACTGGTTCTCTGAATTAATTCTGCATAGTCCACGACACTGTGCTTCCTCTCAGACACCATCTCAGCGTCCTGTGCAACAAGCATGAGATTAAGAGGCATTGTCTGTTGACATTATTAATTAAGAACATTTTTTGAGAGCTTATGTGAGCCAGACACTATTCTAAGAACTTCATTCACATCACTATTTCTCACATGTGTTCATAGCAATCCATGAAGTCAATCCTCTTATTCCCCCCTTTGTGTGATGAGAAACTGGGGACTAGAAAGACCTCCTCGGAGATCAGTTAGCTAATAAGCCATGGAGTCAGAATGTACAGGGTGACCCTATTGTCCAGAGCACCCTCTGTCCATCTTACCTCTCAAGGGAGATGTTATTGTAAAGGGTGGGTGAATAAAGAACTGCCCTCGAAAAACAAATAGCAGGAATTAATATGTAAGTAGCCAACTCCTAGCATTTTCTATAGATAATTCTTCCTACATTAGGGGTTAAGATCAAATGCAAGGTAAGCAAGTAATACAGTCTTTTGGGAATAAACACAGTCCAGATGGACACTTGGCCCTAATAAAGCATCTGATTTTAGGCTTCAGTGTAACTGGACTCCTATGTTTATATGAAGGGACTCTGCTGGGGTGATTAGTGGGGTTCCCATAGAGAGTCTTCACACAGAGTAGAGACTGTACAATTATTTTCACCACCTCAAATGTGTACCCAATGCAGGCAGAATCAAAGTTAAATCACACTTCTCCAAGTCAATCTTCAAAGTGTATGTCCCTGTTTGTTCTCCTGTCTTCGTCTACATTCTTCCATCTTCCATCCAGGCTGCTACCATCTTGACTGCTGTATCCCGGGAACTGCTTGTTCATCTTTTTTCACAGTAGTCCCCTCCATGACCTTCTCACAGTGCAGCTCAAATTCTCTTTAACAAACAGGCCTAATGAGGCTGCCCTGCCCCCCATGGCTCCATGTTACCCTCTGGATAAAATCCAGCATGTTTCAACATGGTTGCAAAGCCTTTCAGGAGTCACCTCCTAGTTTCTGCAGACTAATACCTCCCCCACGCCCAGCCCCATGGCACAGTCACACTCAGCGAGCTTTACTTGCTCTCATTTCCTTGTCCTCTTATCTCCAGACATTTTTACTCCCTTCTGGAATATTCTGTCCCTCTTCTTCACCTTGTCCATTTTGTCCTTACTTCCTCCCAAGAGGCCATCTCTATCTACCCTCCCCCTTCTCTTATGAGAATATTCCTTCCATGAATTCTAGCATCTAATGCTTTTGCTGCTTATTGTCCCAGCCCTGCTTTCTGTCTCCCTCCAAGGACTGTAAGTTTGGGGAGAGTAAGAACTATAGGTTCCTGTACCTCGCTTACCTGCCTTGTGATTGAATCAGTGGATGGCAATAAAACCCCAGAGACCCTTGTCAAAGCCTCATCTACACAGTAAACACATTCTGTGGTTTCTAAGGAAAACAGTTGGAGCAGGGGCCCATCTACAATGCTAAGGCAAGTGCAAATTAGCCCCTGCATTTGAGAGTCAAAAACATTTACAAAAGGAAACTTGAATAAGAGTGACAGTGAGGAAATATCCTTTATAGGAAAGGCAGCATTAAATAGCCAGAGCCCCTCAAAATGTCAGATAATTTTCCCCTTAGCTTTTGCTATAAGCCCTAGAAGGAGCCCAGTGAGGGGATGAATCAGGTGAAGACAAAGTTATGCTGCAGTAACAAACAGGCCCCAACCCCCAGGCTTAAAAGGAGCAAATGTTTAGTTCTCACACATTGTCCTTGGTGGGCCAGCCAGGAGTGCAGCTCTCTTTCTGTCTCACTCAGGGTCCCAAGCTGCTCTTGCGTTCTCATCCCATGAAGTAAGGTCTGGGAAAGAACATGGGCCATTACACACTGGTCCATTGCGCTCTGGTCCTTAAAGCTTCTACCCCAAAGTGACCGGCACCACCTCTGTTCACATTTCATTAGCCAAAGCAAAACATTTGGTTGCACCTAGCCTCAAGCAGCTGAGGAAATGCAGCCTGCCTTTTACCCTGGGAGTTTCTGGTCAACAGGAGCTAAGTTCTGCTCCTGCAGCTCCCCAAGAAATGGCTGTTCCCCGCCACATTCAATTCCAAATAGGATCATGCCAAAAGCAACGCCTTTAAGACGCACAGTCCAGGCCTTTTCATTCTCCTCCGTAGACTGTGTAATGCTGGCCACGCTGGCGTCCATCTTGTTTTATTTTCTCCATTGTCCTTTTCATTCACCCCTAGACTGAAATGTTGAGTCCCTCCATCAACAGAGGATTTCTCAATGAATGTGCAATGTATTTTCAGTTTCAAACCAGAGCCTGCTTATTTTTTGAGTCTAAGATGAACCTTTTATTATTTTTGTCACTATAGTATTTTATTTTGTCTCTTATCTGATCTTTAGAAGGTGTTACTAAATGACAAATACTCACGCTGGGCTCTTTTCTCACTCTCCCCAAGACCCCTCTTCCTGCAGGCTGCACTGGGATGCTCTTGCATTTGTCATCGTTACTATTTTTGCATTCGCATCCATCTGGGAAGCAGGGCCTATATCTGACAAGTGTGCTTACCCTTTGCTTACTGTTTTAATAAAAATCTCTATCACCATTTTTATCTGCAAGAGCAGTGGAGGTACTGTTTGATATCATGATGCTAGATTTCATGGACTTTGAAATATTTTGCCCATATCTTTTTTGGCAAGTCTTTGAACACAGACTACAAAAAATTGACATGTCAGAGATGAATTTGCAGACTCTAAGTTAAGTAATGACTACCTGTCCCAGTTTAAATTGTGTCCTAGGATGGAAACATTATATTACACAGTCAAATCATCGAAATTAATGGTCAGACTGTTCCATAACTGAGTTAGTTCCCTGGAGATTGATATTCTACTAAATCAGCACTGTCCAAGTCTCCCTGCACTGCCTTTGCTTGAGGTTGGCCTGGCCCCTGTCTAGGGAATTTCAAAGCCAGACCAAAGCATCCGTGCCTTGTCAAATGGGGAACGCTGGATAGAAGCATCTCAATTCATAAGCTTCTTTATGCATGGAGTCTGACTTCCTTTCTCTTTATCTTAGGGAGTGCAGAACTTGTGTCCCAAACACACAGCCAGGGAGTGCGGAGCTGTGGTGTTAGGTGGCGTCTGAGGACAGCCCAGTGACCCAGCAACCAGGGATTTCATAGTCTGTCATCCCCAGACTTCTTAGCCGTAATTCTCACCCTCAGGTCTCTTCCCCAAAATCCCCCCTTAGACCATCCGTGACTACCCCATCCAGAAAAACACAGCCATCCCTATTTCATTACTCCATGCAATTTTCATAGGCTTTATCACTGTCTCTTTTTTTTCTTTTAATCTTATTTCTTATTAGTTTCTATCCACTAGAATAGAAGGAAGGAGATAGTTTCTTTAGTTTACTGCTGCATCCCAGGGTGAGGACAGTGCCTGTGCATCCAGACAATATTCAGCAATACTTAATGGATGGCCACCTGTACTGTGCTCTCTCGCTCACTCGCTCGCTCTCTCCCTCCCTCCTTCCCTCCTTCCCTCCTTCCCTCCCTCCTTCCCTCCCTCCTTCCCTCCCCCCACCCCACCCAACTTGGGAATGCAGTACAAATGGGGATTCCTTACAAACTTGCTGTACACAGCACTGAATTGGCAGTAAGGCCCTACGGACAAACTCCACTGTTGAAGGTTTTGACAGCTCACTTAGCAGACAAGCGCATGTGTGAGTCATCTGATGCCAGGTAACAAATAGCCCCAAGACCAGTCTCTTGAAACAACAAGCATTCCTTAACTTGAGCATCTGAAGGTCAACAATCTGTAGCAACTTAGCAAGGTGGTTCTGGCTTGGGAGACCCAGGAGGCCCTGAGGTGTCAGCTGGGGTGGCAGTTCAATGAAACCTGTGGGGCCCCCCACTTCCCAGCTCAATCCTGTGAATGCTGGCAAGCTTAGTTCCTTGTCAGGTGGAGTTTTCCCCGGGGCTGCACCAGAATGTCCCAGGGAGTTGGCAGCTGGCCCTTCCCCAAAGTGACAAGAGGGAGAGGTGGAAGGAAGGGGCAGAGTAAGAGGGAGGGAGGGATGCTAGCATGAATGCCACTGTCCTTTATAACCTAGCCCTGAAGTGACATGCCATATGTCTGCTGTGTCCTTCCACGCAGCAGCCTGGCATGGGACTGCAGTTTCCAGGGGCCATCATAGGGGCTGCCTTGCACCCTGCTCCCCTGTGTCTCCTTCAGAGTCTCAGGATAGGGCTTGGGTTGAAGACACCCCTCAGAATCCAAGGAGTCATTTTCAATGTCTGTCCCCGGCCCAGGAGCCACTAAGTGGAAGGTTTGATTGCTGGCATGTTCAGAGCTCAGTGTAGAATTAAAAACACAGAGCCTGATGCCAGCAGCTCAACTTGAAGTCCAGGAGAAGGGGCAATTTCTGCATCTCAGTGTCCTACAAATAGGATGCCATCGGTGCCCACCTCATAGAGCGACTGTATGCAAGGGCTCCTGGGAAGCCAATGGAAAGGCCTTCGGAAGTGGCATCTTTTACTGTTTGGTTTCTGGTGGCAAATCACAGCTATCCTGAGTTCGAGATTGACCTCGGAGGCCAAGTGACTCCAAACTCTGGGTAAATTGCGACTGGGTGCAGCAGTCCCAGAGAGGAGTCCATCACCCTTGTCCATCACCCGTGTCCACACAGTATTTCCTATGGGTGCCCACCTTGGAGCCACCTCATCTGGGTGCCATGTCCACATGGCTGCCACCCAGGACCTGGGATTCCACTTCCCTCTCTAGAGAAATCCACACAGTTGTCCCCCGAGTTCTCAGCCAGGGCTGAATCCCCCGACCGTTCCCCTAAGTTCACTTTGAGCAGATTTTTCACATCTTTCCTGTTTCTGTCTTTTCAAATCCAATCTCCTCCCATCAATTTTAACCCTCTAATGTGTTTGCTATAAGTACTATACATTCACTTGTCCTCAATAATAAAATTCTTGTTGGTTCAGCCTGCCGGTAATTTGTTTGAGAAGAAGTCGTCTGCTGATTTCCAGAACGACCTTCAGCGTTGCTAGTGCCTGTTGTCAGGCACTTGAAGTATTCTTCCCTGACTGACGGTGCTGTTTAAATAATGGGCCAGAGAGCCGTGTGTCCAAATGAGATCTGACTGCACTAATTCCCTCCTCTGCTAGGAACTTTGAGTATTCTACAAGGACACGATTTCACGGACCCGGCATTTATTTTTTTCATTTTGTTCAAATTATCCCCACCGAGTCTCGCCCCCTCCTCCCTTCTATAAAATACACTTGCCTTCTGAAAATGAGTGTGCTTATTGCTTTCACACTTGGGGCGCCCTGCAGAAGCTGGGGGTCGCTCTCTAGTCCTCTCTGGAACACGTCACAACGGATAAAATGGAAGCTTTTCTGCACGAGAGCCAGGGATACATGGTGTTATTGATTCAATGGGTCCTCTAATGAGGCGCGGAGCTACCAAGAGTTCCCTGTGTCGGAAGTGGCATTTCCACGCGTGTGTTTTGTGGGAAAAGTCCACGTCGATGGCACATCTTATTGCTGATCTTGTCTATCTCTGGCTTTTTAAAAGCGCCCATGAAGACAAAGCACCTTTTTATTTAGACTTGGCTAAAAATTATCAGTCATATGTAGATGATTATGCAATATCTGCCAACTTCCTACCCGGGAAAAGTCACAGCAGATGGTGGAATTTATGTGCCATGTGGCATTTATTTAAGCGTGGCAGTCGCTAATATTTTTTTTCCTCGATTATTATAACTATTTTACTTTTAAAGACTCAATTAACTTTGAATTACCAAATCCTTGACAGTTGCCTCGGTTCAGGGTGGGATAGGGGGAAGGAAGAGGTGCTTTGAACAGGAAGATGGCAGCCTTCCGGGGTCTTTGATGAAATGACTGTGATAGCTCATTAATCAGGGCCACCGAGCACCCCGTTTCCTAAAGTGTCATTGTGCTTGGCTGCAGTCTCCCCTGGCGCCTCTGAGGAGCAGCCTCCAACCACATCAGTGTGCAGTCTCCATTGGCCTTCATGCGACAAAAGACGGAAATACACTTTTGTGAGTTTTGGGACCCCCCCCCCCCCGGGAGGAGTTCGTGGAGGGCCATCTCAGGCTTGGAGCACATAATTTGTTTTGATAACTGCAAACAAAAGGCGCCTATTCCCACAAGGCCCCTTTGGAAATTGTCAGAGGCTCTTCCCCTTAATAACATGAGCTGCTGTTCCAGGGGCTGGAGAGCCCAGGCAGAACTGGAGGATGGTGTCAGGGTGGGGTGGGGGGCTGCAGAAGCTGCCGAGGTTGGAGGGGTGACCAGCATTCCAGCTCTAACCCTGGGAGGCCCGTTCCACCTATGTCTGAGATCCAGGGTGCTGAGGGATTCTTATATCGCGTATGTCTCAAATGCATTTTCTTCTCAGTCTCGAGCCTTGCTCCTTTGCTGACATAAAAGGAGGGGGGGTACATCTGTTGGGGTGATGGAGGTAGGGGGAGCCTTGACTAGAGAAAATCAGGGACCCAACGCTTGCTGATTCTCTACGATTCCTTTCTTATCTTGGAGTTCTCCGGAGCCTCCCAGAGGCACGCCTCATTAAATTGATCGAATAGCAGGGAGGGACTTGTCGGGAAATATTTATTAGGCAGGGCGGGGGGTGCGCACCTGTGGAGGGCGGGTTCACTGCAGACGTTCAAGAAATACTCTTTGAATGAATATTTTATAGAAAAAAAAAGATATGTAAAAAACATGAGTTATTATCGTGGGTGGTCTGATTGAGGATGATTTTTCTTGTCTCAGTTTTCATAACTCTTTGTAATGTTTGACTCATTAATTGGATGCTGATGGTGAGCGTGGCTCCCTGCACGCATAACCCCGCGCTGCTTCTCGCCCTGTTCATGGTTTGGTGATAACCTGCAGGTGTGTTTGTGGCTTGGCCAGTGCGGGTAGCGAGCCCCCTCAAATACAGGTGGAATGATACGTGGTGATTTCCCTTCCTGGCACACTTAGCAAGCCCCGGCTCTGTATTTGTTAGGACATAAGGTCTATCACATTTTTGCAAAATGCTGCATCACGCCACAGCGGCGCATCTATTAACTGCATTTATTTAAACTCTCCATAGCAATCTTGCGTTTCCCAATATATGTTTTTAAGCACTTCACCTGTACCTAGCTCTCCAAGAGACGAAATGGCAAGATACCCCGAGTTGTCAGGGGTCAGTTATGAATTTGACCTGTGTCCTTGAAGGAGTATATGCTGCTTTAAGTCAATTTTTAAAACCTACTAAATAATCAAAATTCTACATGTTAAAATAATAAGAATGTCTATCTAGCTTTTATTGGACTCTTTTTTAAAAATTTTTTGACCTCTTATCTGAAAGACATTGCCCTCAGATATATAGGCAGACATGCCCTCACACACGTGCACACAGATACAACCTACATGCATAAATCCATCCATCCATCCATCCATCCTTCCTTCCATCCATCCATCCATCCAAGTTTCACCCACTATCCAAAAGCTGCATGTTCCCATCAGGTTAGTTTTGAGGTCGAGGGGTATTGCTACTCTCATCCATTTATATGGAAAACCTTTTGAGTGTTCCCAGACCTGAAAGAATAGCCTATCAAATCATACCAGATCGGAACTTCCTACTTCAAATGGTGGAGGAAGCCTATATTTATAATATACTTGATATGTGTACACAGACATGTACTAGATGATAAATTACATTTGATGAGCTCTGTGTCAGGTTAGGGAGGTAAATATCATGTATCCGCATCGGCCCCATCGCATTATTCAGCATGGACCACAGCCAGACATCACTGCTAGCTCTTCCCCAGATAGACGACAATTCACATCTCCCTGCTTTTGCTTGCATGCATGTTAACTCAATAAACATTTATTAAGTGCCTCCTGTGTCCTCGCCCTCCTGTGAGGGACCTTCCCTTGGGGACTTTGCTCTCCAGGCCAGTTAGGGTCACTCTGTTAAGAGAGCAGGTCAGCACTTGGACAGGGTTTCACTGCCCCCCTCTCCCAAGAGCTCTGAGACCAGAGACCCATTACCTAGGCTCTGCCATCACCGTCGTGTGCGTGGGGACAGTGCCCTTTGCGCAGAGGACATTAAAGCAGCCTGGGCCATGGAGAAGTTGGGGAGCAGGTATTTTGGCATAGGCATCCCTCCCAAAGGGGACTGGAGACTTCAGACTCCCCCCGGCAAGAAAGTGGTGGGAGACTCTTCTGCCCCAGCCCCCAGCCACGGCTCTTCCACACCAAGGACGTTCTTTACAGATGTGACCTTGCCCGGCAGGGAAGTCCTTTCAGTTGCAGGACTGGGGAAGGAGCTCTGGCTCAGGGCTCATGCTGTGGCTTGGGGAGCTTTGCAGTTTCATCGCATTCAGCAAGAGCCCAGCTCTCCAATCATCCTGCCCCTTGCCGTGCTTCTTATTTTGCTCCTAGGTACAGTGTGACCTCTGAAAGGGAGCGGTGTTTGGGAGAGCTGGAGGAAGTCAGGAGAACATCGCTGGTGGGGTAGCGCAGGCAGACTGCCAGGGCGGGGACAGACACGGGACAGGAAGCGATGGAGGCGGCGCTGAGGCTGGGGCTCGCGAGGGAGAGCCGGGAGCAGAGCCAGCAGGTGCTCTGGGCTGCGGGTTCCCTCCCCAGCACCATGGGGAGGCAGTGACACCCGCTGGCGTCCCGGGGACAGCCCCGTAACTGTCTGTTCTCCAGCATGGGTAGGAGAGGCGTGGGGCGCTGGGGAGAGGTGTGCCGGCCACACCCGGGCCCCTCCAGGGTATCCTCCCCGGTGGCCAGGTGGCTGTTCCCTGAAGGACAGCTTTCCCTGGCGTCAGACCATCGGCATCATTGTCACCAGGCCGACGCCCCTCTCTGATCTGTCTGTGAATCCCCCGCGCCCCTTGAGGACTTCGCTCCCCAGCAGGCAGATGAAAGCCTGGGCCGCTCACGTGCTTGCTGTAAGACACTCAGAGGGTTTGTGTTTCAGTTTTGACCTTGCTACTTACTCTCCGTGGGGTTGTGGGCATCAGCCTCAGTTTCCTCATCTGTGAAGTGGGGCTATCTTCAGCACCCCTACCATCTGGTGAAATGACCTCTTTCTCCCTTATAGATCTGTTCTCTTAAAAAATTGTTTGTTGAGGTCCTCCCTGGTGGCGCAGCGGTTAAGCGCTGCGCTGTGGAGCTGTCGGCAGTGGCGACGCGAGTTCGACGCCCAGCCGGGGAGATTCCCACATGGCGCCGCAGACCTCTCCTGCCTCGCCCGCTGCTCCCCTCAGCAGTGTATTTCCATTGATCTGCCTGTTCTGCTCCCCACTCTGTCTCTGGTGAACCCTCTCGCTGCCCCACACCTCGGGCCCGTACCCCAGCTTGTATGCATAAATAAATAAATCTTTTAAAAAATGGTTTGTTGAAAGAGCGCTGGTCTGCAACAACTGCATTCAGTTGTGCACCATTATGATTCGACGTGTACGTACATTGTGATGGGCAGTGAATGGCGAATTTCCGTCCTCATGGCTTAGTTGCTCACCTCAGCGACACCTTCACTCTGGCTCAGCTCTGCCCAGGTCGGCCCTGTTGTACGTGATGGATGGTCTCTGGCTTTATGGCATTTCCTCCGGTTCCCAGCTCGCTGTCCAGACGTTCAGACCGCAGGAGAGAACCTGTGATGGGTGATAAAGGCGGCCATCTGCCTACGGGGTGGATCTCGGCTTGGCAGGACTTTCTGTCCATATCTTCTTTTAAGACCCAGCAGCAGGAATCCCATATGTTGCTACTCGGGGACGTGACTGGGGTCCCCAGCTCCCCCAAGGTCATCAGACTAGATTTGGATGTATTCTTTAAAATCCGCCTTTAGAAAGATGCAGCCTAATTTCGTTTCTAAGAGCCGTTTTCTCTGTATCATATCATAACTCTGATAAAGATAATTACATCCTGGTGTCTAAAAGCAATTATGCACTTGATTAAGTATGTTGTTTGGTCCTTGTGTGTTTATATTTTCTTCAAGTTTTTACGTAGGCTCAACTGTCCATTCTTGTAAAAGTCTTAAAAACTGGAGCCTTTCGCAATGTGTAGTTCTCTCTCTTTTGATACCTATTTGTGATGATAAACTTTCCTTAGAACCTTGTTAGAATTGAAACTGGGAGGTAAAACATCCAATGGGGGGGTTGATTTTATTTGTGTTGACAAGATAAGGGCAGGGGTGACTAAACTCAGCCTGGGTGGAATATTTTTTTTTTCTACAAAATAAAAAAAAGGCAACGATATTTTTACTGCGAATTTGAAGGTTTACACTCAGACATTACCTTAATGTTGGGGGATGGAGAGGAGGTTAACCACAGAAAAAGATTGCACAGATGTGGGGAAATCACTTCCTGAAAATACTCAAGGACACTGCTAATCTATTTGCTCTTCTTCCCCAGCAAATTCAGATAAGAATTAAATAGCTGCTGACCCAGGGACAGATCTGCAGCCCACCTTTTGTCTGAGCTGTGACATATGGCTGAGTTCTGCCCAGTGAAATGTAGAAATAAGTGATGTGTGTTCTTTCCAGGATCGGTCCCCCAAAATCCCTTTTGGGACCCATACTTCTCCCCTCCCCCACTCTGATTACCACCACCCCCATTCAACCTTGGGAGCTTTGTGTTGAAAATGGTGGTCATCTGCCTGGATCCCTGAATGACTATATGGATCAAGACCACACCAGCTGTTCCCTGTGTCACAGAACTAGCTGTTGGAATATGGGGGTGCCAAGAACAATACTGATGGGCCACTGCATGTTTCTATCAGATGCTATTGAGTTGTTACTGAAAGCAAAAGTTTAGATTTTGGAGCCATGGTATTTAATATTTGACTTATAAAATGTAAGTACAAGGCCCAGTGCCAAGAAGTTCACATAGTTTTCTCCTTTCACTTTCGTTCCAACTCTCTGCTCTGTATCAGTCAGGGAGGCCTCCGTTCTGCTGTGGTAACAGACATCCCTAAAATCTCAGTGGGACAAGTCAATACAGATTTCTCGCTCACCGAAGTCTGCTGAGGGTCTGCGGCCCTCTCCAGGGCCATGATCCCCCTTCTTGGCTTAGCACTGCCCGGGGGTTTATTCTGAAGGAAGTGCCAAGTTGATCCATGTTTGCACACCTCCCACCCCCAGGGGAAGTTGACCTGGATAGAAGTCTCCCTATCCAGGAAATAACACCCTTCACTTGGCCAAACCCCACAGGCCAAAAACAGTTACATGACCTGCTTGCCCTTCTGGGAGGGTCCCGTGTGCTCAGAAGGGAAGGGAAGCCAGACACCATCACCCACTTACTGCATCTGGGAAGATGGAACTCAGAGAGCTTCTGTGACAGACGGCATGACCCAGCCAGTGAAGGGCAGGCTTTGTCATGAGGGATTTCACTCTAGACTGATGATGGCATTTATGAGCCATCCATGGAAGCCCTCCCATGAGATGATAGACTTGCCCTTGAGAACCTTGCAGCTTCATGTTGGAGGCAAACAAGTAGCTCTCGCAGTCACCTGCATCCTAACCAGTGGTCGACATTGGACAACACAAGGAGCCTGGTTTGCATCTAGTAGCAAGAGAGTTTAGGGATTGCAAAGCCCTTTTTCAGGGACACAAGCAGGGGTCCTGGCTTAAATGGACCAGTGTGAGAGTTGGGAGCAGGAAAGGGAAGGTAACACAGTCATGCTGGAAGGGAGAAGGTAATTCTTGATTCATTGCCCTGGGGGTGGATGGTTCCCATCTCTCTGTCCTTGTGGGGTAGTTCATGGAGTGCTGGTGAACTTCTAAGGAGTTAGGAGCAATAAGGAAAGGTCCACAGAAGAATGAAGCTCTGCTTTGCATTTTATTCAACACAAACTTCCCAGCCCAATCTCACTCAATGTGTTAAGTGGGAAAATGTCTATTTCTGTCCTTTCCTCTCCCCGCCCTTCCCCTCCCTGATGTGACAACTGAATGAAAACTGACAGGCTGTTAGGACCAGGGCCGGTGTGTGTGTGTGTGTGTGTGTGTGTGTGTGTGTGTGTGTGTGTTCTTATTCCAAATCAGTTTTCCCAGCCTTTATTGGGATCAAACACATATCTCTTTATTCAGTCAATATAATGTAGATGTTTCAATGTATTTCCTACCTACTAAAAGAAATCTTTGCTCCAAAACAAAACTACTCATGTTGTCTTTTCTTCTACTTTGGTTTTTAACCTCAGTATCACATATGTTTTATGCCAAAATCGCTACCCTCAGTCTATTTCAAAGACATGTCTTATGGACGTGTCTGCCTGTTTCTTGTGGTTTGACTTTTCCATTGAATTTGATTTGCCTCAGCTTGCTGATAACCATTTCCAGGTAATTTTGTGTGCTAAGACACACATGCCAGTCTTCTGGAAAGGAAGACTCCTGCCTAACAGAACTTGGCCTTTAAGGTGTCCTGATATGTAAAGTCACAGTGACTCACCCGTGCAAGATTAAAAGCTACTAGACGCAATCCCGATGGTCCCTTCCATAAACATATGACAGTGCGAAAAACACTGCGGTTTGTCTCAGTAGTGTAAAGCTGTGGATGCCACCAGAGGGTGAACAATCAGGGGGGCACAGGGAACACCCCTTGTTAAGGTGCCTTAATGACAGGGGCAGAGAGAACCCCCACACAGGCCTGCGCGGCAGGTGCAGCTCCCGTCACCAGCTGAGGCTGGTGGAGGTCACGAGAAGCCCATTCGGCTCCCAGAGTGCACAGCTGATCCTGTCCTGGAGCTGAGATTCAAACCCACACTGGATGGCTGCAAAGCCTGCACCCCGACCAATGGTCAGGCCCGAACTGGTACCCGAACAGGGCTGAACTGTCACAGAAGGAGCATCCAAGTGAGCACGGCCCCGAGGCTTCTCCCTTGGCCTGCATCCCCCATCCTCCCAAAGCCGTAATGGCCAAGCGCGCCTCGGCAGTCTTCTAGAGACTACATATTTTGCTTTAGGTGGAGAGTGTCAAAGATAATCTGCCTGTAGGAGGATGCCCCAAATGTCCCACTAGCCTCGTTTTCTGTTTATTCTTCTCCCTAAACTTGCCTTCCATGGGGTGCCGACTGATGTGAGCCAACGGCTGTAAGGACAGGATGGGGGGCCAACCCAGCCTGGGGGTGTCTATGCACCTGGCCAGCCCCTCATGAAGCCTCCTGCTGGGGGCTGCAGCTTAAGGGAGCTGAGCCGCACTTGGTGGCTGCAGGGTCAGCCTCTGCATCAGGACGCACCTGCCAGCCAGGGTGCAACTTCTTGGCTTTCCTGACGCTGCAGGGATGCCCCCACCCCCACCCGCACAGCCTCACCTTCCTCCTGGGGAGAGCTCGAGCCCCTCCGCAGCGTCCTTGCGGGCTGTCCCTTTGGTGCTCAGTCTGTGGCTGGGCCAGAGCTCCCATCTCCTCCTTGTCAACTCGTGTTGGGGAGAGAAGCCTCCCCCTTGTCCTGGGCCCCCTGCCCTGGGCCCCGAGTGAGCGCAGGGGCAACAAAGCAGCCAGTGCTGCTCCCTGGCTGAAGACGGGCTCCCTCCTCCCTGCTGGCCGTGTTGCCACTCCATGAAATAAACGGCCTCGTAAAGGGTGCCCTATTGATTCCCAGCTACGGGGAGAGGGGGTGGGGGGCTCCCTCCTGTGTCCTGCTTAGCTCGTTAAGGAGGGACCCTCGGCTGTGTATATGGGGGTCACTGGAAATGAGAGAGAGGTTTTCCTGGAGGCTCTCAAACTTTGTGAAAATTGGACGTGTCCCAGATTTTGAGCTCTGGGGTTATGTCCCTGCAGGAAGCAATTGATGATTCTACAGCTAAGCCAATCGGGGACATTCCAGGGTGTCTTTCGTGCCCACCATCCTATAAGCCAACCTCCCTCACCTCGGGCACCTCTGCCCCCCTCCCCACTGGGAACATTTGGCAATGGTGGAGATATTTTCGGTTGTCCCAAATGAGGGGGTTGTTGCTGCAGCATCTAGTGGGTAGCAGCTAGGGATGCTGCTCCCATCCTACAAGGCACAGGACAGACCCTCCCCCAGGCATTATCTGGCTCCAAAGGTCAATAGCGTCAAGGTCAAGAAAACTTGATATTAAAAGGTACCCAATTTTAATAGAAGACACAATGTTGTTGCCTTATTAATTTGAAGCAATTTTTATAATCTTGCTATCGAAGTGAATGAACTCTTAACAACTCATTTAATTTATAGCTAGCTCCTTTCTCAGCTATCATCCCATAAACTTGGAAATTCTTGTAAGAGGGAAAAAAAATAGCATCCAACTTGTCTTCCAACCTAGTAAAATATTTATGAATCCTAAATTTAACAATTAATGAGGCTGGCATAATGTTGCATTTTGGAGAAATAAAATGAAGCCGTTATTAATTTTGACTTTTCTGCTTGAGATGCTGGAACTAACATATTTTTGCAGTTTTCTTTTTTTTTTTTTTAAAGATTTATTTATTTATACATACAGCTGGGGTACAGGCCAGAGGTGTGGAGTGGCGAGAGGCTTCACCAGAGACAGACTGGGAAGCAGAATAGGCAGATCAGAAGTACACTGCTGAGGGGAGCAGCGGGCGAGGCAGGAGAGGTCTGCCGCACCATGTGGGATTCTCCCCGGCTGGGCATCGAACTCGCATCGCTGCTGCCGACAGCTCCACAGCCCAGAGCTTAACTGCTGCGCCACCAGGGAGGCCCTATTTTTGCAGTTTTCAAAGGCCCAAGCGCTGCCTCTGGAGTCAGGTGGAGAAAATGGCCCTGAACCCCCTGAACCCAGGCCTCCCCCGACAGGGACCTCACAGAATCATTCACCCTTAAATGATGATACCTTAAGCCAACACTTGCCCAGTTGTTATTTATGACACCCCCTCCAAGCACCTCATCTGCTCTCAGGATGTCTTTAAAGAGACTCCACCCGGAGTAACAAACTAGTTGGCTAACCATGGTCATCAGAGAGACACTTTCTTTGGATGTGAGGATGACCACTGGGGATGACTTCTCCTTGCCCTTAGAGCATAGTTCTCTCCATTCCTGCAAGAATCTAAAGGATGTGGCTGCTGTCTCTCCCCCACTTCACCAGCATGTTCTAATTGATCACCCACATCCTGCTCGCCTGCCAAGAACACTTCTTGGTTGGGTTAACTTCTCCTCCGGTATTTAGTCATGTATCATTCTTTATTTCCCCATATCATGCTGCCTCTTCCTTGACTCACCCGGTCCTTCCTTCAATTAGATCTCCCCTCACAGGCCTCTACTACACCTGGGAAGTCTGTATTTATGCATGGGATGACTGCCCCAGTAGCCCGTGAGCTGTAAGCTTCAGCACCTTACGGAGTGTGTGAGAGTGTTGCTTTCTACTCTAGCTCCCGTGCTGTGCTTAACAAAGGGCCTGGAAAGTGGTGGTGGTGGGGGAAGCATATTGAATGAATGAATTAGATGGTAGATGAAGCATGAGGAACTCAAGTGCAAACAGAGATGACCTAGACCTAGACCAGAGGTTCCAAGCATGCAAGGAGCCTTGGTCAAAATATGATGAGGGTAGCACTATTGTTCTGTGTTGTTCCTGCTGTCTCTTTCCCTCTCGTCCTCACCCCAGCTCTCTCTTTGGCTTTTAACTCATTTCTCATCTCTCTCTACAAGATGGCAGATGGCCACCAACAGAGACATTCCCCACACAGAGGACAGTGGAGTTGCCTTCTCCTCCTGTCCCGCAGAATACCAGAGTAGTTATGGTTGGTCCAGAAATCAATCAATCGCTGTGGTCAGGGGAATGTGAAGATCTGATTGGCAAGCTTGGCACCCAGGCCAAACATCGGGACCAGGACTAACTTTCACCTGAGCACCTGGTCTGACACGGAGAAGGGATGAATCCCGGGGCCACTGGCCTGCTGACACCAAGTATAAAACACCAACTTGTGAAAATGCCTCAATGCCTCACCCCCTATTAGGCTGGGAGACACCTCACACTAGCCCCCTGCAGGGGCCGTTTGGTCAATGGAGGAAATAACTAGAGCTTTATTAGCTTCCATTTTACATTTTATTGCTTTCCTCCAAGTAATTGAGGTTGGGGAGAGCATCTTGTTACCTGTCTCCTTTCTAATTGGATTCTTTCCATTCTCTGTAACTCTTAGTTCTTGGCTCTCTGGCTGGTTTTGTCAAGGTAACTAGGCATTTTAAATCACAGTGTAATTTCTCCTAGCTCAGAAAACTGAACCGAAGTAGTAACTTTTAATAGGTCAATTACATTATTTTTCAGCAGCCTGCTACAGCCTAATGAAACTGCGGTTTAATTAGGTTGGTGAGATGCCAAAATAAATGTTTCATTCCCAGCTTGTTTTATTTACTCATTGAAAAGTAGGGGAATCTACAAATAATAGGATTGGAAAATGTTAAGGGCTAATCAGTCTGGCTGCTCTTGTTTGTAAAGAAAGGCGATTGTATCGTCAGTCTCGTTTCTGAGAAGAGCAAGCTACAAAATAACAAGATAATAACAATAATATATGTTTTTTTAATTTGGGAATACTGAGTCTAGGCCTCTTTGTTTAAAAAACACAAATACTAAAAGGCCATTCGGGAGGACGCAGCTGATTCCGTGTTTCCTGAAGGATTCGCGCCCCTACTATGTGGTGGTGGTAAATTCACGCTTCGTTCTCCAGCCACCGAGGTGGCTCGACTAAAACAGAGTTTTGGAGCTTAGGAAGGTGGCCTCTGAGTGGACATCAGAAGGATAGAAGCCTGAGGCATCGGGAAGCCCTTCGTACACTGTATCTTCCTTTAAAAGCAGCCCCTCCAAACCTCAACCACCCCCCAGTGAGCCCCCGTCACCCCCACCCACGCGGCAGGGCAGCGCCCAGTCCAGCAGCTGAGGGGCTGGACAGCGGAGCAGGTTTGCCTGGCCTCACCCAGATCCCTCCCGCTGTTCTGGCGCCAGAGACCTGGGTGTTTGGCCGCTTCCTGCTTTCCTGCTTTGGTGACGAGGGCTGGGAGGAGGCTTTAGGTCGCCTCCGGTGCCTGCCTTAGACAAAGGGACAGCCAGCAATCAGGGGCCCAGAGAGACACACCTGGGGAGGGATTTGCTGGTGTCACTTCTCTGTCTCGCAGTTGCGGAGAGGCGACATCTCCCTGTACCTGAATTACAAGAGATGCCAGAACTTTATCTGAGCCGGGCTCAGGCAAAGGAAGACAGGCAGCCGGATTCTAGTATCTTCTGCATGTTTCCCCCGAGCAGCTCCCTCTGCATGGTTTCCATCTGCCCTACTCTGGAGAAGAGGGGGCCGTGCGCACGCGTGGAAGATCGGCGCTCTTGGGTGGTACAGGCATTAACCTTTGCATCACCCGTGTTTTCGGGGTGCGGGTCTCTTTCTCGCGCTCGAGAACACAGGAAGCTTCTCTCCCCGGCTTGGCATTTACTTTGACTTTATTTCAATGTTAGTTCTAAGATTGACTCATATTCTCTGTCCCTTTTGAATAAAACCGTAGATTCCCCCATGCCACACTCAAAAGAAATGTTTCAGGTCCCATTTTTCATCTTGACATGTTCTGGAAGGCTCTTCCCTCCGTGACTGTGCGCTGTTTAATTCCCTGTGATGTCTGTGTGGGCTCTTCCCTCCTTTGATAGTCCTGTGCTGGAGCGCTGTTTACATCAAAGTCGCCAACTTTTTCTGTTCAAGAACAATGCCGTCAGTAATGACAGAGGCTCGGAAGGATAAATATTTGCTCCTGTCATCGTACATCTGTTGGTGGCAGTTCAAAGGGACCAAAACAGATGCACCCTAGCTGGCCTCACTGCAAAACTCATTTTGATTTTTGTCGTCTCTCGTGCTCAGATAATTTGGGGAGAAGTCTATGCAACGAGAGGGAGACTTGGGGGGAAGTTCTGTAAAATAGTTATTTGTGACGACTGCGGCCATATCGTGTATCGTTCTCTCTTCCAATTCAAGTGTCTAAAGATAACGTTAAAGATAGGTTTTCAACTTTCAGACAGAGGTATCCATTTTGCCCACCAGTGAAATGGTATTCTGCAGTATGCAAAGCTGAGGTGTATCTCATAGTAAACATTTATATTTAACTGGCAATTTGTAACATTTGCTCACACATCCATTGTCAAAAGTGATGAGTCTGTGATGATAAAATTAGCCCTTAGGAACCAGATGGCCGGGCGGCAGCCGGGGCAGCTGTATGGACGTTCAGCCCACGTCAGGAAGGTCACAATTCACAGAGACAGGTAGATGCAAAAACCAGCCGTGCCTTTGACCAGCCCATCTTCCATGCTCAGGCCGTTCTTCATTACACAGAGAGAGCTGAGAGGCAGTTTTTCTACGGATCCCGCAAAAGAAGTTAAAAGAGGGCCACGGCTTCTTCACCCAGAAGGACTTCAGGGTCCTAGTGTAAGCGTATGCACCGCCCACCTTTTTTCTCAATCTTTCCAGTCAGTCAAAGATGTTGGGGTGGATAGCCACACACACCCAACTGAAACCAGCCTAAGAAAAAAAAGGAACACTGGTTTGTGTGATTGAGAAATGCTATCAGGTCTGGAGCGGGGAGAGCCCGGATGCTCCCCTGAGGCTGCCGAGGCCCCGCCCCCAGCGTTGCACACCCCATGTCTTCAGGCTGTTCCCTGGAAATGGGAGGGTGGTTACAAGAGGTGCCAACCTCCATCCCACCAGCTCAGGAGCCTGGTGATGAAGACCACCTCGTAGTGGCTCAAAGGAAGTCCTACGAGAGCTCAGTTTCCAGCCACTCCAAGATGCCCAAGCTGGAACCCCACCCCACCTTGCGATCTGATTGTAGGGAAATGGAGAGACTTTCTGTGGGGAGTCTTAATACTAGAAGAAGATAGAGGCACCCAGACAAGTCGAAGCAGAAGTCTACTAGAGCATTTCTTCTCAATGTAAAAAATTGAAAATTGTTTTTTGAGGAAAGAATAAGTCTCTTTTGAAAATGCAAACCTCAAAGAAAATTGAAAGAGGAATGAAAACATGTCCTCTCACACAGTCACCGATTGTTAATATTTTGTGACAATAACCTTCGCTTGCTACTCTCTCATGTGTATATGATATGTGTGAGAGTCTATGCGTGTGTATACATGAGAGAGAGCGATACTGCACTATTTGAAAATTACAGACACCACAGACACCCAGTGCCTGCAGAATTCACCTTCCATCTCTTAAAAGCCAAGGTTCTTACATAGCCACAGCATGACTATTATCATTATTTTCATCCAGGATGCGGTTGAGGATGGTGCGTTGCCTTCTGTTGTCCTATCTCTTTCTCACCTTTGATCTAGAAAAGTCCCCCACCATTTCTTCATCATCTATGATGTTGCCATTTTCAAAAGTACTAGATAATTCCATTGCAGATGCCAAAACCAGGTTCGGGGAGGCTGTGCAACTTCCCAAGTGGGGAAGATGTTGAAGCGGCGGAACCAGCCCTCGGACCTGCGCCATCGACTTAGCTCTTCCTTAGGAGTAGAGTCTATCCCACCATTTCATCAAGGACGTGACATGGGTGATGTGGAGAACCTCACGGCCATCTGTCCCATCGCTGGTGACAGAGAAGTTACTCGCTAACGGACTCATCTCTGATAGCCTCATCCCGTGATCAGGAGCCATCTGTGAGCCTGGTCTGCACACGGGACATACATCCTGTCCCCACCAACCTCTCTCCACTGCCGATGCTTATCTGGACTGATTCATCACACTGACATTATTGGAATAGTTCGTCGCTAAGTCTAGCCTTTTATTAACATTAAAAACTCAAACCAGGGCCTCCCTGGTGGCGCAGGGGTTAAGTCTCAGGTCTATGAAGCTGTCCGCAGCCACTGCAGCACGAGTTCGATCCCCGGCCAGGGAGCTTCCCACACGGCGCAGCAGACCTCTCCTGTCTCCCGGCTGCTCCCCTCAGCAGTGGATTTCAGTGGATCCGCCTGTTCTGCTCCCCACTCTGTCTCTGGGGAGTCCTCTTACCCCGCCCCCTCTGGCCTACACCCCAGCTCTTGTATGCATGAAATAAATAAATCTTCAAAAAGCAACAAATACTAGTTGCACCCCTTCAGCAGAACCGTACCGCTCAGTTGGATTATCAGTGCTGGGAAAAATAAACGCACTTGGCTAGTCTTTGGCAAAACTGATGGCACCTGGCCTGCCGCCACCTGTCGGCTTAGAGGTCAGCAGTGATGGCTATGGGACAGACTGCCCTCCTCGGAAGACCAAGAGTCATGGAAGGTTTTCGCTGAGAATCTTAAAGTGAAAAAAGAAAAAGAAGGAGAGAATAGACACTGGAATTATGACAAGGGACAGGAGGAAGCATCCAGTGCCACCGCCATCCCCATTACAAAATACTCAGATGGAGCGGACAACCTGTGTTTTATGTCCATGTGGCATATTCAAACTCTTTGTTTAGAGTTTCAAGAGCGTCTACTTTTCCTTTGATTGGGTTTGATTATCTTTCATGATCTTAGAAGTTGTACTTTTCTCCCCTTTTCAGACTAAGAAAGTCCTTAGCCAAATGGCCCCAGCCATTGGGTTTTCCTATAGGTGTCATTCATTTGTGTTGTTTCTTTTTCCTCCCCTGGGGTTTTTCAATAGTGCTGCCTTTCAATCAAAAGCTAATTTTCTTTGTGTGTGTAGGTGGTGTAGAATTCCAGGCTTTTACACAGTAGCAGGTCTGTATTTGATGTACCTGGTCCAGAGACAATTGTTCTTTATAGCTTTCAGGAGTAAATTCAATGGGCGCCCCACGCCACCGGTTTGTAACTCATTTGGTGGCGTGTTGGACAGGATTATTTCACAAAGCAGTTCTCAGCTTAAGAAGCTAAATTGGCTTTATTGTGCCTAGCTGGAGGCCTTACATCTCTGAATTCTGAGGATATTTACATGCATATCAGGAGTCTTTCAAGAAAATGGGAAGGGGCGTATTTGCAGGTGTAAATCCCCCCACTTTCTTTTAGCAACCCCCAAAGGGCCTGGGGGTCATAGTGGATTCGTTGAGAGCATGTGTTTCAGGATGCACTTGGGGGGTGCTTATTTCAGGCAGAACCTCACAACTCCCAGAAACGAGCCCTGGCAGGACGGTGAGGTGCGTTCCCACTCAGTTCAGTGGCGAAGACTCTGGAGTCGATGGCGCAGGTCCGAGGGCTGGTCCCGCCGCTTCATCATCTTCTCCACTTGGGAAGTTGCACAGCCTCCCCGAACCTGGTTTTGGCATCTGCAAACTGAATCAACGTGTACTATGTGCCAGGCAGGAGAAGCCAGGCTGACAGAGGTGTAGTTCCCATCAGCTCTGCTTTCACCGCTGGCCGTGCTCCATGGGGCAAACCCTGGGACTCGCGATGGAAAAGCCGCTGCCCAGGAAGTGGCGAGTGTCAGAGGTGCTGAGGGATCCTGGGCCCTCACGGTGGCAGGGGACTGCAGACCTAGAGGTCCGGGCGTGTGGGGTCCACTGCAGGCGCTTGCGTGGGCACGAGTCATAGCGATTGCTGCCCAAAACTTAGCCCGCGGGCTGTGCTGGGAGGGCGTGAGATCACACGTGGAAACATTTAGCGCTCTTTGTGGTCACGGAGTAAACATCTCGGTTGTGATTGTAGGATTCAGCTCACTCTCGCTTCCTGTCAGTGATGATTTACAAGAGTGGGAATGTTGAGGACGGTTAGAGTTTAAAATTCACAGGTTCTGTTCATTCCACCATTTCAGAAAAGAGGAAATGGAGACCAATTTGAATCTCATTTATACTGAAATGGGGAGAACAGAACCCAGGTTTTCAGGTGAACAGTTCAGAGTTTCTCCCTCTTGCCTCTGGGCATGGAAAGCTCCACTTTTTTTTAAAAGATTCATTTATTTTTGCATACATGCTGGGGTTGCTGGCATGAGGTGTGGGGCGGTGAGAGTGTTCACCAGAGACAGTGGAGAGCAGAACAGGTAGATCCACTGAAACACACTGCTGAGGGGAGCAGCGGGGAGACAGGAGAGGTCTGCTCTGCCATGTGGGAATCTCCCCGGCCAGGGATCAAACTTGCTCCGCAGCTACCGACAGCTCCACAGCACTGTACTTAACCCATTGCGCCACCAGGGAGGCCCAGAAAGCTCCATTTTAAAGAAAAATGGATCCTCCATCTCTGTCCCCAGAATATGCCTCCATTTTTGCCCGATGGTGTTTGCAGAAAACATTGGGTCTCTGCTGCTTTGCCTGCCTATCTCTGCCCACCCTTTGTTTGTTTCCAAGGTATCACTTTCTCAGGGGTGTCCTCCCTGACACCCCAGCAGACCACAGGAAACCCCCCTGGAGATACCTCCTGCCCACATGCCCTGCTTTTTCTAACTTTCATGACATTCCCGGTTGTGCATAAACTTATGAGACTCGTTCATGATTTCTTCTTCCTCCTGAGATTTCAATTTCCATGAAATAACTTTATTTTGTTTTTTTCATTCTGAGAACCAGGTATGGTTTCTGGCACATAGTAGGTACTCAATCAGCAGGTGTTAAGTGAATGAATGACCAGATGGCATTTTGTTGGCCTAGCCATCTTCTCTCCTTCCACGCAGGGCAAGTGGATTTCCACACATGCACAGGCACACACACAGCGCACACATGCTCTCAAATGAGACACTTCAGAGACGGTGATGGGTGTGTCCACTCCGTAGGACCAGAGATACAGAAGGACTCGGGCATGTGTAGCGTCAGGTGCCCACATAGCCATCACTCTTGCCCCTTTGGAGGTCTCCCCGGCCACTCCTGCCTTCAAAGCAGAAAGTGTGTAAGGTGTGACACTGGTTTTCAGGCTTTGGGATTGCACAGAGGTGTCACATTTCTAAAGAATACAAAATGTGGGAGAGAATGAAAAGGCAGGCTGGGATGACCAGCGTTTCATCTCTCCCTACGGAGATGGTCACTACTTCATCATTTCATTTCATAAAACTGGACAATTTAGGGGCGAAGAAGTAGAAAAGATCTCAGCTCAAAAGGAGGGGTGGTCCTTCCCCTGAAAAGGGGGGTGACTTCCTCCAAGTTATTCTGTAGACGGGAAACGCCAGCCCGCTGTCTCCCACAGCCCAGCCCTTATTTCTGGAGGGGTGGAGATGGCTGCCTGTCCCTCTCTGTCTGTGGCCCTCTGGGGGTGCCGCTCTGTTTAGTTGCTCTTTCTATTATAGCAAATAGCACAAGGTTAGTGGCTTAGAGAAAGACAAATGCGTTGCTCTCATGGATCTGTGAGCCAGAAGCCTAGGGGCAGAGGTTTGGGTGGCTTCTCTGGGGTCTCAGATGTAGCAGCTGCTTTGGGATTTTATCAGAAGCCTCCAGGAGAACCTGCTTCCAGATTGACTCAGTTACTGGCAGGATTTATCCCTGGTGCTTGGGCCCAAAGCGTCTGTTTCCTGCCTGGCTCTCGGGCAGGGATTGTTCTGAGCTGGGAGAGACCACCCACAGCCCTTGGCGTGAGCCCCTTCCACCTGCAAAGCCAGCCAGGAGGCCAAGCCCTCCGCGTGCCTCCCCCATCCTGTTCACCTCCTTTTGCATGTGTGATGAGATTTTTTTTCAGATTAGACTAGACTTGGCATGGTCGGATTAGGGTTTGTGTGGTGACACTCAATGGGATTCAAAATAATCTTTGTGAATTACAGCTGAGCCCCCTTTGTCCGTCAGACCACATATTCGTAGGCGTGAGGATGCAGGAACTCCCTGCTCGCCAACCCTGCTCCCCTCTCAGAGGCAGGGCTGAGAGGCTGCCCTTGACCCGCATACAGGAGCGGAGCGCCCCCCTCCCCACTTCTCGTCAGGACCTGACAGGTGCGTGTAGATCCAACATGCAGGAGAAAACAGGGGCGGGGGAGTGCGGGGGCTGGGGGGGCACAGACCTGTAACTCTAGAGGTAGAGCAGCTCAGAATCTCTGGTTGCAACTGAATGCGAAACAGTTAAGTGCATGTTCACACTTGGGTTTCTTTCTTGAAGAGTGGGTGTGTGGTGTGTTACATAATAATCACAGCTCACTGAAGAAGCCGCTCTCCAGCTCTCTGCCGGTCTCTTCTATAAGAGCCTCAGGCACCTCCAGGCTGGCAGAGCCCTGTGGGGTCGGGGAGAGAGGACTGTTGACACTGGGGACTGTCCTGCTTGCTTTTGTGGGATGAGCTCAATCTCGGTCCTAATGGCGCCACCAGGCACAGCAGCTCCTGTAAGTTCTGCCTCCTCTCTGCTCAGTTTTGCTTGAAAATCACCCAGAATCAGGGTCCACAATTCTAAATCCAGGAGCAGATGCATTTTAAATGCACGAACCAAGCCTACTCCTTAAAGAGAGATTAGCACATCCTCCTGACACCCAGAAAGCCCTGTGAAGGGATTTGCAAAAGTAGAACCAAAAAGGCATTTGCTTTGTGAAACCATATTTTTATATTTGCAACTGTTTCAGCTGCAGAGAGCGAATTGACTCACAGTCCCTGGGCACCTACTGTGTGCTGGGTGACCTCACACTCACCCCGTCATATAGGTGTTAGTGATCAAAGTGAACGCTTTTAGACCGTCTCGGGTGCACATGGGAGAGCCAGCATGTGGCTGCATGTCACATGCGAAGATAGATTCGGGAAGTCTGAATTTTGGGTACCTTCCCCCAACTTCCTTCTTTACCTTTGTTGTTCCCCTTTTAGCTGTGCGTTGCCATATTCAATAGAAGGATATGGGGAGAATAATAGCTACTAGTTAATAGATTTTTAACGGGCTGCCGGGCAGCAAACTCAGTGTTGCATAAATATTAGACATAATCACCCTCCTCCGTGAGAACTTTCATTCTGTCTCGTGTGTGGGGAAACCGAGGCGCGGCTACTGAGTGATGGGTTCTGCTCGTCTTAGGTCCCTGCAGCGTGTCATCCCACCAGTGAGTGTACATAGGCGAGCACACCCGTGTACACGGAGCTCACAGGTCTGTGTGCTTCCTCTCTGCTAGGGAAACCCCTGTGGACGTCCCTGTTGCGATTCAGACTTCCGTTTTCCTTATGAGCCTCCTGGCCACCTTAAGAGCATGAGTTCAACTGGCTGATGGTTTACCAACTAATTACTCTTACTGTGTGTCCCAGGCATGTCCCCATCTGCCTGTGGCAAGGGAGAGCTGGGCCCAGCAGCCAGGGCTGCAGCTGGCAGTGCCTGTTGCCCTTTGGGGCTAACTATCTCTGCAGTTAGCATCTCTTTGCAACAAGACACCTATTGGCTAACTATGGTGATGGTAAAAGAGTGCCCTTTAAATTTTCACATTTTGTTTATTTGAATAAAAAAGTGAATTGCTAGCTCCATCCATGTTGCTGCGAATGGCCTGTGTTTATCTTTTTTGAATGCTGAGTAATATTCCACTGTGTATATGTCCCACATCTTCTTGATCCATTCATCTATTTTTGGGCATTTGGGTTGTTTCCATATCTTAGCTATTGTAAACTGGGCTGCAAGAAACATCACACTCAGCGAAATAAGCCAGAAAGAAAGAGAAAAATATCGAATGGTCTCACTTATAGCAGCAATATAGGGGAACCATATAAGAGAGAGACATTCAGCAAGGAAGGGGGAGGCTAAGGGCTCAAAAAGGGGTAGAAAAGAGCACAAGGAACTATAGTGATGGGTCATGGGTGAATCGGTGGTGGGTAATCTATGGGGAATACACAATAATGTAAAAGATATAAATAATAATAAATATATATTTGAAAAGTGAATTGCTTTAAAGAAGTGAGATTTTGTCATTCTTACCTCTCTTGGGCAAAGGCAGGCCAGGAGCAATGGGACACATAGTAGGAGTAATTAGTTGGTAAATGAAACGGCCGGTGGTGTGAGTGTATGTCCGATTCTAAGTGAGGACCAGGTATGCCTACGTAGACAAGGCGGATCATGAACGATAGGAACTTAGGGGGCATGTTCGGGGTATCTGTCTCCCACTGCCTGGCTTTGGGCAGGGATGGCAGACCCAGCCCACCCCCCTGCTTCTGTTTCACTTGGCATTGACAGTTAGTCCTGTGCATGGGAGGCTCGGGGCTCCTTCCCCAGAGTTCCGGCTTGGACTGAATATTTATTAAGCACCCAGGGCACATGAGATTGTTGAGGACACTTGAGTTGATCTGTATCCGCAGAGGCGTCCTCATCACGCTGAAGTGGAGCAGGAATTCACAGGGATGACAGGACCTTGTCGAGAACAGAGAGAGGCAGATCCTTTGTCTGGGGGGGGAAAGGACCTGGGAAGGTGCGGCCAGCGAGTGCAAGATGTTGGTGCCTGGCGGGGAAGAGGGGAACTTGGACTTCCCTACTCACAAGGTCAATCTGCCATGGGACTCATTTGGTGACCCAGGGAAGCAGGCCAGAGCAAACACCCCACTTGTCCTTAGTGATTGCATGAGAAAAGGAAGAGTGTGTGTTTGATTGTAAATGGCGATTGTCATTTTGTTTTAAGCTAGGGGCAAATGGAAGTGGTGGGGACTGTGGCAAACTGGTCCAGGTGAAAAGTGGCTTCACCTTCGGCAAAATGCTTCACTGGTAAAGATGAGTAACCCACACGCCAGATCTTCAGATTTTCTGTGAAAATTCAATTATCTGGATTTTTTAATGTAAAATCTCCTATTTTTAATTACTGAGAATAATTCATATTTTAAACTGTTTGAGCCCACACCACAGGGCTGAGGCCACTGCATGAGAGTGTTTGGATAGAACCTTGCTGCTACTCCAGGAGCCCATGCACGCAAAACGGTGTACGGCTTTTTAAATAATGTCTTCATGGAGATTCACCTATCACGTCATATTCATATAACATAAAATTCACCCATTTAAAGTATACAGCTCAATGGTCTTATTGTGTTTACAGAGTTGGGCAAACTTCACTGAAGTTTCTCATCAAACCTATAACGTGAAAATGTTTTCTCACTTTCTGTGGACCACCTTTTCACTTTTTTCATGAAATTGTTTATACCATGAAAGATTCCTATTTTGATGCAGACCAATTCCTCTGTTGTTCCTGGCAAGGCTGCTGTTTTTGGTGTCAGAACGAAGAATTCTATGCCTGCCCCAAAGTTTACTCCACATTTCTCCTAAAGTTGTATAGTATCAGTGATCTAATTTAGGTCGCTGGTCCATTTTGAGTGTGAGATAAGAGTTCACATTTAGGCATTTGCTGCGACATCTAGTTGTCCCATCACATTTGTTGGAAACACTCTTCTTCCCCCACGAGATGGTGGAGGCACTTCCTGCTGATTCTGACCCTGGGTGGCCGTGCTAGCACACTTGGATCATTTAAATTTGTCAAGATGTATTAGCTCTCCCATCCTTGAATATGGTTCCACCGAAGAAGGAGCACTGCTCTCGTGCTCTTGCATTTTAATTCTCTGCATTGACCTTGAATCTGTGACAAGAGACAGGTAACTGCTAATGAGGATGGAACTTCAGAACTAAAGACTGAGTTGGAGGAACAACTTACTTTTGAATGGGCCTCATGTGTTGTATGTATGTGGCCTGGCTAATTGTAACTTCAGTATAAGTGAGTATAGTGGAATCTCTTGAGTTGTGTGTCCTAACTCAGCCCTGAGCAGAGATGTTTTTTCTTCTTGGTTACATATATTGATATACGTACACACACACACACACACACACACACTGTCCTGCTGTGAAAAATCACCTCGCGTTGAGAAGCCCTGATAACTGATATAAGCTTCGTTTTATAGAGGTAGGTGACTAGATACAGGGATAAGGATACATGCACATAATACACAACAAACATACACACAAACACCATACATATACACCATGCACACACATGCCATAAACACACACCACACACACAGAGCTTTAAATGAGGCATAGCTACTACTTTCTGCCACTGGCACAGTTTCTGAATGAATGGATTCCCAAGAGGAAGCTTACTGAGAGCCTTTTTCTCAACTTGGTAAAAATCTGATTTTTTTTTGTTCCCTGCTGTGGATGTTGTCACCATAGTCACACCTAGGAATTCTATGCTCTTCTTTTTCTGGAGAAACTACGAAGAGCTTATATCCATCATATAAAATATAAGCTTCTAAATTATTAAGGAAAATTCTCCAGTTTTCTTGCAGATGCCATCACATGAGGATAACCAGAAAACTAGTTTGGTGCATATTCATCTGGACTTTTTTTTGCAGTAGGGTTTGTCACTTGTATTTGACAAAGCCGTCAGAGCTCTCTCTCCTTCGTCCACCTCCCACAGCCAGATGCAAAGGTTTCACCTTCACTTCTGTTGCCTCCCTTGCAGCTAAGGGCCCAGCTCTGGCTGACGAGACATCAGGAAGTTCACAGGATGTGCAGCAGGGTCTTCTTCCAGTTGAAAGGCGTGAGCCACACCAGGAGCTGACCTTTTGCTGTGCTGATGTCATGTGTTCTTGTCTGTAGATGTGGGATTGATGCCAGAGCCACCAGAGTCATCTTAGCATCACAAGGGGTATCCACGGGATGTGAATCTATTCTAGTAAAGATGGTAGAGCAGAGAAAGGGAAAGAACTGGGGTCCTTGAGGGCATCAGAGAGTCATGATGATCTAGAAAGTTCTAGAATGTTTCTAGAATTCTTGATTGAGGTGCAATTATGTATTTGTATATTTGTGTTTATGACTAGTATTGGTTCTTAAGGATGAGTCTATACATATACAAACACATATGCATACAAACACACATGAACATTCATATAAACATACTCACATGGACACACAACATTCATGCATGCAAATATTCACATGTACAAACACATATAACTACAAACCACATACAAGCACATGCATTCACATGTAGGAAGACATGGATACAAACCACATCAAGTAAACACATTCACATATACAAACACATATAAATATACAAACTCTGTACATGCACACACAGAGAGCCAAGCACATACACATACACAGGTACATTCACAAGCGCATGTATGTTTCAGTTCCACAGAAGACATCTCCAAAATTGTGCAGGGCTTTACATGTGATCAGAAAGCACACAGTTTTTAACCTGTTTTTTTTTTTTAAGATTTATTTATTTATGCATACAAGCTGGGGTACAGGCCAGAGGTGTGGGGCAGTGAGAGGGTTCACCAGAGACAGAGTGGGGTGCAGAACAGGCAGATCAGAAATACACTGCTGAGGGGAGCAGCGGGCGAGGCAGCAGAGGTCTGCGGCGCCATGTGGGAATCTCCCCGGCCGGGCGTTGAACTCGCATCACTGCAGCCGACAGCTCCACAGCGCAGCGCTCAACCGCTGCACCACCAGGGAGGCCCTAACCTTTTTTTTTTTTTTAACTCAACATATATTAAGACATTATTTCCTATCTAAAGATAAAATTTTAACTTGCTATTTTAAATAACTGCACCCTGTTTTGTTTTGCCTAAGCTTTCTCCTGCTATAAACACGTAGGTTCACTTGAATTGTTTGGCCGATCCAGGCAACACTGGATCAACATTGTGACCCCAGTGCTCTGGCCAGCTCTCTGTCATCAGTCCAGCAAACCAACAGGGTGGATAGCTGTATGCAGAGGTGATTATCCCAGGATTAAACATAATAGCAGAAAAATGAGAACACCTCGAATGTCAAAGCAGAGGACTTGTTCAATAAATTATGGTTTGTGCACACAGTCAAACGGTATGGGGCCAAAGTGATGATTTAGAAGAATATTTAGTGTTGACAGATTTCACAAGAAAAGACATACAGAGAATCCAAAATGAAAACTATCAAGTATGACCATGTTTATTATAATTGTATTTACAGTATATAGGGTGAAAATGGACAAAACCCCCCTCAAAGTGCTTGCGGCATTTCCCTATGGGAACTGAGAAGGCTTTTGGATGTGTTCCCCTACACCCGTCTCGGTGCCCCAAATAACCTGGCGAGGATGTTCAGCAATATAATGGCCTTGCACTGGGAAATGTGGCCCTTCCAGTTCGCCCTGGCTTCCAGCACCTTCCAGCCTTAGCCCAGATCCCGTGTCCCGAATGCACTGGCACCCTGCTTCCAGAAGTCTGCAGGAAACAGCTCTGCATTTGTTGAATGCGTTTTAAACTTCCAGTCCACTAGGGTCCTCTAGTGGTTGTGTGCATATGTGAGAGATTCTGGCCTGGGGTACAGCATCTTCTTTTGCAGACAGAATTTGGGTTTCAATGACTTAGTGCTAGCAAAGATCCTTCCCAAATGTTTTCTAATGGTAAACGATTTCTGGCTTGTCAGTTAAATCACTGTGGAAACAGCCACTCTCTATCCCCTGCTTAACTAAGAATAATAAGGAACACACACACACACACACAGACATACACACAGCAGAGGAGAGCAGAAGCAGCAGCATCACACAGAAGTTCAGATCCTGACTAAGACCCTGATCATATCCTGGGGGTTAAGAGCTTCCCTTCTGGGGCCTCCCCGGTGGCGCAGCGGTTGAGCGCTGCACTGTGGAGCTGTCGGCAGCACCGACGCGAGTTCGACGCCCGGCCGGGGAGAATCCCACATGGTGTGGCAGACCTCTCCTGCCTCGCCCGCTGCTCCCCTCAGCAGTGTACTTCTGATCTGCCTGTTCTGTGCCCCACTCTGTCTCTGGTGAACCCTCTCGCCACCCCACACCTTTGGCCTGTACCCCAGCTTGTATGTACAAAAAAAAAAAAGCTTCCTTTCTGGAATCAGCCAAGAGGCCTCCCGTTAATTACCTGCAGAGATTCAACTCTTCCCTCTGTACCTGGTGCTGATCATAGTATCCCCCTGACTTCATCCACTCAGGCTGATATAACAAAGATATACAGACTGGATTGCTAATAGAGAAACAGAAGTTACTTCCCCACAGTTCTGGAGGCTGAAAGTCCAAGATGAAGGCCCTGGCATGGTCTGGTGAGGGCCTGTCTTCTGGTTCACAAACACCAGCTTCTCCCATGTCCTCTCATGGGAGAATGTCTCTGTGGGCCACTTTCTGATATGGTATTGTTTCTTACTGAGATAACATTATTTTTTACTAGAGTATTGTATTTTTTTAATTGAAGTGATGCTGCTTTACAACATGCATATGGCTGAGGGGTGCAGATCCACACCTCTTCATATGTGTGTTACTACACGGCCCATCCCCTAAGTCCCCATAATCCTCTACCCTAGTCTTTTGTGCCCCCCTACACACTTTGCTCCCCACTTCCTCCCTCCCCTTCTACTAGCTTCAGTTCTGTAGTCAGATTTTGAGGTGTTTTTTGGGGGGAGTTAGTTTTTTCTGTTCCTTTGTTTTGTTTTTCCATATTCTGCCAAGAGTGAAATCATCCAGTCTTTCTTCTTTTCACTTATTTTGTTTAGCCTAATCCCAGCTCCATCATGTAATTGAAATAACAATATTTCATCATTTTTATATATATTTTTATTGTTATTTATATCTTTTACATTTTGTATTCCCCTTGGGTAACCCACCACCAATTCACCCATGATCCATCTCCATGGTCCTTTGTGTCCTTCTCTACTCCATTTTGTGCTCTTACCCTCCCCCTCCCAGCTGAGTGTCTCTCCTATTTGGTTTCCCTATAGTCCTGTTATAAGTGAAACCATTCGATATTTTTCTCTTGCTTTCTGGCTTATTTTGCTGAGTATGATCCCCTCTTGTTCCATCCATGTCGCTGCAAATTGCATGTGTTTATCTTCTTTGAATGCTGAATAGTATTCCATTGTGTATAGTACCACATCTTCTTGATCCAATCATCTATTTTTGGACATCTGGGTTGCTTCCATACCTTTGCTATTGTGAACAATGCCGCAATTAACATATGGGTGCATGTATCATTTTGGATTAGTGTTTTTGTGTCCTTTGGGTAGATTCCCAAAAGTGGTATTGCTGGGTCGTATGGAAGCTCCATTTTTAGCATTTTGAGGAATCGCCATACAGCTTTCACAGTGGTCGGACCAATTTGATTGCATCATTTTTATAGTTGAGTAGTATTTTATATCTACCACATTTTTATCCACTTCCCTGTTGTTGGCACTTAGGTTATTTCTTTAACTTGGCTTGGTAACTAGCACTGCAATGATCATAGGAGGGCATGTATCCCCTTGAGTCAACGTTTTTGCATTCTTTGGATAAATACTGAGTGGAATTACTAGATCATACGGTAGATCTATCTTTAATGTTTTGAGAACGCCCAATACTGTCTTCCATAGGGACTGGACCAGTCTACATTGTGCTGGATCTGTTTTACAAGGGCTTTGCCCTTATGCCCTGCTCACCTGCCAAAGACCCCCTGATATCCAATACTTGCCTCCTAATACCATCACATGGGCCTTAGGGTTTCAACATATGATCTGGTGAGGGAGGGGCCACAAAGTTTCAGTACATTCCCCCCTTATGTTAGATGAAGGTGGTGTGGTGGGGTGATTAAGAGGTAGGCCAACTGCACAGGCTGAAATCCCAGGTGCTTGCCCAGATAATCTCAAGCTGGTGCTTTCATTTCAACCAGTGCTCAACTCTGCATTTCCTGATGTGGGTAACAAGAGCAGTGCTGTGGGCATTAAATGAGTTAATGCTCAGGCACCTGGAACAGTACGCAGCCCATAAATTCAGTAAGTTACTAGGTGGTGAACAATTGCTCTGAAGAAGATAACACAAACACAGCACTGGGCCCAGCCCATGGCACACAGCAGGTATAGCCAAATATGATATCACCTGCCCCCAAACCCAGGTGACCACAGAGGGAATCTGGGTGGCAGTGCTGGGGACCTGCAACGAGTTGGGGTTGGAGACTGGGAGTCCATGCATGGACTTTCTACTCTCATTTTTCTTACCTCCTTTCTAGGGCCACCACCCAAGTTCGTGGGACACACACTGATGAAGCCTTGTCCTCAACAGTGAGTGCTCCTGCAAATTAATTGTGGTGCTGATGGACAGCACACCCAACAGGCTCTGCCCCCTCGCTTTTGCCTTTGTCTCCTTCTCCCCCTCGCCCATGCTCCCTGCATCTCACTGCAGCTGAGCCTCTGTCTGGCGGCTGCTCCGCTAAGCAACCATCACATGTTCTGTTACAATCATGTTTTATTATAGCTTTCAAAAGATGACCTCTCATTCCACACACTCGTGTTTATAGAGGACTTCTGGCATTCTGAAAGGAAACAGATAGCAGAGTCTCCAAACCCTTTATTTGCTTCAGCTGATAACTGCTCTGGCCAGAGATGAACGCTGCAGTGATTACAAGATGTAATTTACTACAAAAGACAGTTAATATTACTTACAAACCTGTCATCACTTCTGGGGGAATCAGAGTCGAAACAGCCAATGGGGCAAATCTGAATCCACCTAAATATCTTGGTCTGGTAGAATTGCAAGTTTATAGATTTACCATTTAAGAAATAACCCCGTTATGAAACATTCGTCCTCGTAGACAGACAATATAAGTAACAAGCAAGATTACATCCTTTTATGTGGATCAAGGACATAGCCAGCCTGAGAGAGAAAGGAAGAAAAAAAAATCCTTCAAGGGGCACTTAAATGCTACCCTTGTGAATTATACCTGGGATATTAACTGGGGAATTAGATCTGTGAAAAAGCCTCTCATATAACTAAACACAGTCCCTGAGGTAATGCTCTGAATCAGAAAAATGTGCAAAAATACAGCCTCTTACATGTGCTTATAGACAGAGCTGCCCAAGAAAGGGCATTGGAAGTAAAGGAATGAACAAAAGAAATGTTTTAAAACTTTTGTGTCAGGCCAGAAATTATAGAGTAGCAACAAGCTTAGGGATTTAAAGAACCCCTTTAGCCCCACGCTGGAGCCTTTGTGCTTTAAATTGAAGAAAAGAAAGGAATTAGATAGCTAATTAGGACTTTTTTCTAAGAGCATGAAACGGAAGAGTCGTTTTTGCTGGATAATTAATTAAGTCTGTAGATGATTCCAACTTGGGTTATCATTTGAAAGATACGACATGGAAGTTTCTTCTGGGATCCCGTCTCTGCTGGGCTAGCACAAATCTGCCTTTTCAGTGGGTTATTATTTCATGGAGACTAAGACGCGAGCTTGGTGCTTTTGCAAGTATGACGGTAGGCGTGCAGGGGATTCGTGTGTCAGTTCTGGCCATTTCCCTCAGCTCCCAAAGGGATCTCGGAGAGCTCTATACACAGCGGCGATAAGATCTCAGAAGGTTCCACTGGGAACTCTGCCAGCCCTGTGCCGAAAGCCAGCCCTGCTCAAAGGCTGTCGGGGGACCTTTTAACTTGCCCCTCGCTTCCCCAGCTGATCCTCGGGGCGAGTTACACAGGCATACTTGGGGTACACAGAGAAGAGATGAGATGAGTGGCTCCATCTTTTCATCCCACGTGTGTATGTTGAGAACAAGAGAAAGAAGGTAGACAAGATACAGCTGGCTTTCACCCAAGCAAATAGGACTTGGTTCAGCCTACCGATTCTTTTATTTTGTAAGGATTTATTTCTTTATGCATAGAAGGACTGGGGTACACGCCAGAGGTGTGGAGGGTGAGAGGATTCACCAGAGACAGAGTGGGGAGCAGAATAGGCGGATTGACTGAAATCCACTGCTGAGGGGAGCAGTGGGGAGACAGGAGAAGTCTGCTGCGCCATGTGGGTCAGCTCCCTGGCCGGGGATCGAACTCGGGATCAAACTCAGGTTGCAGTGGTGACAGTGCTGAGACTTACCTCAGACAATCAGGGAGGCCCTCAGTCTACTGATTCTAACTCCCGAGACAGCCGTGTGTGCTACAGAGAGGACACAGTGCAAGGTCAGACTTTTGAGGTCATGGTGACCTTGTCTGCTGTTGACAGGGTCAGATCATGAATTCAGACCAGTCTCCCTTTCGGGGAGGGGCAGAGGAACAAGGCGTGCATGGATAGAAGCAGGCTCGGTGTGTTTTCTTCAATTTCTTAAGCTCTTTATTAACCTTTTATGCATATTCTTTGAAGAAATGTCTAATCAAATCCTGTGCCCACTTGCAAAATCACTTCTGTTGTTGAGTTTTAGGAGTTCTTTATATATTCCGGATCTTGATCCCAGCAGATATACGATTTGCAAACATGTCCTCACATTCTGTCCCTGCCTTTTCACTGTGCTCAACAGTTTGACACAAAAGTTTCCACTTGGATGAAGTCCAGTGTGTTTTTGTTACCCATCATTGGGGCCCTAAGCTGTTTATAGAAAGCACAGCAAAGCATTTACTTGTCTGAATATGAGGTGCTGTCTCCAGAACAAGAAGCGAAAGGCAGTAAATCTCAGGATTCGGTGGTTAGAGCCCCGTTTAGCCAGGGGGAGATTCGGGGTGTGCAGAAACCCCAACTCCTGACAGCCCCCTCTCCCCAGGCCAAGATGTTCCTGCAGAAAGGCCACCCCCGGGGCAGGGAGGTGAGTGGCTCTTGGAACAGGCCGGGCCTCCTGGGGGAGCCTCCTCTCCTTCCCGCTCCACTGGCCCCCTCCACGGTGCCGGGTGCCCACCGAGGCGTGCACAGTTCATCTGTTCATCCCTGGCCCCCATGGCGCTCAGGAGGGCCCGGAAACGTGACTCCCCCGTTTCACGCCCTGCCTTCTCCCCTCCCTGGCTTCTGTTGCTACCACTTAGCACTTAGCAAATTGCGGAATTTTAGGACAAAAAAGACACCCAAAGCCTGCCCTGTAATATGCAAATAGAAGCCGTGAAGTCTCGAGGGTTAAGACTCCTGCCCAAACCCTGGAACTAATGAGCAGCAAAGTCGGCGCAGCAGGCCAAAGCCCACTTGGTCCAGGGCTTCTGATCATCAATGCAAACGAGGGAGAACCCAGAAACCTCACCATTTCATTAATCTGGGACATGTTTCGTTAACCTCACCCCAGTCTCTGTCCTGGTGGCAAAAGCCCAAGTTGCTAATGAGGAAGGTAATCACAGCCGCTTGGCCTGGGCTGAGTTATCGCCATGATTGCTGCCCTGGGGGGTGGTCTGAGGCCTGGGGGGGAATGACCGAATCCCAGAGACCTCAGGATTAAGAATCACAGCTGAGGGGTCCAGCCCCAGGCTCAGGGATGGACACAATGGCTTAGAGGGGTGTTGGCCGCCTGGGCACGCAGCCTCAGTGACCCTGACTCTTCAAGCAAGACTGGACAGTGGATGCTTGTATTGAAATATTTCTTCAAATTTTTAAATTGGACATTTTAAAGACGCAACAAAAATAAAATCTCTGCCTGAAAGCCACGGCCTGCCGCCCCAGGGGAGCAACCTGCCGTGGAGTGGACACAGCTCTTTGGCCCAGGGTCCGCTCCAGCAGCTAGAGGTTATTGATCCCCACACCAGGAGTCATCTGCACAGCTTTTAAAAATGTGGGTGCTCCAGCCCAAGTGAGGTCAGTCTTGGGGGTGGGGTGCTGGTACAGGCTTGTGGGGCTCCCTGCTGACTGCGCTGGACAGTGGCCTGGGTCCTGGACGTTGCCGCCCCTTCCCACTGTCCCTGCTGCCCATCAGCAAGGACATCTGGACTGTGATTGGGCCCTCATTTGGGGGTAACATCTGGTAAATTGCTGCATTTCTTGTTCTTGTCCTTTTGGGTGTTTTATACACACAGACAGATGTGCCTTTAGCTCCGTTTGCCTGTGTCCTTCTATCAAGTCCTGGCCCCAAACTCTGTGAATTATTCCCTCTCTGGAGCCAGGGGCTGCTCCTGGAGTTGCTTTGGGGTCTGACTTTGATCACCTCTCAGCCTCGGGGCTTCTCCCACCCAGCATGGTGCTGCCCCCTGTCCTTCACCTGTGGATTTGCAGGCTGGTCCTTGACACGGGATTGGGGGGGGGGGCGCTGTGGGGTCTTGTGAGTCTTCTAGGCTCTGCTCTCTTCTGTTTCTCCCTCCTGCCCTTTAGCTCATACACAATTCCACCTTCCCTGGCCCACTCTTGGGCCTCTTAGGTAACCCCAGGAGGCCTGCCGCAAGCGCATGCCGCTGTACAAACATCCACCATCCAAAGACACAGACAGAAGAGCAGGAGGTCAGCTCAGGGGACATGGTGACCTTCAACACAGCCCTGTTTCCAGAAACTCTGCAAGTCTTACCGTTGGCTGTTATTGGCGTTGGTAGCATTAACGGTGATGAGAGTTTCTGCACATTTACTGTGATGCAAACTGATTAGGAAGTAGAGCTGAGCACATGGGGTGACTTCAATATTTTAAGATAAGTGAAAAAGTAAATAAGTTAAAAACAAAGCAAAATCTGGATTACTTACTGCTGAGTTTGGATTTGCTGGCATATGAGACTCGCTGTGGGATGTGCTATACTTTGGATCTTGTTTAAATATATTTTTATACGCAAACTCACACATATGTAATTCTAAGAATCTATAAGGTGTTAAGACTTAATAAGAATATGTTATTCCAAATGTCTGTAATTCATTCTTACCATAATTCATTCTTACCAGTTAATTGGTTCTTAAGATGGATGTAACTGCAAAATAAACAAGTGGAGGATGTTTTTTAGGTAACATTGGGTTACAAGACTGCACATAATTGATGGGAATTGGCTCAAGCGCCTCAGATTTATGTTGTGACACCACACCAAAACACCCATGGTCTCCTCCCCCAAACGCCCATGGTCCTCCCCTGTAGACCAGAGAGCCCCTCCTCTCTCTGAGCCCCATTCTTGCCCTCCCCCTCTGGCAGCCTCAGTCCTGCAGTCAGACTTCTAGGCTTGTTTGGGTTTGGTTTTGTCAGTGCCTTTGTTTTGTTTCTCCATAGTCCACGTACAAGTGACATCATCCAGTACTCGTCTTTCTTCTGACTTCCTCACCTGGCATCCTCTCCTCCAGGGCCATCCACGCTGTCACAAATGGCAAGATGCCATCTCCTTTACAGCTGAGCAAGCTCCACCATCTATATAGACATGTCTCCTAATCCACTGCCCTCCCATTGGGCCCTTAGAGTGTTTCCACACCTGCCACTGTCAATAGAGCTGCCATGGACATCAGAGCATGTGCACCCCTTTGGATTAATGAGTTTGCATTCTTTGGGTAGATTCCTAGGAGCGGAATTGCTGGATCATATGGTAGTTCTATGTTTAATATTTTGAGGAGCTCCACACTGTTCCATTGGGGATGGACCCGTCTACACTCCCACCAGCCATGCACAAGGGCTCCTTTACCAAGCGGAAGACATTTTTTTAAAGTACATGGATTTTTTTAAAGTACATAGATTTTAAAGTACATGGTTTTCAGTAAACTAAATGTATACAATTGGGAAACTTTAACAATAGAGACTACCTCATCCACAGTTTCGTCTCCACGATAGAAGCGTTAGCTCCTGTGGTTCGTTCTCTGGCTGTTTTCTTGCTGCACATGCTGTTTGGGGTTCTGCCTTATTCATGGACGGCATCGGTGGGCACTGGCTGTGGCCTGGACCTGGTACTGTGGCGACTCAGCTTCTGGCTCTTTGCATGTAAAATCTTCAGTGAACCCTGAAGAGGGAAACCGGAGGGATCGGATTTGACCCCATGCACCCATGCAGGAGCCGGTCACTGGCGGGGAGCTCTTGTTCTGGGCTGGGCAGTGCAGTGCCAGGCTGAGTGTTTCTAATGACCTAATAATGCAGGACACATGCAAGTGGTCAGGGGAAAGAGGGCAGGCTTGGAGGTAAACTGAGGCTGGGGTGGGGATCTCATACAGCCTTCCTTCTGATATTCCCTGCACACCAGCACATCAGAAAGGCCTCTCCCCCTTCTCTGGGCCTCCCTGGTGGCACAAGGAGCTAAATCTTGGCACTATGAAGCTATCTGCAGCTACTGCAGCATGAGTTTGATCCCCAGCCAGGCAGCATCCCACAGGGCGCAGCAGACCCCTCCTGCCTCCCCGCTGCTCCCCTCAGCAGTGTACTTCAGTGGATCCACCTGTTCTGCTCCCCACTCTGTCTCTGGTGAGTCTTCTCACGACCCCACACCTCTGGCCTACTCCCCAGCTCTTGTATGCATCAATAAATAAATCTTTTTTAAAAAGAAGGAAAAAAAGTCCTCTCCCCAGAGCTCACACATCCAGACAGGTTACTCCTGGATGGCTCTCGGGTATCACATTGTAAAACTGATCACACAATTTTCAGTCTATCCGAGGTCACTGTATTCCTGACCCACTGAACCGCATCCCTAAAGATGGTACTTGAGATGGCCGATTTTTTTTTTTAATATAATAGAAGTGTCTTTTTAGCTCTTCTGCCCATTTTTTGACTGGATTGTTGACTTTGTTTTTGTTGAGTTGTGTGAGCTCTTTGTAGATTTTTGTTATCAGTCCTTTATTGGTTGTGTTGTGTGCAAAGATCTTCTCCCAATTAGTAGTGTGTCTGTTTGTTTTAATTATTGTCTCTTATGCTGTACAGAAGCTTTTTAGTTTGATGTAGTCCCAGTTGTTTATCTTTTCTTTTACTTCCTTCGCTGAGATGACTGATTTTTAACAGGCTCCCTGGAGCAGTCAGGGGTGACCCATCTGGTGAGGCAGTGGGCAACTACAGCAAGATGTTGGAATGGACATTGACTCTTCTAGAATCAGTTTGTTGTTCTTACTGAGGTTAAAAGGGAAATCTTAGCCTTCACACCCAGATCCTTACAAACCAGGCACACTCTATGCTAATCCATTTAATATAAATGTTATTCTAAATGTTGTAAGTGGACCCATTCTCTCTCTGTCTCTCTTCATGTTTTGTGTCTGTCCATGTATATATGCATGTGCACAAATCTCAGTTATTTCAGAATTTTGTGGTTTCCCCATGTGTTGTATAGTTCCAAATCTCACTGGAAACAGCAAAGACCAAAATAATGTTTCACCAGCTAATGAGCTGCCATAGAAGAGATAGGGCATACTTAAGATGTTTTATGTCCTCATTTAGTTTTTAAAATTATCTTCATCTACAAACATCCTTGCTTCTGGAGTTAGCATGTGTTGAAATAGAACCAATGCAAATTTGGAGAGAGAAATAGGCTTGACCTAAAACCCTAGCTCTGTGTCAGCTTTGGCCAGTGATGAATCGTCTCTTAGTATTATTAACTTCTAAATCGGAAAAAAAAAATCTTCGCTGTACAGATTTTCAAGAGAATTTAATAAGATAATATATGGGAAGGGCCTGGACCAATAAGTGCTCAGGAAATATTATTGCATTGATCAGCCTTCATTTTCTTAGCTCTTATGTCTTATTGGATTTGATTTAAATGTGCTTTCCTTTGAAAAATTGCACTTTCTCAAATTCTTTCTGGGGCAACATTGGTTTGTGTTAAAAGCCACACACACTACATAGCTGAATGAAGTGAAACAGTTCAAAGCAAAGCAAAGCAAAGC